>JAECWQ010000085.1:0-85276 GCA_018150835.1 Drosophila repletoides
AAGGTGTTAAGTTTGAGTATTCCTTTAAAATACGAATTTCAGGAATTTGGTTTTCAAAATAGTGGTGCAAATAAAGTAAATATTACATATTAATATTACCACTACAACGAATACGTTTTGTGAGAATATTTTTCGTGTGTTAGCTTTGCATCTCTGTGGTTGTTGTTTAACCCCCCACTCTTCTCAATAAATTCGCTGCGACAGCACATACATTTGCGCCCCAGCTTTACTTTGTGTTACTTTGTGTCTGTGTTTGAACCAGCGGCGGCAAGTCTCCCCGCAATTCCCCGTCCATTCTGCTTGTAGTGTTTATATTTGTGTTTCACTTAGCGGCGATACGACCACCCGCAATCCACTGGCCATTACATACATAGTGTTTGTGGCTTTTTTCGACTTAGCGACAGTGCATGTCCCCTTAGCCCCCTCGTCATATAACTAGCTTATGTCTGCAGAACTGTCAGCACATACACTCAATCAGCCGCGCTGACCTAATGTAGCGACTCATGAGTGGCCCATTCCAAAAATATAGGGATAACATACAGGAATCCAGCGACTCAGAGTTAGATAACGAAGGGCTATTCCTAGTTTCGACGCCTAGATCCGTCACACCCGAGCCACCACCAGCTACAGACAGTATGAGTTTTCAACCTGAACAGCTTAGGGCCGTGGTAGAGGCTGCTATCACCAACGCCTTGGCGGAGCAGGCCGCGGAAAATGCACGTAAAGAAGAAGAGTTACGCAGGGTCATTGAAGATCTGTCCAGCAGAGTGCGGCAGTAAGCACTGCCTCACCATCAGCTGGAGCCCCAGACATAAAAACGTACACAGCTATAGAAATAGTAGATTCTGTCCAATGTAACGAGCCCCTAGATGCTGTAAAATGCCTGCCTGAATTCGCTGGAACACAAGAAACATATGTTTCCTGGCGACAGGCGGCCGTGGCCGCCTACCACATTTTTAGACGGTATGATGGCAGCTCCCGCCACTACCAAGCAGTCATCATAATTAGAAGCAAAGTTAGGGGTCCCGCCGATGCCGTACTGTCCTCATTCGGGATAGTACTAAATTTCGACGCGATTATAAGTCGTCTTGACTTCACTTACAGTGACAAACGCACAATGCATGTCATTGAACAGGAATTAGGTACTCTAAGACAGGGTGGCCTGACTCTGCTGCAGTATTACGACGAGGTCGAGAAAGACTCACCTTGTTGACAAACAAAGTCAATATGTCATACGAGCCGTCAGAGGCTAAAAGCTTGCGCGACAAATTCCGTGAAGACGCCTTGCGCGTATTCATTTCCGGTCTCAAGCGCAGCCTTACGGATGTGCTATTCGCGGCAAAGCCGAGAGACATGCCATCGGCTCTGGCCCTGGCACAAGAAGTGGAATCAAACCACGAAAGATATATTTTCGCAACTACGTTTGCAAAAAGTCAAGAGGATAAAGATCGTAGGCAAACTCCAAAGCCACAAGATCGTCAACAGGACAAATCCTTTTCCCAGGCAAATCAACAGTTCGGTGCCGGTAAAAACCCGCACTTTAGCAAACAGCACAAGGCGCAAGTACATTCTGTACCACAAGGTAATACCCAGGAACCGATGAATATTGATCCATCTCATTCCAGGATGAAACAACCTACCCAGGCACAGGCTTACCAAAACGGGAAGTCGTCCACATCCGGTCGCTCAGGCCCTCACAAAAGACAAAGGGTTAATCATATCGCTCAGAGCGTAGATCAGGCCGAGGAAACGTACGCAGCCGCAGCTTCCAGCGCGGCAGCCAAAGTCGACGACGACGCCATTTCCGAATATGATTCAGACATCATTCATTTTTTAGGGGAAAATCCCTGCTGCCCGTCATCAGACGAAGAGTAGCGGGGAAAGACATGAAACGTCTCATCGACACGGGCGCGTCGAAAAATTTCATCCGACCTCACAAAGGTTTAGAAGACGTTCGCCCCGTCGATTCCCCATTCACCATTCACTCAATCCATGGCGCTACAAAAATCACGAAGAAATGCGTATTGTTATTATTTAATTTGAAGTGCACGTTCTTCCTATTACCGGACTTATCCTCCTTTGATGGAATAATCGGCCTTGACCTATTAAATCAGGCAGGGGCACAACTATGCCTAAAATCGGGTAGCCTATATTGGGGCACCGAGGTAGAGCAAATCGATTTCATCAGGTGCGCTGACGTAAACTTCACCAACGTGGACTGCTCAGATGCACCGCCATTGGCGAAAGGCGCGTTTTTGGAAATGCTAAGGGCCAGAAAAAAGCCTTTGCAAATCCTAATGAGGCTTTTCCTTATAACACGTCGGTGGTAGCTACCATCAGAACGGTTAGTGAGGAGCCCATATACGCGAAGCTGTACCCATACCCCATGGGAGCAGATGATTTCGTAAACAATGAGATTAAAGATCTCTTGAAAAATGGGATTATTCAGAAATCGGTATCCCCGTATAACAACCCGATATGGGTGGTAGATAAAAAAGGAACCGATGAGGCTGGAAACAGAAAAATGCGACTAGTCATTGACTTTCGCAAATTAAACGAGAGAACAGTCTCTGATAAATACCCAATGCCTAACATAACCATGATATTAGGCAACCTTGGTAAGGCCAAATTTTTTCAACGCTAGACCTTAAGTCTGGCTATCACCAAATTACTCTCGCTGAACGCGACAGAGAAAAAACCTCCTTCTCCGTGAACGGAGGAAAATACGAGTTCCGAAGACTCCCCTTTGGCCTCAAGAATGCAGCAAGCATTTTTCAGAGGACCATCGACGACATCCTGCGAGAGCAGATTGGTAAATTCTGCTATGTGTACATCGATGACGTCATCATATTCTCGGAAGATGAAAATTCTCACATCAAGCACGTAGATTGGGTTCTAAAGAGCCTGTACGATGCAAATATGAGAGTATCGGTAGAGAAATCCACCTTTTTCAAGAAAAGTGTGAGCTTCCTTGGGTTCATAGTCACTTGTAATGGTGCTACGACAGACCCAGAAAAGGTAAAGGCTATAAAAGAATTTCCAGAACCAAAAAATGTATTTGAGGTTCGGTCATTTCTAGGCCTAGCCAGTTACTACCGATGTTTCGTCAAGGACTTTGCAGCAATAGCAAGGCCCATCTCTGACATCTTAAAAGGGGAAAACGGATCAGTTAGTAGACACAGGTCACGAAACATTCCGGTTCAGCTTTCCGAAGCGCAACAACAAGCGTTCCAAAAGCTACGAAATATCTTAGCATCCGACGACGTCATGCTGAGGTACCCCGATTACAAAAAGGCATTTGATCTAACGACAGATGCCTCGGCCTATGGCATTGGCGCAGTGCTCTCCCAAGAGGGACGTCCAATTACAATGATCTCAAGGACATTGAAGGACAGGGAAATTAATTACGCCACCAACGAGAGAGAAATGCTGGCCATAATTTGGGCACTGGCCAAGCTGCGACATTATCTGTACGCGGTTAAAGATATCAACATCTTTACCGACCACCAGCCGTTAACCTTTGCAGTATCGGAATCCAATCCAAATGCAAAGATTAAAAGGTGGACAGCGCGCATTGATGAGTCATGGGCGCGGATTTTCTACAAACCCGGCAAGGAAAATCTTGTTGCCGTTGCGCTGTCACGGCAACAACTTAACGTCATGAGGGAACAAGAAGCTCAATCGTGCGCAGCCACCATTCACAGCGAGCTCTCCTTGACACACACAATCGAAACGACGGATAAGCCATTGAATTGCTTTCAGAACCAGATAACTCTGGAGGAGGCACGGTTTCCGTTAAAACGCAGCTTCGTGCTCTTTGGAAACAAGAGACGGCATGCGATTAACTTCTCCTGCAAAGAGTCATTACTTGATGAGCTCGCAGACATAATCATTCCTAAGGGCGTAAACGCCATTCATTGCGACTTGCACACGCTGGCAATGATACAGGACGATTTGGTTCGGCAATTTCCAGCCACCAAATTTTGGCACTGTAAAAACCGTGTAACGGATATTTTTGCAGTTCCTGAGAGACGGGAAATCGTCACCGCCGAGCACAATAGGGCTCACAGATCGGCCCAAGAAAATGTTAAGCAGATACTCTCCGAGTACTACTTTCCAAAGATGGCCAAGCTAGCTACCGAAATCGTAGCAAACTGCAAAACATGTGCGAAAGCCAAGTACGATAGGCACCCAAAGAAACTCCGATCCCCTCTCATGTGGGAGAATTCCTACATATCGACATTTTTTCCACAGACAAAAAGTACTTCCTTACTTGCATTGACAAGTTTTCGAAGTTTGCAGTTGTGCAACATGTCCACTCTAGGACAATCGAGGATCTTAAACCGGCCATACTCCAAATCATGAACTTTTTCCCCACGGCTAGAGTAGTCTATTGCGATAATGAACCATCGTTAAACTCGCACACTATCTCAGCCCTGCTTGACAACCATTTTGGCGTTAGCATTGCAAATGCACCGCCACTCCATAGCGTCTCAAACGGGCAAGTGGACCGCTTTCACAGCACCCTTTTGGAGCTTGCTCGTTGCCTAAAAATCGACAAGGGGATAACCGACACTGTGGAAATTATTTTATTGGCAACCACCAAATATAATAATTCAATTCACTCTGTCGTTCACAAACGGCCAGTCGACATCGTGCAAGAGCACCCAGACAACCCACAGACGGAAGTCCAGAATAAGATCATTAAGGCGCAGAACACGCTCAGAACCAGGGAAAATGCCTCCCGACAATCCAGAGTATTCGAAGTCGGCGAGAAAGTCTTGGTTAAATCAAACCGAAGACTTGGCAATAAACTCACACCACTGTGTGAGGAAAAAGCTGTCGAAGTGGACATGGGGACCACGGTCCTCATTAAGGGGGAGGGTGGTCCACAAGGACAATATTAAATAATAATTCATTTTTTATTCATTTTTAATCTTTTATCCTTTTTCTTCCTTTTAGCCACTTGGCAATTTATTTACTTACATAGGCCTCAGCGCCATAACTTGTTTAAGTTAGAATAGTCTTGGTGGAGGGAAATTAAAACATTTCCGAAACTATATATAATCAAGGTTCATTCCACAGGTGCGGATATATCATCCTACTGTCCCTGTCATTGGCGTCGGCGCACATCGCTGACTATTCGCAAGCAAAATACATTCCCATCATTGATGGCGAAGTGCTAGTATGGGAGGAATTTGCGTATGTAACACACACGGCAAATCTTTCGGAATACATGCGAATACTTGACGAAACTGCAAGCATGAGTGACATGTTTTCAAAGTCGCATATGAAAAAATTGCTGGAAGTAGACACCGCGCACATACGAGACCTACTGGAATCGTTGGGCGTGCACCATAGGATCACCAGAAGCTTAGACTTTCTGGGATCAATTCTTAAGGTAGTGGCAGGAACACCGGACGCCGGTGATTTGGAGAAGACGAGATTCATAGAGATGCAGCTGACTAACGCAAACAATAGACAGGTAGCAATTAACACTAAAGTTCAAGATAAAATTAATGAATTAACCACCACAGTAAACCAAATTCTTAAAACTTCTAAAGACTCACAAGTCGACACTGGCCACTTATACGAAACTCTCCTGGCCAGAAATAGAATGTTAATGATGGAATTACAAAACTTAATGCTTGCTATTACACTTGCCAAAGCTAAAATTGTCAGCCCTAATATACTTGATCACACAGACCTGAAGTCAGTTTGGCTTGAGGAACCCACTAACACCCCCATAGGGGACCTTATGTCCGTAGCGTCCGTAAAAATTTTACAATCTACCAATGCCCTTCCCTTTATAATAAAATTTCCAAAGATTAGAATGGTTTGCAAAAGGTCACTATATTCCCTGTCTCCCATCATGATGTCATGCTGCGAATAATGGATAACGTTGTGGCCATGTGTGGTGGAGAAGTCCACACCATTAAGAACTGTACCGTATCGCCAGGAGCCACGTTCTGTCAAATATCATCAGACAGTTCATGCGCCAGGGAACTCCATGCAGGCGTATTGGCACACTGCACAACCCAGCCAAGCGATTTACACCCCGTCACTCGAGTCGATGAAAGAATCATCATCATCAATGACCAAACAGCTAAGGTCAGAGTAGACAACGGTACTGAAGTCTGGGTACACGGTACACACCTCGTTACCTTCGAAGGTCGTGTCTCCATAAACGAAACCCTCTATGTCAACCACAATAAGGCCCACACGAGAACTCCAGGAGTAGCAAGATCACCCTTGCTCAATATCACATTCAATCAAGATATACTCAGCCTCCCTTACCTTCAACGATTGAACGAACGTAACGTGGAGCTCATTAAGGAGTTCGACTCAAACATCGACACCAACCGGATGTACCGCATAGCACTAATCGTGGGCATATCCTGCTGCGCGATGATCTGCATCGGTATGGCCTATCTGCATTTATTCAAGGCCAGAAGATCGGCAGCCCAACTGAAGGAAGTCATTGCTGAGATAGCGCCGGCCGAGGGCGGCCTTAATCCAAAGGGGGAGTAGTTAACAAGTTAACATAAGCCTACAGAAATCAATGACATAAACATTGGTTTCTGTCCCTTATTCAACTCCGGCCGAAATTGCTGATGCAGCATTTGGGCCGGATGCTCGTGCACAGACGGCAGACACTGCATATTTGCGTGGCCGCTGTGAGTCTTTTGTTAGCTTTAAGTTTTATTCTGAGTTCAGTTCATTTTTGACTTTGCAATAAAGAAGGAGCCATCGCTCCTATAAATTGAATTCCGGCTCCGCCGTCAAATATCTTTTATTATTGGTTGTTGTGCCTTAAGGGCCAATGATAACGGAGGTAGTTCCTCCCAACATAATCTTCTAACTAAGAAGGAAGACTGCAAGGGCAACTGGCCTGCAACCACCCCCGCTGACGCTGCACCGACTGCTGCGTGGGACTTATTAATTTACATATGTATGTACATACATATATATCATCCATAATACGTCCCACTAACACATATTATTTGCAAAAAATAATAATTCCGTGCGCTTCCGAATTAAAATAAACAAAAATAGCGTTGACCACAAAATGCATATGCCGTTTGCAATTTTTTCCCAGATAGATTTATCTTTCTACAGAATATATAACCCATATTAAAGTTTCTTGCACCATTCTACGTGTCGATAGTTCTCGATCCTCTTGGAACCGTCTCAATTTTCCACGTTCTTACGTAGCTCTTAGCCAAGTTATCGTTTTTGTAGCAAGGCTTTTAACGATTAAAAATTTGATTAAATATTAATTATTTTATATCATCATCTAGAGCCACTTTATCATTTTTGTAGCAAGGCTGTTAACTTTTGTTAACGGATCAAAATTTAATTAAATGTTCCATCTTATAGTTTTTCTTCGATTTTTATTTTGAATTTTTTTCTTATATTTTACTTGCCAATTCTAGTTTTTTAAACTAACATTAAAATAGTTTTTTCATAGCGTTGACCACAAAATGCATATGCCGTTTGCAATTTTTTCCCAGATAGATTTATCTTTCTACAGAATATATAACCCATATTAAAGTTTCTTGCACCATTCTACGTGTCGATAGTTCTCGATCCTCTCGTAACCGCCTCAATATTCAACGTTCTTACGTAGCTCTTAGCCAAGTTATAGTTTTTGTAGCAAGGCTTTTAACGATTAAAAATTTGATTAAATAACTATTTTATAAATTTGTTTCATTAATAATTTTCCATTTGTTAACTCGGTATATGTTCGAGTTGTACTTCTCGTTCCTCTTGTAACCGCCTCAATTTTCCACGTTCTTACGTAGCTCTTGGCCAAGTTATCGTTTTTGTAGCAAGGCTTTCAAGGATTAAAAATTTGATTAAATATTAACTATTTTATAAATTTGTTTCATTAATAATTTTCCATTTGTTAACTCTGTAAATGTTCGATTTGTCCCTCTCGTTCCTCTTGGAACCGTCTCAATTTTCAACGTTCTTCTCTTAGCCAAGTTATCGTTTTTGTTGCAAGGTTTTTAACGATTAAAAATTTGATTAAATATTAACTATTTTATAAATTTGTTTCATTAATAATTTTCCATTTGTTAACTCTGTAAATGTTCGATTTGTCCCTCTCGTTCCTCTTGGAACCGTCTCAATTTTCAACGTTCTTCTCTTAGCCAAGTTATCGTTTTTGTTGTAAGGCTTTTAACGATTAAAAATTTGATTAAATATTAACTATTTTATAAATTTGTTTCATTAATAATTTTCCATTTGTTAACTCGGTATATGTTCGATTTGTACTTCTCGTTCCTCTTGTAACCGCCTCAATTTTCCACGTTCTTACGTAGCTCTTCGCCAAGTTATCGTTTTTGTAGCAAGGCTTTTAAGGATTAAAAATTTTGATTAAATATTAATTATTTTATATCATCATCTAGAGCCACTTTATCATTTTTGTAGCAAGGCTGTTAACTTTTGTTAACGGATCAAAATTTAATTAAATGTTCCATCTTATAGTTTTTCTTCGATTTTTATTTTGAATTTTTTTCTTATATTTTACTTGCCAATTCTAGTTTTCTAAACTAACATTAAAATAGTTTTTTCATAGCATTGACCACAAAATGCATATGCCGTTTGCAATTTTTTCCCAGATAGATTTATCTTTCTACAGAATATATAACCCATATTAAAGTTTCTTGCACCATTCTACGTGTCGATAGTTCTCGATCCTCTTGGAACCGTCTCAATTTTCCACGTTCTTACGTAGCTCTTAGCCAAGTTATCGTTTTTGTAGCAAGGCTTTTAACGATTAAAAATTTGATTAAATATTAACTATTTTATAAATTTGTTTCATTAATAATTTTCCATTTGTTTACTCGGTATATGTTCGATTTGTACTTCTCGTTCCTTTTGTAACCGCCTCAATTTTCCACGTTCTTACGTAGCTCTTCGCCATGTTATCGTTTTTGTAGCAAGGATTTTAAGGATTAAAAATTTTGATTAAATATTAATTATTTTATATCATCATCTAGAGCCACTTTATCATTTTTGTAGCAAGGCTGTTAACTTTTGTTAACGGATCAAAATTTAATTAAATGTTCCATCTTATAGTTTTTCTTCGATTTTTATTTTGAATTTTTTTCTTATATTTTACTTGCCAGTTCTAGTTATCTTGGTAGCGAGTCCAAAAAGAGAGTCTTTTCATCCAGGTTTATCTTTCGATCGTTGACAATTATTTATTTGTTTATTTATTTACTTTTATAAATTGTCAAAATAAAGATAATATGTAAATAATTTTTATCTTTCTATAGACTTATTTTGGTTCTGCCGCTGTCCCCGCTGCTGTTTGAAAACATCGGAATGGTCAGCAATTAGAGGCATCACTCGTAGCATTTTTACACAAGTCATAAGTGTTAGTTCACATCTTCACTGTCTGGTTGGCTTCATCCAAAGTTTATCTTCTTCAGCAAGCTGCTCCCTAAAAACGCAATCGCTGACGAGGCTGCATAACTGCTTCAGCAGGCAAGTTGGGCCGTAACAAATATGAATAATTATAATAATTTTACAAGACATTTGTTCACTCTTGGTAGCGAGTCCAAAAGGAGAGCCTTTTCATCCAGGTTTATCTTTCCATCGTTGACAATTAATTATTATTATTTCTTTATTTATTTACGTTTATAAATTGTCAAAATAAAGGTAATAAATAAATAATTTTTATATTTTTATAGATATATGTTGGTTGTGCTGCTGTCACCGCTGCTGTTTGAACAAATCCGCTGTGGGCAGCAATTAGCGGCATCACTCGTAGCATTTTAACACAAGTCATACGTGTTAGTTCACATCTTCACTGTCTGGTTGGCTTCATCAAAATTTTATCTTCATCAGTAAGTTGCTCCCTGAAAATGCAAACGCTGACGCCAATACTGTGGCTGCATAACTCCTTCAGCAGGCAAGTTGTGCCTTAACAAATATGAATAATTATAATAATTTTACAAGACATTTGTTCACTCTTGGTAGCGAGTCCAAAAGGAGAGTCTTTTCAACCAGGTTTATCTTTCAATCGTGGACAATTATTTATTTGTTTATTTATTTACGTTTATAAATTGTCAAAATAAAGATAAAATATAAATAATTTTTATCGACTTATGTTGGTTGTGCCGCTGTCACCGCTGCTGTTTGGAAAAGTCGGGTTGGCGCAGCAATTAGAGGCATCACAAGTCATAAGTGTAATTTCACATCTTTACTTTCTGGGTGGCTTCACCCAAACTTTATCTTCTTCACCAAGCTGCTGCCTGAATACGCAAACGCTGATGCCAATACTGAGGCTGCATAACTCGTTCAGCAGGCAAGTTGGGCCGTAACAAATATGAATAATTATAATAATGTTACAAGACATTTGTTCAATCTTGGTAACGAGTCCAAAAAGAGAGTCTTTTCAACCAGGTTTATCTTTCAATCGTTGTCAATTATTTATTTGTTTATTTTTTTACGTTTATAAATTGTCAAAATAAAGAAAATATATAAATAATTTTTATCTTTCTATAGACTAATTTTGGTTCTGCCGCTGTCACCGCTGCTGTTTGAAAAAATCGGAATGGTCAGCAATTAGAGGCATAACTCGTAGCATTTTTACACAAGTCATAAGTGTTAGTTCACATCTTCACTGTCTGGTTGGCTTCATCCAAAGTTTATCTTCTTCAGCAAGCTGCTCCCTGAAAACGCAATCGCTGACGAGGCTGCATAACTGCTTCAGCAGGCAAGTTGGGCCGTAACAAATATGAATATTTATAATAATTTTACAAGACATTTGTTCACTCTTGGTAGCGAGTGCAAAAGGAGAGTCTTTTCATCCAAGTTTATCTTTCCATCGTTGACAATTATTTATTATTATTTCTTTATTTATTTACGTTTATAAATTGTCAAAATAAAGATAATAAATAAATAAATTTTATATTTTTATAGATTTATGTTGGTTGTGCTGCTGTCACCGCTGCTGTTTGAATAAATCCTCTGTGGGCAGCAATTAGCGGCATCACTCGTAGCATTTTAACACAAGTCATAAGTGTTAGTTCACATCTTCACTGTCCGGTTGGCTTCATCCAAACTTTATCTTCATCAGTAAGCTGCTCCCTGAAAACTCAAACGCTGACGCCAATACTGAGGCTGCATAACTCCTTCAGCAGGCAAGTTGTGCCTTAACAAATATGAATAATTATAAAAATTTTACAAGACATTTGTTCAGTCTTGGTAGCGAGTTCAAAAGGAGAGTCGTTTCATCCAGGTTTATCTTTCGATCGTTGACAATTAATTATTTCTTTATTTATTTACGTTTATAAATTGTCAAAATAAAGATAATAAATAAATAATTTTTATATTTTTATAGATTTATGTTGGTTGTGCTGCTGCCACCGCTGCTGTTTGAAAAAATCCGCTGTGGGCAGCAATTAGCGGCATCACTCGTAGCATTTTAACACAAGTCATAAGTGTTAGTTCACATCTTCACTGTCCGGTTGGCTTCATCCAAACTTTATCTTCATCAGTAAGCTGCTCCCTGAAAATGCAAACGCTGACGCCAATACTGAGGCTGCATAACTCCTTCAGCAGGCAAGTTGTGCCTTAACAAATATGAATAATTATAATAATTTTACAAGACATTTGTTCACTCTTGGTAGCGAGTCCAAAAGGAGAGTCTTTTCAACCAGGTTTATCTTTTAATCGTGGACAATTATTTATTTGTTTATTTATTTACGTTTATAAATTGTCAAAATAAAGATAAAATATAAATAATTTTTATCGACTTATGTTGGTTGTACCGCTGTCACCGCTGCTGTTTGAAAAAATCGGGTTGGCGCAGCAATTAGAGGCATCACAAATCATAAGTGTAATTTCACATCTTTACTGTCTGGGTGGCTTCACCCAAACTTTATCTTCTTCACCAAGCTGCTCCCTGAAAACTCAAACGCTGACGCCAATACTGAGGCTGCATAACTCCTTCAGCAGGCAAGTTGGGCCTTAACAAATATGAATAATTATAATAATTTTACAAGACATTTGTTCACTCTTGGTAGCGAGTTCAAAAGGAGAGTCTTTTCATCCCGGTTTATCTTTCGATCGTTGACAATTATTTATTTGTTAATTTATTTACTGTTATAAATTGTCAAAATAAAGATAATATGTAAATAATTTTTATCTTTCTATAGACTTCTTTTGGTTCTGCCGCTGTCACCGCTGCTGTTTGAAAAAATCGGAATGGTCAGCAAATAGAGGCATCATTCGTAGCATTTTTACACAAGTCATAAGTGTTAGTTCACATCTTCACCCTCTGGTTGGCTTCATCCAAAGTTTATCTTCTTCAGCAAGGTGCTCCCTGAAAACGCAATCGCTGACGAGGCTGCATAACTGCTTCAGCAGGCAAGTTGGGCCGTAACAAATATGAATAATTATAATAATTTTACAAGACATTTGTTCACTCTTGGTAGCGAGTCCATTTATTTGATTATTTATTTACTTTTATAAATTGTCAAAATAAAGATAATAAATAAATAGTTTTAATCTTTTTATCGACTTATGTTGGTTGTGCCGCTGTCACCGCTGCTGTTTGAAAAAATCCGCTGTGGGCAGCAATTAGCGGCATCACTCGTAGCATTTTAACACAAGTCATAAGTGTTAGTTCATATCTTCACCGTCCGGTTGGCTTCATCCAAACTATATCTTCTTCTGCAAGCTGCTCCCTGAAAACTCAAACGCTGACGCCAATACTGAGGCTGCATAACTCCTTCAGCAGGCAAGTTGGGCCTTAACAAATATGAATAATTATAATAATTTTACAAGACATTTGTTCACTCTTGGTAGCGAGTTCAAAAGGAGAGTCTTTTCATCCAGGTTTATCTTTCGATCGTTGACAATTATTTATTTGTTAATTTATTTACTGTTATAAATTGTCAAAATAAAGATAATATGTAAATAATTTTTATCTTTCTATAGACTTCTTTTGGTTCTGCCGCTGTCACCGCTGCTGTTTGAAAAAATCGGAATGGTCAGCAAATAGAGGCATCATTCGTAGCATTTTTACACAAGTCATAAGTGTTAGTTCACATCTTCACTGTCTGGTTGGGTTCATCCAAAGTTTATCTTCTTCAGCAAGGTTCTCCCTGAAAACGCAATCGCTGACGAGGCTGCATAACTGCTTCAGCAGGCAAGTTGGGCCGTAACAAATATGAATAATTATAATAATTTTCAAGACATTTGTTCACTCTTGGTAGCGAGTCCAAATGGAGAGTCTTTTCATCCAAGTTTATCTTTCCATCGTTGACAATTATTTATTATTATTTCTTTATTTATTTACGTTTATAAATTGTCAAAATAAAGATAATAAATAAATAATTTTTATATTTTTATAGATTTATGTTGGTTGTGCTGCTGCCACCGCTGCTGTTTGAAAAATCCGCTGTGGGCAGCAATTAGCGGCATCACTCGTAGCATTTTAACACAAGTCATAAGTGTTAGTTCACATCTTCACTGTCCGGTTGGCTTCATCCAAACTTTATCTTCATCAGTAAGCTGCTCCCTGAAAATGCAAACGCTGACGCCAATACTGAGGCTGCATAACTCCTTCAGCAGGCAAGTTGTGCCTTAACAAATATGAATAATTATAATAATTTTACAAGACATTTGTTCACTCTTGGTAGCGAGTCCAAAAGGAGAGTCTTTTCAACCAGGTTTATCTTTTAATTGTGGACAATTATTTATTTGTTTATTTATTTACGTTTATAAATTGTCAAAATAAAGATAAAATATAAATAATTTTTATCGACTTATGTTGGTTGTACCGCTGTCACCGCTGCTGTTTGAAAAATCGGGTTGGCGCAGCAATTAGAGGCATCACAAATCATAAGTGTAATTTCACATCTTTACTGTCTGGGTGGCTTCACCCAAACTTTATCTTCTTCACCAAGCTGCTGCCTGAATACGCAAACGCTGATGCCAATACTGAGGCTGCATAACTCATTCAGCAGGCAAGTTGGGCCGTAACAAATATGAATAATTATAATAATGTTACAAGACATTTGTTCAATCTTGGTAGCGAGTCCAAAAAGAGAGTCTTTTCAAACAGGTTTATCTTTCAATCGTTGACAATTATTTATTTGTTTATTTTTTTACGTTTATAAATTGTCAAAATAAAGATAATATGTAAATAATTTTTATCTTTTTATCGACTTATGTTGGTTGTGCCGCTATCACCGCTGCTGTTTGAAAAAATCCTCTGTGGGCAGCAATTAGCGGCATCACTCGTAGCATTTTAACACAAGTCATAAGTGTTAGTTCACATCTTCACTGTGTGGTTGGCTTCATCCAAACTTTATCTTCTTCACCAAGCTGCTGCCTGAATACGCAAACGCTGATGCCAATACTGAGGCTGCATAACTCATTCAGCAGGCAAGTTGGGCCGTAACAAATATGAATAATTATAATAATGTTACAAGACATTTGTTCAATCTTGGTAGCGAGTCCAAAAAGAGAGTCTTTTCAAACAGGTTTATCTTTCAATCGTTGACAATTATTTATTTGTTTATTTTTTTACGTTTATAAATTGTCAAAATAAAGATAATATGTAAATAATTTTTATCTTTCTATAGACTTCTTTTGGTTCTGCCGCTGTCACCGCTGCTGTTTGAAAAATCGGAATGGTCAGCAAATAGAGGCATCATTCGTAGCATTTTTACACAAGTCATAAGTGTTAGTTCACATCTTCACTGTCTGGTTGGCTTCATCCAAAGTTTATCTTCTTCAGCAAGGTGCTCCCTGAAAACGCAATCGCTGACGAGGCTGCATAACTGCTTCAGCAGGCAAGTTAGGCCGTAACAAATATGAATAATTATAATAATTTTACAAGACATTTGTTCACTCTTGGTAGCGAGTCCAAAAGGAGAGACTTTTCATCCAGGTTTATCTTTCGATCGTTGACAATTATTTATTTGTTTATTTATTTACTTTTATAAATTGTCAAAATAAAGATAATAAATAAATAATTTTTATCTTTTTATCGACTTATGTTGGTTGTGCCGCTATCACCGCTGCTGTTTGAAAAAATCCTCTGTGGGCAGCAATTAGCGGCATCACTCGTAGCATTTTAACACAAGTCATAAGTGTTAGTTCACATCTTCACTGTGTGGTTGGCTTCATCCAAACTTTATCTTCATCAGTAAGCTGCTCCCTGAAAATGCAAACGCTGACGCCAATACTGAGGCTGCATAACTCCTTCAGCAGGCAAGTTGTGCCTTAGCAAATATGAATAATTATAATAATTTTACAAGACATTTGTTCACTCTTGGTAGCGAGTCCAAAAGGAGAGTCTTTTCAACCAGGTTTATCTTTCAATCGTTGACAATTATTTATTATTATTTGTTTATTTATTTACGTTTATAAATTGTCAAAATAAAGATAAAATATAAATAATTTTTATCGACTTATGTTGGTTGTACCGCTGTCACCGCTGCTGTTTGAAAAAATCGGGTTGGCGCAGCAATTAGAGGCATCACAAATCATAAGTGTAATTTCACATCTTTACTGTCTGGGTGGCTTCACCCAAACTTTATCATCTTCACCATGCTGCTGCCTGAATACGCAAACGCTGATGGCAATACTGAGGCTGCATAACTCATTCAGCAGGCAAGTTGGGCCGTAACAAATATGAATAATTATAATAATGTTACAAGACATTTGTTCCTCTTGGTAGCGAGTCCAAAAGGAGAGACTTTTCATCCAGGTTTATCTTTCGATCGTTGACAATTATTTATTTGTTTATTTATTTACTTTTATAAACTGTCAAAATAAAGATAATATATAAATAATTTTTATCTTTCTATAGACTTATTTTGGTTGTGCTGCTGTCACCGCTGCTGTTTGAAAAAATCGGAATGGTCAGCAATTAGAGGCATCACTCGTAGCATTTTTACACAAGTCATAGGTGTTAGTTCACATCTTCAATGTCTGGTTGACTTCATCCAAAGTTTATCTTCATCAGTAAGCTGCTCCCTGAAAACTCAAACGCTGACGCCAATACTGAGGCTGCATAACTCCTTCAGCAGGCAAGTTAGGCCGTAACAAATATGAATAATTATAATAATTTTACAAGACATTTGTTCACTCTTGGTAGCGAGTCCAAAAGGAGAGTCTTTTCATCCAGGTTTATCTTTCGATCGTTGACAATTATTTATTTGTTTATTTATTTACTGTTATAAATTGTCAAAATAAAGATAATATATAAATAATTTTTATCTTTCTAAAGACTTCTTTTGGTTCTGCCGCTGTCACCGCTGCTGTTTGAAAAAATCGGAATGGTCAGCAATTAGAGGCATCATTCGTAGCATTTTTACACAAGTCATAAGTGTTAGTTCACATCTTCACTGTCTGGTTGGCTTCATCCAAAGTTTATCTTCTTCAGCAAGGTGCTCCCTGAAAACGCAATCGCTGACGAGGCTGCATAACTGCTTCAGCAGGCAAGTTGGGCCGTAACAAATATGAATAATTATAATAATGTTACAAGACATTTGTTCAATCTTGGTAACGAGTCCAAAAAGAGAGTCTTTTCAACCAGGTTTATCTTTCAATCGTTGACAATTATTTATTTGTTTATTTTTTTACGTTTATAAATTGTCAAAATAAAGATAATAAATAAATAATTTTTATCTTTTTATCGACTTATGTTGGTTGTGCCGCTGTCACCGCTGCTGTTTGAAAAAATCCGCTGTGGGCAGCAATTAGCGGCATCACTCGTAGCATTTTTACACAAGTCATAAGAGTTAGTTCATATCTTCACTGTCTGGTTGGCTTCATCCAAACTATATCTTCTTCTGCAAGCTGCTCCCTTAAAACGCAAACGCTGACGCCAATACTGAGACTGCATAACCCCTTCAGCAGGCAAGTTAGGCCGTAACAAATATGAATAATTATAATAATTTTACAAGACATTTGTTCACTCTTGGTAGCGAGTCCAAAAGGAGATTTTTTTCATCCAGGTTTATCTTTCTATCGTTGACAATTATTTATTATTATTTGTTTATTTATTTACGTTTATAAATTGTCAAAATAAAGATAATAAATAAAAAATTTTAATCTTTTTATCGACTTATGTTGGTTGTGCCGCTGTCACCGCTGCTGTTTGAAAAATCGGTATGGCGCAGCAATTAGAGGCATCGCTCGTAGCATTTCTACACAAGTCATAAGTGTTAGTTCACATCTTCACTGTCTGGTTGGCTTCATCCAAACTTTATCTTCATCAGTAAGCTGCTCCCTGAAAATGCAAACGCTGACGCCAATACTGAGGCTGCATAACTCCTTCAGCAGCAAGTTAGGCCTTAACAAATATGAATAATTATAATAATTTTACAAGACATTTGTTCACTCTTGGTAGCGAGTCCAAAAGGAGAGACTTTTCATCCAGGTTTATCTTTCGATCGTTGACAATTATTTATTTGTTTATTTATTTACTTTTATAAATTGTCAAAATAAAGATAATAAATAAATAATTTTTATCTTTTTATCGACTTATGTTGGTTGTGCCGCTGTCACCGCTGCTGTTTGAAAAAATCCGCTGTGGGCAGCAATTAGCGGCATCACTCGTAGCATTTTAACACAAGTCATAAGTGTTAGTTCACATCTTCACTGTCCGGTTGGCTTCATCCAAACTTTATCTTCATCAGTAAGCTGCTCCCTGAAAATGCAAACGCTGACGCCAATACTGAGGCTGCATAACTCCTTCAGCAGGCAAGTTAGGCCTTAACAAATATGAATAATTATAATAATTTTACAAGACATTTGTTCACTCTTGGTAGCGAGTCCAAAAGGAGAGACTTTTCATCCAGGTTTATCTTTCGATCGTTGACAATTATTTATTTGTTTATTTATTTACTTTTATAAATTGTCAAAATAAAGATAATAAATAAATAATTTTTATCTTTTATCGACTTATGTTGGTTGTGCCGCTGTCACCGCTGCTGTTTGAAAAAATCCGCTGTGGGCAGCAATTAGCGGCATCACTCGTAGCATTTTTACACAAGTCATAAGAGTTAGTTCATATCTTCACTGTCTGGTTGGCTTCATCCAAACTATATCTTCTTCTGCAAGCTGCTCCCTTAAAACGCAAACGCTGACGCCAATACTGAGACTGCATAACCCCTTCAGCAGGCAAGTTAGGCCGTAACAAATATGAATAATTATAATAATTTTACAAGACATTTGTTCACTCTTGGTAGCGAGTCCAAAAGGAGATTTTTTCATCCAGGTTTATCTTTCTATCGTTGACAATTATTTATTATTATTTGTTTATTTATTTACGTTTATAAATTGTCAAAATAAAGATAATAAATAAAAAATTTTAATCTTTTATCGACTTATGTTGGTTGTGCCGCTGTCACCGCTGCTGTTTGAAAAAATCGGTATGGCGCAGCAATTAGAGGCATCGCTCGTAGCATTTCTACACAAGTCATAAGTGTTAGTTCACATCTTCACTGTCTGGTTGGCTTCATCCAAACTTTATCTTCATCAGTAAGCTGCTCCCTGAAAATGGAAACGCTGACGCCAATACTGAGGCTGCATAACTCCTTCAGCAGGCAAGTTAGGCCTTAACAAATATGAATAATTATAATAATTTTACAAGACATTTGTTCACTCTTGGTAGCGAGTCCAAAAGGAGAGACTTTTCATCCAGGTTTATCTTTCGATCGTTGACAATTATTTATTTGTTTATTTATTTACTTTTATAAATTGTCAAAATAAAGATAATAAATAAATAATTTTTATCTTTTTATCGACTTATGTTGGTTGTGCCGCTGTCACCGCTGCTGTTTGAAAAATCCGCTGTGGGCAGCAATTAGCGGCATCACTCGTAGCATTTTAACACAAGTCATAAGTGTTAGTTCACATCTTCACTGTCCGGTTGGCTTCATCCAAACTTTATCTTCATCAGTAAGCTGCTCCCTGAAAATGCAAACGCTGACGCCAATACTGAGGCTGCATAACTCCTTCAGCAGGCAAGTTGTGCCTTAGCAAATATGAATAATTATAATAATTTTACAAGACATTTGTTCACTCTTGGTAGCGAGTCCAAAAGGAGAGTCTTTTCAACCAGGTTTATCTTTCAATCGTAGACAATTATTTATTATTATTTGTTTATTTATTTACGTTTATAAATTGTCAAAATAAAGATAAAATATAAATAATTTTTATCTTTCTATAGACTTATTTTGGTTGTACCGCTGTCACCGCTGCTGTTTGAAAAAATCGGGTTGGCGCAGCAATTAGAGGCATCACAAATCATAAGTGTAATTTCACATCTTTACTGTCTGGGTGGCTTCATCCAAACTTTATCATCTTCACCATGCTGCTGCCTGAATACGCAAACGCTGATGTCAATACTGAGGCTGCATAACTCATTCAGCAGGCAAGTTGGGCCGTAGCAAATATGAATAATTATAATAATGTTACAAGACATTTGTTCTCTCTTGGTAGCGAGTCCAAAAGGAGAGACTTTTCATCCAGGTTTATCTTTCGATCGTTGACAATTATTTATTTGTTTATTTATTTACTTTTATAAACTGTCAAAATAAAGATAATATATAAATAATTTTTATCTTTCTATAGACACTATTTTGGTGGTGCTGCTGTCACCGCTGCTGTTTGAAAAAATCGGAATGGTCAGCAATTAGAGGCATCACTCGTAGCATTTTTACACAAGTCATAAGTGTTAGTTCACATCTTCACTGTCTGGTTGACTTCATCCAAAGTTTATCTTCTTCAGCAAGCTGCTCCCTGAAAACGCAATCGCTGACGCCAATACTGAGGCTGCATAACTGCTTCAGCAGGCAAGTTGGGCCGTAAAAATATGAATAATTATAATAATTTTACAAGACATTTGTTCACTCTTGGTAGCGAGTCCAAAAGGAGAGTCTTTTCATCCATGTTTATCTTTCGATCGTTGACAATTATTTATTTGTTTATTTATTTACGTTTATAAATTGTCAAAATAAACATCAAATATAAATAATTTTTATCGACTTATGTTGGTTGTGCCGCTGTCACCGCTGCTGTTTGAAAAATCGGTATGGCGCAGCAATTAGAGGCATCGCTCGTAGCATTTTTACACAAGTCATAAGTGTTAGTTCACATCTTCACTGTCTGGTTGGCTTCATCCAAACTTTATCTTCATCAGTAAGCTGCTCCCTGAAAATGCAAACGCTGACGCCAATACTGAGGCTGCATAACTCCTTCAGCAGGCAAGTTGTGCCTTAACAAATATGAATAATTATAATAATTTTACAAGACATTTGTTCACTCTTGCTAGCGAGTCCAAAAAGGTGATTCTTTTTATCCAGGTTTATCTTTCGATCGTTGACAATTTTTTATTTGTTTATTTATTTAGGTTTATAAATTGTCAAAATAAAGATAAAATATAAATAATTTTTATCTTTTTATAGATTTATGTTGGTTGTGCCGCTGTCACCGCTGAAAAAATTGGCAGTGCGCAGCAATTAGATGCATCACTCGTAGCATTTTTACACAAGTCATAAGTGTTAGTTCACATCTTCACTGTCCGGTTGGCTTCATCCAAACTTTATCTTCATCAGTAAGCTGCTCCCTGAAAATGCAAACGCTGACGCCAATACTGAGGCTGCATAACTCCATCAGCAAGTAAGGTGGGCCGTAACAAATATATATAATTATAATAATTTTAAAAGACATTTGTTCACTCTTGGTAGCGAGTCCAAAAGGAGAATCTTTTCAACCAGGTTTATCTTTCGATCGTTGACAATTATTTATTTGTTTATTTATTTACTGTTATAAATTGTCAAAATAAAGATAATATATAAATAATTTTTATCTTTCTAAAGACTTCTTTTGGTTCTGCCGCTGTCACCGCTGCTGTTTGAAAAAATCGGAATGGTCAGCAATTAGAGGCATCATTCGTAGCATTTTTACACAAGTCATAAGTGTTAGTTCACATCTTCACTGTCTGGTTGGCTTCATCCAAAGTTTATCTTCTTCAGCAAGGTGCTCCCTGAAAACGCAATCGCTGACGAGGCTGCATAACTGCTTCAGCAGGCAAGTTGGGCCGTAACAAATATGAATAATTATAATAATGTTACAAGACATTTGTTCAATCTTGGTAACGAGTCCAAAAAGAGAGTCTTTTCAACCAGGTTTATCTTTCAATCGTTGACAATTATTTATTTGTTTATTTTTTTACGTTTATAAATTGTCAAAATAAAGATAATAAATAAATAATTTTTATCTTTTTATCGACTTATGTTAGTTGTGCCGCTGTCACCGCTGCTGTTTGAAAAAATCCGCTGTGGGCAGCAATTAGCGGCATCACTCGTAGCATTTTAACACAAGTCATAAGTGTTAGTTCACATCTTCACTGTCCGGTTGGCTTCATCCAAACTTTATCTTCATCAGTAAGCTGCTCCCTGAAAATGCAAACGCTGACGCCAATACTGAGGCTGCATAACTCCTTCAGCAGGCAAGTTGTGCCTTAGCAAATATGAATAATTATAATAATTTTACAAGACATTTGTTCACTCTTGGTAGCGAGTCCAAAAGGAGAGTCTTTTCAACCAGGTTTATCTTTCAATCGTAGACAATTATTTATTATTATTTGTTTATTTATTTACGTTTATAAATTGTCAAAATAAAGATAAAATATAAATAATTTTTATCGACTTATGTTGGTTGTACCGCTGTCACCGCTGCTGTTTGAAAAATCGGGTTGGCGCAGCAATTAGAGGCATCACAAATCATAAGTGTAATTTCACATCTTTACTGTCTGGGTGGCTTCATCCAAACTTTATCATCTTCACCATGCTGCTGCCTGAATACGCAAACGCTGATGTCAATACTGAGGCTGCATAACTCATTCAGCAGGCAAGTTGGGCCGTAGCAAATATGAATAATTATAATAATGTTACAAGACATTTGTTCTCTCTTGGTAGCGAGTCCAAAAGGAGAGACTTTTCATCCAGGTTTATCTTTCGATCGTTGACAATTATTTATTTGTTTATTTATTTACTTTTATAAACTGTCAAAATAAAGATAATATATAAATAATTTTTATCTTTCTATAGACACTATTTTGGTGGTGCTGCTGTCACCGCTGCTGTTTGAAAAATCGGAATGGTCAGCAATTAGAGGCATCACTCGTAGCATTTTTACACAAGTCATAAGTGTTAGTTCACATCTTCACTGTCTGGTTGACTTCATCCAAAGTTTATCTTCTTCAGCAAGCTGCTCCCTGAAAACGCAATCGCTGACGCCAATACTGAGGCTGCATAACTGCTTCAGCAGGCAAGTTGGGCCGTAAAAATATGAATAATTATAATAATTTTACAAGACATTTGTTCACTCTTGGTAGCGAGTCCAAAAGGAGAGTCTTTTCATCCATGTTTATCTTTCGATCGTTGACAATTATTTATTTGTTTATTTATTTACGTTTATAAATTGTCAAAATAAACATCAAATATAAATAATTTTTATCGACTTATGTTGGTTGTGCCGCTGTCACCGCTGCTGTTTGAAAAATCGGTATGGCGCAGCAATTAGAGGCATCGCTCGTAGCATTTTTACACAAGTCATAAGTGTTAGTTCACATCTTCACTGTCTGGTTGGCTTCATCCAAACTTTATCTTCATCAGTAAGCTGCTCCCTGAAAATGCAAACGCTGACGCCAATACTGAGGCTGCATAACTCCTTCAGCAGGCAAGTTGTGCCTTAACAAATATGAATAATTATAATAATTTTACAAGACATTTGTTCACTCTTGCTAGCGAGTCCAAAAGGTGATTCTTTTTATCCAGGTTTATCTTTCGATCGTTGACAATTTTTTATTTGTTTATTTATTTAGGTTTATAAATTGTCAAAATAAAGATAAAATATAAATAATTTTTATCTTTTTATAGATTTATGTTGGTTGTGCCGCTGTCACCGCTGAAAAAATTGGCAGTGCGCAGCAATTAGATGCATCACTCGTAGCATTTTTACACAAGTCATAAGTGTTAGTTCACATCTTCACTGTCCGGTTGGCTTCATCCAAACTTTATCTTCATCAGTAAGCTGCTCCCTGAAAATGCAAACGCTGACGCCAATACTGAGGCTGCATAACTCCATCAGCAAGTAAGGTGGGCCGTAACAAATATATATAATTATAATAATTTTAAAAGACATTTGTTCACTCTTGGTAGCGAGTCCAAAAGGAGAATCTTTTCAACCAGGTTTATCTTTCGATCGTTGACAATTATTTATTTGTTTATTTATTTACGTTTATAAATTGTCAAAGTAAAAATAATATATAAATAATTTTTATTTTTTATAGACTTAGCATTTTTACACATGTCATAAAAAATAGTTCACATCTTCACTATCTGGTTGGCTTCATCCAAACTTTATCTTCTTCAGCAAGCTGCTCCTTGAAAACGCAAATGCTGACGCCAATACTGAGGCTGCATAACTCCTTCAGCAGGCATGGTAGGCCGTAACAAATATAAATAATTATAATAATTTTACTAGACATTTGTTCACTTTTGGCAGCGAGTCCAAAAGGCGAGTATTTTCATCCAGGTTTATCTTTCGATCGTTGACAATTATTTATTTGCTTATTTATTTATTTAGTTATTTAAAATATAAATAATTTTTATCTTTTATAGATTGATGTTGGTTGTGCCGCTGTCACCGCTGCTGTTTGAAAAAATTGGCAGTGCGCAGCAATTAGTTCACATCTTTACTGTCTAGGTGGCTTCATCCAAACTTTATCTTCTTCAGCAAGCTGCTTCCTGAAAACGCAAACGCTGACGCCAATACTGAGGCTGCATAACTCCTTCAGCAGGCAAGTTAGGCCGTAACAAATATGAATAATTATAATAATTTTACAAGACATTTGTTCACTCTTGGTAGCGAGTCAAAAAGGAGAGTCTTTACATCCAGGTTTATCTTTCCATCGTTAACAATTATTTATTATTATTTATTTATTTATTTACGTTTATAAATTGTCAAAATACAGTTAATAAACAAATAATTTTAATCTTTTATCGACTTATGTTGGTTGTGCCGCTGTCACCGCTGCTGCTTGAAAAAATCGGTATGGCGCAGCAATTAGAGGCATCGCTCGTAGCATTTTTACACAAGTCATAAGTGTTAGTTCACATCTTCACTGTCTGATTGGCTTCATCCAAACTTTATCTTCTTCAGTAAACTGCTACCTGAAGACGCAAACGCTGACGCCAATACTGAGGCTGCATAACTCATTCAGCAGGTAAGGTGGGCCGTAACAAATATGAATAATTATAAAAATTTTACAAGACATTTGTTCAATCTTGGTAGCGAGTCAAAAGGAGAGTCTTTTCATCCAGGTTTATCTTTCCATCGTTGACAATTATTTATTATTATTTGTTTATTTATTTACGTTTATAAATTGTCAAAATAAAGATAAAATATAAATAATTTTTATCGACTTATGTTGGTTGTACCGCTGTCACCGCTGCTGTTTGAAAAATCGGGTTGGCGCAGCAATTAGAGGCATCACAAATCATAAGTGTAATTTCACATCTTTACTGTCTGGGTGGCTTCATCCAAACTTTATCATCTTCACCATGCTGCTGCCTGAATACGCAAACGCTGATGTCAATACTGAGGCTGCATAACTCATTCAGCAGGCAAGTTGGGCCGTAGCAAATATGAATAATTATAATAATGTTACAAGACATTTGTTCTCTCTTGGTAGCGAGTCCAAAAGGAGAGACTTTTCATCCAGGTTTATCTTTCGATCGTTGACAATTATTTATTTGTTTATTTATTTACTTTTATAAACTGTCAAAATAAAGATAATATATAAATAATTTTTATCTTTCTATAGACACTATTTTGGTGGTGCTGCTGTCACCGCTGCTGTTTGAAAAAATCGGAATGGTCAGCAATTAGAGGCATCACTCGTAGCATTTTTACACAAGTCATAAGTGTTAGTTCACATCTTCACTGTCTGGTTGACTTCATCCAAAGTTTATCTTCTTCAGCAAGCTGCTCCCTGAAAACGCAATCGCTGACGCCAATACTGAGGCTGCATAACTGCTTCAGCAGGCAAGTTGGGCCGTAAAAAATATGAATAATTATAATAATTTTACAAGACATTTGTTCACTCTTGGTAGCGAGTCCAAAAGGAGAGTCTTTTCATCCATGTTTATCTTTCGATCGTTGACAATTATTTATTTGTTTATTTATTTACGTTTATAAATTGTCAAAATAAACATCAAATATAAATAATTTTTATCGACTTATGTTGGTTGTGCCGCTGTCACCGCTGCTGTTTGAAAAAATCGGTATGGCGCAGCAATTAGAGGCATCGCTCGTAGCATTTTTACACAAGTCATAAGTGTTAGTTCACATCTTCACTGTCTGGTTGGCTTCATCCAAACTTTATCTTCATCAGTAAGCTGCTCCCTGAAAATGCAAACGCTGACGCCAATACTGAGGCTGCATAACTCCTTCAGCAGGCAAGTTGTGCCTTAACAAATATGAATAATTATAATAATTTTACAAGACATTTGTTCACTCTTGCTAGCGAGTCCAAAAGGTGATTCTTTTTATCCAGGTTTATCTTTCGATCGTTGACAATTATTTATTTGTTTATTTATTTTTATTTATAAATTGTCAAAATAAAGATAAAATATAAATAATTTTTATCTTTTTATAGATTTATGTTGGTTGTGCCGCTGTCACCGCTGAAAAATTGGCAGTGCGCAGCAATTAGATGCATCACTCGTAGCATTTTTACACAAGTCATAAGTGTTAGTTCACATCTTCACTGTCCGGTTGGCTTCATCCAAACTTTATCTTCATCAGTAAGCTGCTCCCTGAAAATGCAAACGCTGACGCCAATACTGAGGCTGCATAACTCCATCAGCAAGTAAGGTGGGCCGTAACAAATATATATAATTATAATAATTTTAAAAGACATTTGTTCACTCTTGGTAGCGAGTCCAAAAGGAGAATCTTTTCAACCAGGTTTATCTTTCGATCGTTGACAATTATTTATTTGTTTATTTATTTACGTTTATAAATTGTCAAAGTAAAAATAATATATAAATAATTTTTATTTTTTATAGACTTAGCATTTTTACACATGTCATAAAAAATAGTTCACATCTTCACTATCTGGTTGGCTTCATCCAAACTTTATCTTCTTCAGCAAGCTGCTCCTTGAAAACGCAAATGCTGACGCCAATACTGAGGCTGCATAACTCCTTCAGCAGGCATGGTAGGCCGTAACAAATATAAATAATTATAATAATTTTACTAGACATTTGTTCACTTTTGGCAGCGAGTCCAAAAGGCGAGTATTTTCATCCAGGTTTATCTTTCGATCGTTGACAATTATTTATTTGCTTATTTATTTATTTAGTTATTTAAAATATAAATAATTTTTATCTTTTATAGATTGATGTTGGTTGTGCCGCTGTCACCGCTGCTGTTTGAAAAAATTGGCAGTGCGCAGCAATTAGTTCACATCTTTACTGTCTAGGTGGCTTCATCCAAACTTTATCTTCTTCAGCAAGCTGCTTCCTGAAAACGCAAACGCTGACGCCAATACTGAGGCTGCATAACTCCTTCAGCAGGCAAGTTAGGCCGTAACAAATATGAATAATTATAATAATTTTACAAGACATTTGTTCACTCTTGGTAGCGAGTCAAAAAGGAGAGTCTTTACATCCAGGTTTATCTTTCCATCGTTAACAATTATTTATTATTATTTATTTATTTATTTACGTTTATAAATTGTCAAAATACAGTTAATAAACAAATAATTTTAATCTTTTTATCGACTTATGTTGGTTGTGCCGCTGTCACCGCTGCTGCTTGAAAAAATCGGTATGGCGCAGCAATTAGAGGCATCGCTCGTAGCATTTTTACACAAGTCATAAGTGTTAGTTCACATCTTCACTGTCTGATTGGCTTCATCCAAACTATATCTTCTTCAGCAAGCTGCCCCCTGAAAACGCAAACGCTGACGCCAATACTGAGGCTGCATAACTCATTCCGCAGGTAAGGTGGGCCGTAACACATATGAATAATTATAAAAATTTTACAAGACATTTGTTCAGTCTTGGTAGCGAGTTCAAAAGGAGAGTCTTTTCATCCAGGTTTATCTTTCGATCGTTGACAATTATTTATTTGTTTATTTATTTAGGTTTATAAATTGTCAAAATAAAGATCAAATATAAATAATTTTTATCTTTTTATAGATTTATGTTGGTTGTTCCGCTGTCACCTCTGCTGAATGAAAAAATCGGCAGTGCGCAGCAATTAGAGGCATCACTCGTAGCATTTTTACACAAGTCATAAGAGTTAGTTCATATCTTCACTGTCTGGTTGGCTTCATCCAAACTATATCTTCTTCAGCAAGCTGCTCCCTTAAAACGCAAACGCTGACGCCAATACTGAAGCTGCATAACTCCTTCAGCAGGTAAGGTGGGCCGTAACAAATATGAATAATTATAAAAATTTTACAAGACATTTGTTCAATCTTGGTAGCGAGTCAAAAGGAGAGTCTTGTCATCCAGGTTTATCTTTATCTGAAAACTCAAACGCTGACGCCAATACTGAGGCTGCATAACTCCTTCAGCAGGCAAGTTGGGCCTTAACAAATATGAATAATTATAATAATTTTACAAGACATTTGTTGACTCTTGGTAGAGAGTCCAAAAGAAGAGTCTTTTCATCCAGGTTTATCTTTCGATCGTTGACAATTATTTATTTGTTTATTTATTTACGTTTATAAATTGTCAAAATACAGTTAATAAATAAATAATTTTAATCTTTTTATCGACTTATGTTGGTTGTGCCGCTGTCACCGCTGCTGTTTGAAAAAATCGGTATGGCGCAGCAATTAGAGGCATAGTTCGTAGCATTTTTACACAAGTCATAAGTGTTAGTTCACATCTTCACTGTCTGATTGGCTTCATCCAAACTATATCTTCTTCAGCAAGCTGCCCCCTGAAAACGCAAACGCTGACGCCAATACTGAGGCTGCATAACTCATTCAGCAGGTAAGGTGGGCCGTAACAAATATGAATAATTATAAAAATTTTACAAGACATTTGTTCAGTCTTGGTAGCGAGTCCAAAAGGAGAGTCTTTTCATCCAGGTTTATCTTTCGATCGTTGACAATTATTTATTTGTTTATTTATTTACGTTTATAAATTGTCAAAATAATGATAAAATATAAATAATTTTTATCTTTTTATAGATTTATGTTGGTTGTGCCGCTGACACCGCTGCTGTTTGAAAAAATTGGCAGTGCGCAGCAATTAGTACACATCTTTACTGTCTAGGTGGCTTCATCCAAACTTTATCTTCTTCAGCAAGCTGCTTCCTGAAAACGCAAACGCTGACGCCAATACTGAGGCTGCATATCTCCTTCAGCAGGCAAGTTAGGCCGTAACAAATATGAATAATTATAATAATTTTACAAGACATTTGTTCAATCTTGGTAGCGAGTCAAAAAGGAGAGTCTTTTCATCCAGGTTTATCTTTCCATCGTTGACAATCATTTATTATTATTTGTTTATTTATTTACGTTTATAAATTGTCAAAATACAGTTAATAAACAAATAATTTTAATCTTTTTATCGACTTATGTTGGTTGTGCCGCTGTCACCGCTGCTGTTTGAAAAAATCGGTATGGCGCAGCAATTAGAGGCATCGCTCGTAGCATTTTTACACAAGTCATAAGTGTTAGTTCACATCTTCACTGACTGATTGGCTTCATCCAAACTATATCTTCTTCAGCAAGCTGCCCCCTGAAAACGCAAACGCTGAAGCCAATACTGAGGCTGCATAACTCGTTCAGCAGGCAAGTTGGGCCTTAACAAATATGAATAATTATAATAATTTTACAAGACATTTGTTCACTCTTGGTAGAGAGTTCAAAAGGAGAGTCTTTTCATCCAGGTTTAACTTTCGATCGTTGACAATTATTTATTTCTTTATTTATTTACGTTTATAAATTGTCAAAATAAAGATAATATATAAATAATTTTTATCTTTTTATAGATTTATGTTGGTTGTGCCACTGTCACCTCTGCTGAATGAAAAAATCGGCAGTGCGCAGCAATTAGAGGCATCACTCGTAGCATTTTTACACAAGTCATAAGAGTTAGTTCATATCTTCACTGTCTGGTTGGCTTCATCCAAACTATATCTTCTTCTGCAAGCTGCTCCCTTAAAACGCAAACGCTGACGCCAATACTGAGGCTGCATAACTCCTTCAGCAGGCAAGTTGGGCCTTAACAAATATGAATAATTATAATAATTTTACAACACATTTGTTCACTCTTGGTAGAGAGTCCAAAAGGAGAGTCTTGTCATCCAGGTTTATCTTTATGTGAAAACTCAAACTCTGACGCCAACACTGAGGCTGCATTACTCCTTCAGCAGGCAAGTTGGGCCTTAACAAATATGAATAATTATAATAATTTTACAAGACATTTGTTGACTCTTGGTAGAGAGTCCAAAAGAAGAGTCTTTTCATCCAGGTTTATCTTTCGATCGTTGACAATTATTTATTTGTTTATTTATTTACGTTTATAAATTGTCAAAATAAAGATAATATATAAATAAGTTTTATTTTTTATAGACTAAGCATTTTTACACAAGTCATAAGTGTTAGTTCACATCTTGACTGTCTGGTTGGCTTCATCCAAACTATATCTTTTTCAGCAAGCTGCTCCATGAAAACGAAAACGCCAGCACAAATACTGAGGCTGCAATACTCCTTCAGCAGGCAAGTTGTGGCTTAACAAATATGAATAATTATAATAATTTAACAAGACATTTGTTCTCTCTTGGTAGCGAGTCCAAAAGGTGATTCTTTTTATCCAGGTTTATCTTTCGATCGTTGACAATTATTTATTTTTTTATTTATTTACGTTTATAAATTGTCAAAATAATGATAAGATATAAATAATTTTTATCGTTTTATAGATTTATGTTGGTTGTGCCGCTGTCACCGCTGCTGTTTGAAAAAATTGGCAGTGCGCAGCAATTAGTTCACATCTTTACTGTCTAGGTGGCTTCATCCAAACTTTATCTTCTTCAGCAAGCTGCTTCCAGAAAACGCAAACTCTGACGCCAATACTGAGGTTGCATAACTCCTTCAGCAGGCAAGTTGGGCCTTAACAAATATGAATAATTATAATAATTTTACAAGACATTTGTTGACTCTTGGTAGAGAGTCCAAAAGAAGAGTCTTTTCATCCAGGTTTATCTTTCGATCGTTGACAATTATTTATTTGTTTATTTATTTACGTTTATAAATTGTCAAAATAAAGATAATATATAAATAAGTTTTATTTTTTATAGACTAAGCATTTTTACACAAGTCATAAGTGTTAGTTCACATCTTGACTGTCTGGTTGGCTTCATCCAAACTATATCTTCTTCAGCAAGCTGCTCCATGAAAACGAAAACGCCAGCGCAAATACTGAGGCTGCAATACTCCTTCAGCAGGCAAGTTGTGGCTTAACAAATATGAATAATTATAATAATTTTACAAGACATTTGTTCTCTCTTGGTAGCGAGTCCAAAAGGTGATTCTTTTTAGCCAGGTTTATCTTTCGATCGTTGACAATTATTTATTTTTTTATTTATTTACGTTTATAAATTGTCAAAATAATGATAAGATATAAATAATTTTTATCTTTTTATAGATTTATGTTGGTTGTGCCGCTGTCACCGCTGCTGTTTGAAAAATTGGCAGTGCGCAGCAATTAGTTCACATCTTTACTGTCTAGGTGGCTTCATCCAAACTTTATCTTCTTCAGCAAGCTGCTTCCAGAAAACGCAAACGCTGACGCCAATACTGAGGTTGCATAACTCCTTCAGCAGGCAAGTTGGGCCTTAACAAATATGAATAATTATAATAATTTTACAAGACATTTGTTCTCTCTTGGTAGCGAGTCCAAAAGGTGATTCTTTTTATCCAGGGTTATCTTTCGATCGTTGACAATTATTTATTTTTTTATTTATTTACGTTTATAAATTGTCAAAATAATGATAAAATATAAAAAATTTTTATCTTTTTATAGATTTATGTTGGTTGTGCCGCTGTCACCGCTGCTGTTTGAAAAAATTGGCAGTGCGCAGCAATTAGTTCACATCTTCACTGTCTGATTGGCTTCATCCAAACTATATCTTCTTCAGCAAGCTGCCCCCTGAAAACGCAAACGCTGAAGCCAATACTGAGGCTGCATAACTCATTCAGCAGGCAAGTTGGGCCTTAACAAATATGAATAATTATAATAATTTTACAAGACATTTGTTGACTCTTGGTAGAGAGTCCAAAAGAAGAGTCTTTTCATCCAGGTTTATCTTTCGATCGTTGACAATTATTTATTTTTTTATTTATTTACGTTTATAAATTGTCAAAATAATGATAAGATATAAATAATTTTTATCTTTTTATAGATTTATGTTGGTTGTGCCGCTGTCACCGCTGCTGTTTGAAAAAATTGGCAGTGCGCAGCAATTAGTTCACATCTTTACTGTCTAGGTGGCTTCATCCAAACTTTATCTTCTTCAGCAAGCTGCTTCCTGAAAACGCAAACGCTGACGCCAATACTGAGGCTGCATATCTCCTTCAGCAGGCAAGTTAGGCCGTAACAAATATGAATAATCATAATAATTTTACAAGACATTTGTTCAATCTTGGTAGCGAGTCAAAAAGGAGAGTCTTTTCATCCAGGTTTATCTTTCCATCGTTGACAATCATTTATTATTATTTGTTTATTTATTTACGTTTATAAATTGTCAAAATACAGTTAATAAACAAATAATTTTAATCTTTTTATCGACTTATGTTGGTTGTGCCGCTGTCACCGCTGCTGTTTGAAAAAATCGGTATGGCGCAGCAATTAGAGGCATCGCTCGTAGCATTTTTACACAAGTCATAAGTGTTAGTTCACATCTTGACTGTCTGGTTGGCTTCATCCAAACTATATCTTCTTCAGCAAGCTGCTCCATGAAAACGAAAACGCCAGCGCAAATACTGAGGCTGCAATACTCCTTCAGCAGGCAAGTTGTGGCTTAACAAATATGAATAATTATAATAATTTTACAAGACATTTGTTCTCTCTTGGTGGCGAGTCCAAAAGGTGATTCTTTTTAGCCAGGTTTATCTTTCGATCGTTGACAATTATTTATTTTTTTATTTATTTACGTTTATAAATTGTCAAAATAATGATAAGATATAAATAATTTTTATCTTTTTATAGATTTATGTTGGTTGTGCCGCTGTCACCGCTGCTGTTTGAAAAAATTGGCAGTGCGCAGCAATTAGTTCACATCTTTACTGTCTAGGTGGCTTCATCCAAACTTTATCTTCTTCAGCAAGCTGCTTCCAGAAAACGCAAACGCTGACGCCAATACTGAGGTTGCATAACTCCTTCAGCAGGCAAGTTGGGCCTTAACAAATATGAATAATTATAATAATTTTACAAGACATTTGTTCTCTCTTGGTGGCGAGTCCAAAAGGTGATTCTTTTTAGCCAGGTTTATCTTTCGATCGTTGACAATTATTTATTTTTTTATTTATTTACGTTTATAAATTGTCAAAATAATGATAAGATATAAATAATTTTTATCTTTTTATAGATTTATGTTGGTTGTGCCGCTGTCACCGCTGCTGAATGAAAAAATCGGCAGTGCGCAGCAATTAGAGGCATCACTCGTAGCATTTTTACACAAGTCATAAGAGTTAGTTCATATCTTCACTGTCTGGTTGGCTTCATCCAAACTATATCTTCTTCTGCAAGCTGCTCCCTTAAAACGCAAACGCTGACGCCAATACTGAGGCTGCATAACTCCTTCAGCAGGCAAGTTGGGCCTTAACAAATATGAATAATTATAATAATTTTACAAGACATTTGTTCACTCTTGGTAGAGAGTCCAAAAGGAGAGTCTTGTCATCCAGGTTGATCTTTATGTGAAAACTCAAACGCTGACGCCAACACTGAGGCTGCATAACTCCTTCAGCAGGCAAGTTGGGCCTTAACAAATATGAATAATTATAATAATTTTACAAGACATTTGTTGACTCTTGGTAGAGAGTCCAAAAGAAGAGTCTTTTCATCCAGGTTTATCTTTCGATCGTTGACAATTATTTATTTGTTTATTTATTTACGTTTATAAATTGTCAAAATAAAGATAATATATAAATAATTTTTATCTTTTTATAGATTTATGTTGGTTGTGCCACTGTCACCTCTGCTGAATGAAAAAATCGGCAGTGCGCAGCAATTAGAGGCATCACTCGTAGCATTTTTACACAAGTCATAAGTGTTAGTTCACATCTTGACTGTCTGGTTGGCTTCATCCAAACTATATCTTCTTCAGCAAGCTGCTCCATGAAAACGAAAACGCCAGCGCAAATACTGAGGCTGCAATACTCCTTCAGCAGGCAAGTTGTGGCTTAACAAATATGAATAATTATAATAATTTTACAAGACATTTGTTCTCTCTTGGTGGCGAGTCCAAAAGGTGATTTTTTTAGCCAGGTTTATCTTTCGATCGTTGACAATTATTTATTTTTTTATTTATTTACGTTTATAAATTGTCAAAATAATGATAAGATATAAATAATTTTTATCTTTTTATAGATTTATGTTGGTTGTGCCGCTGTCACCGCTGCTGTTTGAAAAAATTGGCAGTGCGCAGCAATTAGTTCACATCTTTACTGTCTAGGTGGCTTCATCCAAACTTTATCTTCTTCAGCAAGCTGCTTCCAGAAAACGCACACGCTAACGCCAATACTGAGGTTGCATAACTCCTCCGGCGGGCCCGTAGCGCCAAAACAAATATGAATAATTATAATAATTTTACAAGACATTTGTTCTCTCTTGGTAGCGAGTCCAAAAGGTGATTCTTTTTATCCAGGTTTATCTTTCGATCGTTGACAATTATTTATTTTTTTATTTATTTACGTTTATAAATTGTCAAAATAATGATAAAATATAAATAATTTTTACCTTTTTATAGATTTATGTTGGTTGTGCCGCTGTCACCGCTGCTGTTTGAAAAAATTGGCAGTGCGCAGCAATTAGTTCACATCTTTACTGTCTAGGTGGCTTCATCCCAACTATATCTTCTTCTGCAAGCTGCTTCCAGAAATCGCAAACGCTGATGCCAATACTGAGGTTGCATAACTCCTTCAGCAGGCAAGTTGGGCCTTAACAAATATGAATAATTATAATAATTTTACAAGACATTTGTTCTCTCTTGGTAGCGAGTCCAAAAGGTGATTCTTTTTATTCAGGTTTATCTTTCGATCGTTGACATTTATTTATTTTTTTATTTATTTACGTTTATAAATTGTCAAAATAATGATAAAATATAAATAATTTTTATCTTTTATAGATTTATGTTAGTTGTGCCATCCAAACTTTATCTTCTTCAGCAAGCTGCTTCCAGAAAACGCAAACTCTGACGCCAATACTGAGGTTGCATAACTCCTTCAGCAGGCAAGTTGGGCCTTAACAAATATGAATAATTATAATAATTTTACAAGACATTTGTTGACTCTTGGTAGAGAGTCCAAAAGAAGAGTCTTTTCATCCAGGTTTATCTTTCGATCGTTGACAATTATTTATTTGTTTATTTATTTACGTTTATAAATTGTCAAAATAAAGATCAAATATAAATAATTTTTATCTTTTTATACATTTATGTTGGTTGTGCCGCTGTCACCTCTGCTGAATGAAAAAATCGGCAGTGCGCAGCAATTAGAGGCATCACTCGTAGCATTTTTACACAAGTCATAAGAGTTAGTTCATATCTTCACTGTCTAGGTGGCTTCATCCAAACTATATCTTCTTCTGCAAGCTGCTCCCTTAAAACGCAAACGCTGACGCCAACACTGAGGCTGCATAACTCCTTCAGCAGGCAAGTTGGGCCTTAACAAATATGAATAATTATAATAATTTTACATGACATTTGTTGACTCTTGGTAGAGAGTCCAAAAGAAGAGTCTTTTCATCCAGGTTTATCTTTCGATCCTTGACAATTATTTATTTGTTTATTTATTTACGTTTATAAATTGTCAAAATAAAGATAATATATAAATAAGTTTTATTTTTTATAGACTTAGCATTTTTACACAAGTCATAAGTGTTAGTTCACATCTTGACTGTCTGGTTGGCTTCATCCAAACTATATCTTCTTCAGCAAGCTGCTCTATGAAAACGAAAACGCCAACGCAAATACTGAGGCTGCAATACTCCTTCAGCAGGCAAGTTGTGGCTTAACAAATATGAATAATTATAATAATTTTACAAGACATTTGTTCTCTCTTGGTAGCGAGTCCAAAAGGTGATTCTTTTTATCCAGGTTTATCTTTCGATCGTTGACAATTATTTATTTTTTTATTTATTTACGTTTATAAATTGTCAATATAATGATAAAATATAAATAATTTTTATCTTTTTATAGATTTATGTTGGTTGTGCCGCTGTCACCGCTGCTGTTTGAAAAAATTGGCAGTGCGCAGCAATTAGTTCACATCTTTACTGTCTAGGTGGCTTCATCCAAACTATATCTTCTTCTGCAAGCTGCTCCCTTAAAACGCAAACGCTGACGCCAATACTGAGGCTGCATAACTCCTTCAGCAGGCAAGTTGGGCCTTAACAAATATGAATTATTATAATAATTTTACAAGACATTTGTTCACTCTTGGTAGAGAGTCCAAAGGAGAGTCTTGTCATCCAGGTTTATCTTTATCTGAAAACTCAAACGCTGACGCCAACACTGAGGCTGCATAACTCCTTCAGCAGGCAAGTTGGTCCATAACAAATATGAATAATTATACTAATTTTACAAGACATTTGTTCACTCTTGGTAGCGAGTCCAAAAGGAGAGTCTTTTCATCCAGGTTTATCTTTCGATCGTTGACAATTATTTATTTGTTTATTTATTTACGTTTATAAATTGTCAAAGTAAAAATAATATATAAATAATTTTTATTTTTTATAGACTTAGCATTTTTACACAAGTCATAAAAAATAGTTCACATCTTCACTATCTGGTTGGCTTCATCCAAACTTTATCTTTTTCAGCAAGCTGCTCCTTGAAAACGCAAATGCTGACGCCAATACTGAGGCTGCATAACTCCTTCAGCAGGCATGGTAGGCCGTAACAAATATAAATAATTATAATAATTTTACTAGACATTTGTTCACTTTTGGCAGCGAGTCCAAAAGGCGAGTATTTTCATCCAGGTTTATCTTTCGATCGTTGACAATTATTTATTTGTTTATTTATTTATTTAATTATTTAAAATATAAATAATTTTTATCTTTTATAGATTTATGTTGGTTGTGCCGCTATCACCGCTGCTGTTTGTAAAAATCGGGATGGCACAGCAATTAGAGGCATCACAAGTCATAAGTGTTAGTTCACATCTTCACTGTCTGATTGGCTTCATCCAAACTATATCTTCTTCAGCAAGCTGCCCCCTGAAAACGCAAACGCTGGCGCCAATACTGAGGCTGCATAACTCATTCAGCAGGTAAGGTGGGCCGTAACAAATATGAGTAATTATAAAAATTTTACAAGACATTTGTTCAGTCTTGGTAGCGAGTTCAAAAAGAGAGTCTTTTCATCCAGGTCTATCTTTCGATCGTTGACAATTATTTATTTGTTTATTTATTTACGTTTATAAATTGTCAAAATAAAGATCAAATATAAATAATTTTTATCTTTTTATAGATTTATGTTGGTTGTGCCGCTGTCACCTATGCTGAATGAAAAAATCGGCAGTGCGCAGAAATTAGAGGCATCACTCGTAGCATTTTTACACAAGTCATAAGAGTTAGTTCATATCTTCACTGTCTGGTTGGCTTCATCCAAACTATATCTTCTTCTGCAAGCTGCTCCCTTAAAACGCAAACGCTGACGCCAACACTGAGGCTGCATAACTCCTTCAGCAGGCAAGTTGGGCCTTAACAAATATGAATAATTGTAATAATTTTACATAACATTTGTTGACTCTTGGTAGAGAGTCCAAAAGAAGAGTCTTTTCATCCAGGTTTATCTTTCGATCGTTGACAATTATTTATTTGTTTATTTATTTACGTTTATAAATTGTCAAAATAAAGATAATATATAAATAAGTTTTATTTTTTATAGACTTAGCATTTTTACACAAGTCATAAGTCTTACTTCACATCTTCACTGTCTGATTGGCTTCATCCAAACTATATCTTCTTCAGCAAGCTGCCCCCTGAAAACGCAAACGCTGACGCCAATACTGAGGCTGCATAACTCATTCAGCAGGTAAGGTGGGCCGTAACAAATATGAATAATTATAAAAATTTTACAAGACATTTGTTCAGTCTTGGTAGCGAGTTCAAAAGGAGAGTCTTTTCATCCAGGTTTATCTTTCGATCGTTGACAATTATTTATTTGTTTATTTATTTACGTTTATAAATTGTCAAAATAAAGATAATATATAAATAAGTTTTATCTTTTTATAGACTTAGCATTTTTACACAAGTCATAAGTCTTACTTCACATCTTCACTGTCTGATTGGCTTCATCCAAACTATATCTTCTTCAGCAAGCTGCCCCCTGAAAACGCAAACGCTGACGCCAATACTGAGGCTGCATAACTCATTCAGCAGGTAAGGTGGGCCGTAACAAATATGAATAATTATAAAAATTTTACAAGACATTTGTTCAGTCTTGGTAGCGAGTTCAAAAGGAGAGTCTTTTCATCCAGGTTTATCTTTCGATCGTTGACAATTATTTATTTGTTTATTTATTTACGTTTATAAATTGTCAAAATAAAGATCAAATATAAATAATTTTTATCTTTTTATACATTTATGTTGGTTGTGCCGCTGTCACCTCTGCTGAATGAAAAAATCGGCAGTGCGCAGCAATTAGAGGCATCACTCGTAGCATTTTTACACAAGTCATAAGAGTTAGTTCATATCTTCACTGTCTGGTTGGCTTCATCCAAACTATATCTTCTTCTGCAAGCTGCTCCCTTAAAACGCAAACGCTGACGCCAACACTGAGGCTGCATAACTCCTTCAGCAGGCAAGTTGGGCCTTAACAAATATGAATAATTATAATAATTTTAAATGACATTTGTTGACTCTTGGTAGAGAGTCCAAAAGAAGAGTCTTTTCATCCAGGTTTATCTTTCGATCGTTGACAATTATTTATTTGTTTATTTATTTACGTTTATAAATTGTCAAAATAAAGATAAAATATAAATAAGTTTTATTTTTTATAGACTAAGCATTTTTACACAAGTCATAAGTGTTAGTTCACATCTTGACTGTCTGGTTGGCTTCATCCAAACTATATCTTCTTCAGCAAGCTGCTCCATGCAAACGAAAACGCCAACGCAAATACTGAGGCTGCAATACTCCTTCAGCAGGCAAGTTGTGGCTTAACAAATATGAATAATTATAATAATTTTACAAGACATTTGTTTTCTCTTGGTAGCGAGTTCAAAAGGTGATTCTTTTTATCCAGGTTTATCTTTCGATCGTTGACAATTATTTATTTTTTTATTTATTTACGTTTATAAATTGTCAAAATAATGATAAAATATAAATAATTTTTATCTTCTTATAGATTTATGTTGGTTGTGCCGCTGTCACCGCTGCTGTTTGAAAAAATTGGCAGTGCGCAGCAATTAGTTCACATCTTTACTGTCTAGGTGGCTTCATCCAAACTATATCTTCTTCTGCAAGCTGCTCCCTTAAAACGCAAACGCTGACGCCAATACTGAGGCTGCATAACTCCTTCAGCAGGCAAGTTGGGCGTTAACAAATATGAATAATTATAATAATTTTACAAGACATTTGTTCACTCTTGGTAGAGAGTCCAAAAGGAGAGTCTTGTCATCCAGGTTTATCTTTATCTGAAAACTCAAACGCTGACGCCAACACTGAGGCTGCATAACTCCTTCAGCAGGCAAGTTGGGCCTTAACAAATATGAATAATTATAATAATTTTACAAGACATTTGTTGAGTCTTGGTAGCGAGTCCAAAAGAAGAGTCTTTTCATCCAGGTTTATCTTTCGATCGTTGACAATTATTTATTTGTTTATTTATTTACGTTTATAAATTGTCAAAATAAAGATAATATATAAATAAGTTTTATTTTTTATAGACTAAGCATTTTTACACAAGTCATAAGTGTTAGTTCACATCTTCACTGTCTGATTGGCTTCATCCAAACTATATCTTCTTCAGAAAGCTGCTTCCTGAAAACGCAAACGCTGACGCCAATACTGAGGCTGCATAACTCATTCAGCAGGTAAGGTGGGCCGTAACAAATATGAATAATTATAAAAATTTTACAAGACATTTGTTGACTTTTGGTAGCGAGTCCAAAAGGAGAGTCTTTTCATCCAGGTTTATCTTTCGATCGTTGACAATTATTTATTTGTTTATTTATTTACGTTTATAAATTGTCAAAATAAAGATAATATATAAATAAGTTTTATTTTTTATAGCCTAAGCATTTTTACACAAGTCATAAGTGTTAGTTCACATCTTCACTGTCTGATTGGCTTCATCCAAACTATATCTTCTTCAGAAAGCTGCTTCCTGAAAACGCAAACGCTGACGCCAATACTGAGGCTGCATAACTCCTTCAGCAGGCAAGTTGGGCCTTAACAAATATGAATAATTATAATAATTTTACAAGACATTTGTTGAGTCTTGGTAGCGAGTCCAAAAGAAGAGTCTTTTCATCCAGGTTTATCTTTCGATCGTTGACAATTATTTATTTGTTTATTTATTTACGTTTATAAATTGTCAAAATAAAGATAATATATAAGTTTTATTTTTTATAGACTAAGCATTTTTACACAAGTCATAAGTGTTAGTTCACATCTTCACTGTCTGATTGGCTTCATCCAAACTATATCTTCTTCAGCAAGCTGCCCCCTGAAAACGCAAACGCTGACGCCAATACTGAGGCTGCATAACTCATTCAGCAGGTAAGGTGGGCCGTAACAAATATGAATAATTATAAAAATTTTACAAGACATTTGTTCAGTCTTGGTAGCGAGTTCAAAAGGAGAGTCTTTTCATCCAGGTTTATCTTTCGATCGTTGACAATTATTTATTTGTTTATTTATTTACGTTTATAAATTGTCAAAATAAAGATCAAATATAAATAATTTTTATCTTTTTATACATTTATGTTGGTTGTGCCGCTGTCACCTCTGCTGAATGAAAAAATCGGCAGTGCGCAGCAATTAGAGGCATCACTCGTAGCATTTTTACACAAGTCATAAGAGTTAGTTCATATCTTCACTGTCTGGTTGGCTTCATCCAAACTATATCTTCTTCTGCAAGCTGCTCCCTTAAAACGCAAACGCTGACGCCAACACTGAGGCTGCATAACTCCTTCAGCAGGCAAGTTGGGCCTTAACAAATATGAATAATTATAATAATTTTAAATGACATTTGTTGACTCCTGGTAGAGAGTCCAAAAGAAGAGTCTTTTCATCCAGGTTTATCGATCGTTGACAATTATTTATTTGTTTATTTATTTACGTTTATAAATTGTCAAAATAAAGATAAAATATAAATAAGTTTTATTTTTTATAGACTAAGCATTTTTACACAAGTCATAAGTGTTAGTTCACATCTTGACTGTCTGGTTGGCTTCATCCAAACTATATCTTCTTCAGCAAGCTGCTCCATGCAAACGAAAACGCCAACGCAAATACTGAGGCTGCAATACTCCTTCAGCAGGCAAGTTGTGGCTTAACAAATATGAATAATTATAATAATTTTACAAGACATTTGTTTTCTCTTGGTAGCGAGTTCAAAAGGTGATTCTTTTTATCCAGGTTTATCTTTCGATCGTTGACAATTATTTATTTTTTTATTTATTTACGTTTATAAATTGTCAAAATAATGATAAAATATAAATAATTTTTATCTTCTTATAGATTTATGTTGGTTGTGCCGCTGTCACCGCTGCTGTTTGAAAAAATTGGCAGTGCGCAGCAATTAGTTCACATCTTTACTGTCTAGGTGGCTTCATCCAAACTATATCTTCTTCTGCAAGCTGCTCCCTTAAAACGCAAACGCTGACGCCAATACTGAGGCTGCATAACTCCTTCAGCAGGCAAGTTGGGCGTTAACAAATATGAATAATTATAATAATTTTACAAGACATTTGTTCACTCTTGGTAGAGAGTCCAAAAGGAGAGTCTTGTCATCCAGGTTTATCTTTATCTGAAAACTCAAACGCTGACGCCAACACTGAGGCTGCATAACTCCTTCAGCAGGCAAGTTGGGCCTTAACAAATATGAATAATTATAATAATTTTACAAGACATTTGTTGAGTCTTGGTAGCGAGTCCAAAAGAAGAGTCTTTTCATCCAGGTTTATCTTTCGATCGTTGACAATTATTTATTTGTTTATTTATTTACGTTTATTAATTGTCAAAATAAAGATAATATATAAATAAGTTTTATTTTTTATAGACTAAGCATTTTTACACAAGTCATAAGTGTTAGTTCACATCTTCACTGTCTGATTGGCTTCATCCAAACTATATCTTCTTCAGAAAGCTGCTTCCTGAAAACGCAAACGCTGACGCCAATACTGAGGCTGCATAACTCATTCAGCAGGTAAGGTGGGCCGTAACAAATATGAATAATTATAAAAATTTTACAAGACATTTGTTGACTTTTGGTAGCGAGTCCAAAAGGAGAGTCTTTTCATCCAGGTTTATCTTTCGATCGTTGACAATTATTTATTTGTTTATTTATTTACGTTTATAAATTGTCAAAATAAAGATAATATATAAATAAGTTTTATTTTTTATAGCCTAAGCATTTTTACACAAGTCATAAGTGTTAGTTCACATCTTCACTGTCTGATTGGCTTCATCCAAACTATATCTTCTTCAGAAAGCTGCTTCCTGAAAACGCAAACGCTGACGCCAATACTGAGGCTGCATAACTCCTTCAGCAGGCAAGTTGGGCCTTAACAAATATGAATAATTATAATAATTTTACAAGACATTTGTTGAGTCTTGGTAGCGAGTCCAAAAGAAGAGTCTTTTCATCCAGGTTTATCTTTCGATCGTTGACAATTATTTATTTGTTTATTTATTTACGTTTATAAATTGTCAAAATAAAGATAATATATAAATAAGTTTTATTTTTTATAGACTAAGCATTTTTACACAAGTCATAAGTGTTAGTTCACATCTTCACTGTCTGATTGGCTTCATCCAAACTATATCTTCTTCAGCAAGCTGCCCCCTGAAAACGCAAACGCTGACGCCAATACTGAGGCTGCATAACTCATTCAGCAGGTAAGGTGGGCCGTAACAAATATGAATAATTATAAAAATTTTACAAGACATTTGTTCAGTCTTGGTAGCGAGTTCAAAAGGAGAGTCTTTTCATCCAGGTTTATCTTTCGATCGTTGACAATTATTTATTTGTTTATTTATTTACGTTTATAAATTGTCAAAATAAAGATCAAATATAAATAATTTTTATCTTTTATACATTTATGTTGGTTGTGCCGCTGTCACCTCTGCTGAATGAAAAAATCGGCAGTGCGCAGCAATTAGAGGCATCACTCGTAGCATTTTTACATAAGTCATAAGAGTTAGTTCATATCTTCACTGTCTGGTTGGCTTCATCCAAACTATATCTTCTTCTGCAAGCTGCTCCCTTAAAACGCAAACGCTGACGCCAACACTGAGGCTGCATAACTCCTTCAGCAGGCAAGTTGGGCCTTAACAAATATGAATAATTATAATAATTTTAAATGACATTTCTTGACTCCTGGTAGAGAGTCCAAAAGAAGAGTCTTTTCATCCAGGTTTATCTTTCGATCGTTGACAATTATTTATTTGTTTATTTATTTACGTTTATAAATTGTCAAAATAAAGATAAAATATAAATAAGTTTTATTTTTTATAGACTAAGCATTTTTACACAAGTCATAAGTGTTAGTTCACATCTTGACTGTCTGGTTGGCTTCATCCAAACTATATCTTCTTCAGCAAGCTGCTCCATGCAAACGAAAACGCCAACGCAAATACTGAGGCTGCAATACTCCTTCAGCAGGCAAGTTGTGGCTTAACAAATATGAATAATTATAATAATTTTACAAGACATTTGTTCTCTCTTGGTAGCGAGTTCAAAAGGTGATTCTTTTTATCCAGGTTTATCTTTCGATCGTTGACAATTATTTATTTTTTTATTTATTTACGTTTATAAATTGTCAAAATAATGATAAAATATAAATAATTTTTATCTTTTTTTTTTTTTATGTTGGTTGTGCCGCTGTCACCGCTGCTGTTTGAAAAAATTGGCAGTGCGCAGCAATTAGTTCACATCTTTACTGTCTAGGTGGCTTCATCCAAACTTTATCTTCTTCAGCAAGCTGCTCCCTGAAAACGCAAACGCTGACGCCAATACTGAGGCTGCATAACTCCTTCAGCAGGCAAGTTGGGCCTTAACAAATATGAATAATTATAATAATTTTACAAGACATTTGTTCACTCTTGGTAGAGAGTCCAAAAGGAGAGTCTTTTCATCCAGGTTTATCTTTCGATCGTTGACAATTATTTATTTGTTTATTTATTTACGTTTATAAATTGTCAAAATAAAGATAATATATAAATAAGTTTTATTTTTTTATAGACTAAGCATTTTTACACAAGTCATAAGTGTTAGTTCACATCTTCACTGTCTGATTGGCTTCATCCAAACTATATCTTCTTCAGAAAGCTGCTTCCTGAAAACGCAAACGCTGACGCCAATACTGAGGCTGCATAACTCATTCAGCAGGTAAGGTGGGCCGTAACAAATATGAATAATTATAAAAATTTTACAAGACATTTGTTGACTTTTGGTAGCGAGTCCAAAAGGAGAGTCTTTTCGTCCAGGTTTATCTTTCGATCGTTGACAATTATTTATTTGTTTATTTATTTACGTTTATAAATTGTCAAAATAAAGATAATATATAAATAAGTTTTATTTTTTATAGACTAAGCATTTTTACACAATTCATAAGTGTTATTTCACATCTTCACTGTCTGATTGGCTTCATCCAAACTATATCTTCTTCAGAAAGCTGCCCCCTGAAAACGCAAACGCTGACGCCAATACTGAGGCTGCATAACTCCTTCAGCAGGCATGGTAGGCCGTAATAAATATAAATAATTATAATAATTTTACTAGACATTTGTTCACTTTTTGCAGCGAGTCCAAAAGGCGAGTATTTTCATCCAGGTTTATCTTTCGATCGTTGACAATTATTTATTTGTTTATTTATTTATTTAATTATTTAAAATATAAATAATTTTTATCTTGTTATAGATTTATGTTGGTTGTGCCGCTGTCACCGCTGCTGTCTGTAAAAATCGGGATGGCACAGCAATTAGAGGCATCACAAGTCATAAGTGTTAGTTCACATCTTCACTGTCTGATTGGCTTCATCCAAACTATATCTTCTTCAGAAAGCTGCCCCCTGAAAACGCAAACGCTGACGCCAATACTGAGGCTGCATAACTCATTCAGCAGGTAAGGTGGGCCGTAACAAATATGAATAATTATACAAATTTTACAAGACATTTGTTCTCTCTTGGTAGCGAGTCCAAAAGGTGATTCTTTTTATCCAGGTTTATCTTTCGATCGTTGACAATTATTTATTTTTTTATTTATTTACGTTTATAAATTGTCAAAATAATGATAAAATATAAATAATTTTTATCTTCTTATAGATTTATGTTGGTTGTGCCGCTGTCACCGCTGCTGTTTGAAAAAATTGGCAGTGCGCAGCAATTAGTTCACATCTTTACTGTCTAGGTGGCTTCATCCAAACTATATCTTCTTCTGCAAGCTGCTCCCTTAAAACGCAAACGCTGACGCCAATACTGAGGCTGCATAACTCCTTCAGCAGGCAAGTTGGGCCTTAACAAATATGAATAATTATAATAATTTTACAAGACATTTGTTCACTCTTGGTAGAGAGTCCAAAAGGAGAGTCTTGTCATCCAGGTTTATCTTTATCTGAAAACTCAAACGCTGACGCCAACACTGAGGCTGCATAACTCCTTCAGCAGGCAAGTTGGGCCTTAACAAATATGAATAATTATAATAATTTTACAAGACATTTGTTGAGTCTTGGTAGCGAGTCCAAAAGAAGAGTCTTTTCATCCAGGTTTATCTTTCGATCGTTGACAATTATTTATTTGTTTATTTATTTACGTTTATAAATTGTCAAAATAAAGATAATATATAAATAAGTTTTATTTTTTATAGACTAAGCATTTTTACACAAGTCATAAGTGTTAGTTCACATCTTCACTGTCTGATTGGCTTCATCCAAACTATATCTTCTTCAGAAAGCTGCTTCCTGAAAACGCAAACGCTGACGCCAATACTGAGGCTGCATAACTCATTCAGCAGGTAAGGTGGGCCGTAACAAATATGAATAATTATAAAAATTTTAGGAGAGTCTTTTCATCCAGGTTTATCTTTCGATCGTTGACAATTATTTATTTGTTTATTTATTTACGTTTATAAATTGTCAAAATCAAGATCAAATATAAATAATTTTTATCTTTTTATAGATTTATGTTGGTTGTGCCGCTGTCACCTCTGCTGAATGAAAAAATCGGCAGTGCGCAGCAATTAGAGACATCACTCGTAGCATTTTTACACAAGTCATAAGACTTAGTTCATATCTTCACTGTCTGGTTGGCTTCATCCAAACTAAATCTTCTTCTGCAAGCTGCTCCCTTAAAACGCAAACGCTGACGCCAATACTGAGGCTGCATAACTCCTTCAGCAGGCAAGTTGGGCCATAACAAATATGAATAATTATACTAATTTTACAAGACATTTGTTCACTCTTGGTAGCGAGTCCAAAAGGAGAGTCTTTTCATCCAGGTTTATCTTTCGATCGTTGACAATTATTTATTTGTTTATTTATTTACGTTTATAAATTGTCAAAGTAAAAATAATATATAAATAATTTTTATTTTTTATAGACTTAGCAATTTTACACAAGTCATAAAAAATAGTCCACATCTTCACTATCTGGTTGGCTTCATCCAAACTTTATCTTCTTCAGCAAGCTGCTCCTTGAAAACGCAAATACTGACGCCAATACTGAGGCTGCATAACTCCTTCAGCAGGCATGGTAGGCCGTAACAAATATGAATAATTATAATAATTTTACTAGACATTTGTTCACTTTTTGCAGCGAGTCCAAAAGGCGAGTATTTTCATCCAGGTTTATCTTTCGATCGTTGACAATTATTTATTTGTTTAATTATTTATTTAATTATTTAAAATATAAATAATTTTTATCTTGTTATAGATTTATGTTGGTTGTGCCGCTGTCACCGCTGCTGTCTGTAAAAATCGGGATGGCACAGCAATTAGAGGCATCACAAGTCATAAGTGTTAGTTCACATCTTCACTGTCTGATTGGCTTCATCCAAACTATATCTTCTTCAGCAAGCTGCCCCCTGAAAACGCAAACGCTGACGCCAATACTGAGGCTGCATAACTCATTCAGCAGGTAAGGTGGGCCGTAACAAATATGAATAATTATAAAAATTTTACAAGACATTTGTTCAGTCTTGGTAGCGAGTTCAAAAGGAGAGTCTTTTCATCCAGGTTTATCTTTCGATCGTTGACAATTATTTATTTGTTTATTTATTTACGTTTATAAATTGTCAAAATAAAGATAATATATAAATAAGTTTTATTTTTTATAGACTAAGCATTTTTACACAATTCATAAGTGTTAGTTCACATCTTCACTGTCTGATTGGCTTCATCCAAACTATATCTTCTTCAGAAAGCTGCCCCCTGAAAACGCAAACGCTGACGCCAATACTGAGGCTGCATAACTTATTCAGCAGGTAAGGTGGGCCGTAACAAATATGAATAATTATACAAATTTTACAAGACATTTGTTCAGTCTTGGTAGCGAGTTCAAAAGGAGAGTCTTTTCATCCAGGTTTATCTTTCGATCGTTGACAATTATTTATTTGTTTATTTATCTAAGTTTATAAATTGTCAAAATAAAGATCAAATATAAATAATTTTTATCTTTTTATAGATTTATGTTGGTTGTGCCGCTGTCACCTCTGCTGAATGAAAAAATCGGCAGTGCGCAGCAATTAGAGGCATCACTCGTAGCATTTTTACACAAGTCATAAGACTTAGTTCATATCTTCACTGTCTGGTTGGCTTCATCCAAACTAAATCTTCTTCTGCAAGCTGCTCCCTTAAAACGCAAACGCTGACGCCAATACTGAGGATGCATAACTCCTTCAGCAGGCAAGTTGGGCCATAACAAATATGAATAATTATACTAATTTTACAAGACATTTGTTCACTCTTGGTAGCGAGTCCAAAAGGAGAGTCTTTTCATCCAGGTTTATCTTTCGATCGTTGACAATTATTTATTTGTTTATTTATTTACGTTTATAAATTGTCAAAGTAAAAATAATATATAAATAATTTTTATTTTTTATAGACTTAGCATTTTTACACAAGTCATAAAAAATAGTCCACATCTTCACTATCTGGTTGGCTTCATCCAAACTTTATCTTCTTCAGCAAGCTGCTCCTTGAAAACGCAAATGCTGACGCCAATACTGAGGCTGCATAACTCCTTCAGCAGGCATGGTAGGCCGTAACAAATATAAATAATTATAATAATTTTACTAGACATTTGTTCACTTTTGGCAGCGAGTCCAAAAGGCGAGTATTTTCATCCAGGTTTATCTTTCGATCGTTGACAATGATTTATTTGTTTATTTATTTATTTAATTATTTAAAATATAAATAATTTTTATCTTTTTATAGATTTATGTTGGTTGTGCCGCTGTCACCGCTGCTGTTTGTAAAAATCGGGATGGCACAGCAATTAGTGGCATCACAAGTCATAAGTGTAAGTTCACATCTTCACTGTCTGATTGGCTTCATCCAAACTATATCTTCTTCAGCAAGCTGCCCCCTGAAAACGCAAACGCTGACGCCAATACTGAGGCTGCATAACTCATTCAGCAGGTAAGGTGGGCCGTAACAAATATGAATAATTATAAAAATTTTAAAAGACATTTGTTCAGTCTTGGTAGCGAGTTCAAAAGGAGAGTCTTTTCATCCAGGTTTATCTTTCGATCGTTGACAATTATTTATTTGTTTATTTATTTACGTTTATAAATTGTCAAAATAAATATCAAATATAAATAATTTTTATCTTTTTATAGATTTATGTTGGTTGTGCCGCTGTCACCTCTGCTGAATGAAAAAATCGGCAGTGCGCAGCAATTAGAGGCATCACTCGTAGCATTTTTACACAAGTCATAAGAGTTAGTTCATATCTTCACTGTCTGGTTGGCTTAATCCAAACTATATCTTCTTCTGCAAGCTGCTCCCTTAAAACGCAAACGCTGACGCCAATACTGAGGCTGAATAACTCCTTCAGCAGGCAAGTTGGGACTTAACAAATATAAATAATTATAATAATTTTACAAGACATTTGTTCACTCTTGGTAGAGAGTCCAAAAGGAGAGTCTTGTCATCCAGGTTTATCTTTATCTGAAAACTCAAACGCTGACGCCAACACTGAGGCTGCATAACTCCTTCAGCAGGCAAGTTGGGCCTTAACAAATATGAATAATTATAATAATTTTACAAGACATTTGTTGACTCTTGGTAGAGAGTCCAAAAGAAGAGTCTTTTCATCCAGGTTCATCTTTCGATCGTTGACAATTATTTATTTGTTTATTTATTTACGTTTATAAATTGTCAAAATAAAGATAATATATAAATAAGTTTTATTTTTTATAGACTAAGCATTTTTACACAAGTCATAAGTGTTAGTTCACATCTTGACTGTCTGATTGGCTTCATCCAAACTTTATCTTCTTCAGCAAGCTGCTCCCTGAAAACGAAAACGCCGACGCAAATACTGAGGCTGCAATACTCCTTCAGCAGGCAAGTTGTGGCTTAACAAATATGAATAATTATAATAATTTTACAAGACATTTGTTCATTGTGTATTTCCTGAAGACTCCTTTCATCCTACCGTAGAAGTTTCTCTATCAATTGCCACGTCGACTAAGCCAATATCTAAACCTATTAGAAAAACCTGCCGTTGTTTTCGCAAGGGAAATTTTTCCTTGCTTAATCAACTTCTTTCCTCAGCTGATTGGTCTACTCTATACAATTCGGTTGATATAAATTTTGCTCTAACCCACTTCTATGACACTATTAACTCACTTCCTGATATCTGCATTCCAAGTAGTGTTGTATTGCCTGTTTCATCCAAGCCTCCCTGGTTTACACGTCGACTTTCAAATTTAAAAAATATTAAAACTAAGCTATTTAAAAAATTTAAACTCTCTGGATCTAATATTGATTTTTCTAAATATTCTATTGCTAAATCTAACCTCCTTCTCCTTAATTCTCAATGCTATAATGAGTATCTTATGCGCTGCAGGAATCAGTTTTAGCGGGATCTTAAACTGTTTTATAAATTTGTAAATTCTAAGCGTAACAGCTCGTCTATGCCTCCTACATTTTTTCTGAAAAATGAGGGATCCAAGGACGACTTTACTAGTGCTAACCTTTTTGCAAATTTCTTTCAATCTACTTACACTTCTTCCATTAACAATATCGCTTACCCTTATCCTTATCCTATTTCTTCCTCTAACTCTTTATTTTCTCCTATCATTACTGATAACGATCTAGTTACAGCAATGAAAACTTTAAAATCTTCATATTCTCCTGTGGCCGACAATTCAAGTTGCGTACTCAGAGAATGCTGGAGCTCTCTACATCTTCCCCTACTCAAACTTTTTAACTTATCTCTTGATTCCGCTGTTTTTCCATGTCTTTGGAAGGAATCATATATTATCCCAATTCACAAAAAGGGAGCTAAATCCGATATATCGAATTACAGAGGAATTGCAAAGTTGTCTGCAATCCCAAAATTATTCGAAAAAATTGTAACATCAACTTTGCAGCACCTCTGTAAGTCGATAATTTCCCCTTTTCAACATGGCTTTATTAAGAATCGGTCTACCACACAAATCTGCTTGAATTCACATCATTGGTGAATGATGCTTTCCTAAGTAGAATGCAAACAGATGTCATTTATACTGATTTCAGTAAAGCATTTGACTCTGTAAATCATGATCTTTTAATCTTCAAGCTAGATCGAATTGGATTCCCCCCACACTTCTGACTTGGATTTCCTCTTATTTAAAAAACAGAACCCAAAGAGTTCTGTTGAGATCCGAAATTTCTAAACCCGTATTTGTTGTAGTCATCTTGGTCTATTATTTTTCACATTATTTATTAATGACCTGCCTTCTATTTTGTCCCACTCACGCATCCTTATGTATGCTGATGATGTGAAACTTATTCTTTCTTACAACGATCCTTCTAAATATATTTATCTGCAAGATGACTGTAACTCCATGCATCTTTGGTGTCAGGCTAATAAGTTGCATTTAAATATTTCTAAATGCTTGTTTATGACTTTTAGTCGAATTACTCCACACTTAGTCACGTATACGCTTGACAATGTACCCTTGCAACGTATAACGACTGTGGAAGACCTTGGTGTACTTTTTGATGACAAACTTAGTTTCATTCTGCATATCTCCTCTATAACTAACAAAGCCAAGGGTGTTCTAGGATTCATTAAACGTTGGTCCAAGGAATTTAATGATCCCTTTGTTACCAAAATCCTTTATACTTCTCTAGTTCGTCCCATACTAGAATATTGTTCATGTGTTTGGAGTCCTCAATATGGAATCCATCAAGTTCGTATTGAATCCATTCAGAAGCAATTCCTCCTCTTTGCCCTTCGTGGCTTAAACTGGGATCCCGATCGCCGTCTTCCACCGTACTCTGATAGGCTCTTACTCATTGATCTCCCTTCATTAACTAACCGTAGAACTATCCTTGGTATTATTTTTCATCATAAATTAATTATCGGTGACATTAGCTCTCCTTTTCTATTATCTCGTCTTAACTTTCATGTTCCACGTAGACTAACAAGAAATTATTATCCCTTATTTTTATCTAATTGCACAACTGACTATGCGTTGCACAATCGATTCCGTGTACTGTGCTCCAATTACAACGAATTTTATCACGTTATCTCTTTAGAACTCTCTCTCTTACACCTAAAATCTGCTCTTCTATTCTATTTTCGGGAGAACCCCAATCATTGATTGGTTGACGTGGTTGCTGCCTTGGCAACACTGCTTCCTTTTGGTTGGTGTTTTCCGCGATACATTGACGCATCTGCTCCATCTACTATGGATCTTCGGTTCCATCAAATTGGGGCACACGGTCACATTGTTTATTATGTATGTCCATGTGATGTGTTATCTTACTTTATTACTCTCTTTCTTTCTATCCTTTTGTCTATTATGTTCTTTTTTCATTCTATTTTCAACAATCTTTATATTTCTTTTTCGCCTTTTTTCCTGGTCTGATTGGGTTTTTTGCCTGGGTTTTCCCCAATCCTGTGCAACAAACGTTGGACCATAAAAATTGATTGATTTTAATACCCCAGAATTCAATTTTAATCTTACTTGTAAATTTTAATTTAATTAATTTCTAGATTTTAATTTAATTTATATAATAATTATATTAACTCTTTTGTAAACCTTTAGTCGACTGCAATTAGTCGATTTATTAATAAATAAATAAATAAATAAAAATAAAGATAATAAATATATAATTTTTATCTTTTTATCGACTTATGTTGGTTGTGCCGCTGTCACCGCTGCTGTTTGAAAAAATCGGAATGGTGAGCAATAAGAGGCATCACTCGTAGCATTTTTACACAAGTCATAAGTGTTAGTTCACATCTTCACTGTCTGGTTGGCTTCATCCAAACTTTATCTTCTTCAGCAAGCTGCTCCCTGAAAATGCAAATTCTGACGCCAATACTGAGGCTGCATAATGCTTCAGCAGGCAAGTTAGGCAGTAACAAATATGAATAATTATAATAATTTTACAAGACACTTGTTGACTCTTGGTATCGAGTCCAAAAGGAGAGTCTTTTATCTTTCGATCGTTGACAATTATTTATTTGTTTATTTATTTACGTTTATAATTTGTCAAATTAAAAATAAAATATAAAAATTTTTTATCTTTTTATAGTATTATGTTGGTTGTGCCGCTGTCACCTCTGCTTTATGAAAAAATCGGCTGTGGGCAGCAATTAGAGGCATCACTCGTAGCATTTTTACACAAGTCATAAGTGTTAGTTCACATCTTCACTGTCTGGTTGGCTTCATCCAAACTATATCTTCTTCAGCAAGCTGCTTCCTGAAAACGCAAACGCTGACGCCAATACTGAGGCTGCATAACTCCTTCAGCAGGCAAGTTGGGCCGTAACAAATATGAATAATTATAATAATTATACAAGACATTTGTTCACTCTTGGTAGCGAGTCCAAAAGGAGAGTATTTTCATCCAGGTTTATCTTTCGATCGTTGACAATTATTTATTTGTTTATTTATTTACTTTTTAAATTATCAACATAAATATAAAATATAATAAATTTTTATCATTTTATGGACTTATGTTGGTTGTGCCGCTGTCACCGCTGCTGTTTGAAAAAATCGGAATGGTCAGCAATTAGAGGCATCACTCGTAGCATTTTTACACAAGTCATAAGTGTTAGTTCACATCTTCACTGTCTGGTTGGCTTCATCCCAACTTTATCTACTCCAGCAAGCTGCTCCCTGAAAACTCAAACTCTGTCGCCAATACTGAGGCTGCATAACTCCTTCAGCAGGCAAGTTGGGCCGTAACAAATATGAATAATTATAATGATTTTACAAGACATTTGTTCACTCTTGGTAGAGAGTCCAAAAGGATAGTCTTTTCATCCAGGTTTCTCTTTCGATCGTTGACAATTATTTATTTGTTTATTTATTTACTTTTTAAATTATCAACATAAATATAAAATATACAAAATTTTTATCATTTTATGGACTTATGTTGGTTGTGCCGCTGTCACCGCTGATGTTTGAAAAAATCGGAATGGTCAGCAATTAGAGGCATCACTCGTAGCATTTTTACACAAGTCATAAGTGTTAGTTCACATCTTCACTGTCTGGTTGGTTTCATCCAATCTTTATCTACTCCAGCAAGCTGCTCCCTGAAAACGCAAACGCTGACGCCAATATTGAGGCTGCATAACTCCTTCAGCAGGCAAGTTGGGCCTTAACAAATATGAATAATTATAATAATTTTACAAGACATTTGTTCACTCTTGGTAGCGAGTTCAAAAGGAGAGTCTTTTCATCCAGATTTATCTTTCGATCGTTGACAATTATTTATTTTTTTATTTATTTACGTTTATAAATTGTCAAAATAAAGGCAAAATATATATAATTTTTATCTTGGTATAGATTTATGTTGGTTGTGCCGCTGTCACCGCTGCTGTTTTAAAAAATCGGTAAGGCGCAGCAATTAGAGGCATCACAAGTCATAAGTCTTACTTCACATCATTACTGTCTGGGTGGCTTCATCCAAACTTTATCTTCTTCAACAAGCTACTTCCTGAAACGCAGCAGGCAAGTTGGGCCGTAACAAATATGAATAATTATAATAATTTTACAAGACATTTGTTGACTCTTGGTAGAGAGTCCAAAAGGAGAGTCTTTTCATCCAGGTTTATCTTTCGATCGTTGATAATTATTTATTTGTTTATTTATTTACTTTTTAAATTATCAACATAAAGATAAAATATAAAAATGTTGTATCTTTTTATGGACTTATGTTGGTTGTGCCGCTGTCACCGCTGCTGTTTGAAAAAATCGGAATGGTCAGCAATTAGAGGCATCACTCGAAGCATTTTTACAAAAGTCATAAGTGTTAGTTCACATCTTCACTGTCTGGTTGGCTTCATCTAAAGTTTATCGTCTTCAGTAAGCTGCTCCCTGAAAACGCAAGCGCTGACGCCAATACTGAGGCTGCATAACTCTTTCAGCAGGCAAGTTGGGCCGTAACAAATATAAATAATTATAATAATTTTACAAGACATTTGTTGACTCTTGGTAGAGAGTCCAAAAGGAGAGTCTTTTCATCCAGGTTTATCTTTCGATCGTTGATAATTATTTATTTGTTTATTTATTTACTTTTTAAGTTATCAACATAAAGATAAAATATAGAAATTTTGTATCTTTTTTATGGACTTATGTTGGTTGTGCCGCTGTCACCGCTGCTGTTTGAAAAAATCGGTATGGCGCAGCAATTAGATGCATCACTCGTAGCATTTTTACACAAGTCATAAGTGTTAGTTCACATCTTCACTGTCTGGTTGGCTTCATCCAAACTTTATCTTCTTCAGCAAGCTGCTCCCTGAAAATGCAAATTCTGACGCCAATACTGAGGCTGCATAACTCCTTCAGCAGGCAAGTTGGGCCGTAACAAATATGAATAATTATAATAATTTTACAAGACATTTGTTCACTCTTGGTAGAGAGTCCAAAACGATAGTCTTGTCATCCAGGTTTATCTTCATATCGTTGACAATCATTTATTTGTTTATTTATTTACGTTTATAAATTGTCAAAATAAAGATAATAAATAAATCATTTTTATCATTTTATGGACTTATGTTGGTTGTGCCGCTGTCACCGCTGCTGTTTGAAAAAATCGGAATGGTCAGCAATTAGAGGCATCACTCGAAGCATTTTTACAAAAGTCATAAGTGTTAGTTCACATCTTCACAGTCTGGTTGGCTTCAACCAAACTTTATCTTCTTCAGCAAGCTGCTTCCTGAAAACGCAAACGCTGACGCCAATACTGAGGCTGCATAACTCCTTCAGCAGGCAAGTTGGGCCGTAACAAATATGAATAATTATAATAATTTTACAAGACATTTGTTCACTCTTGGTAGAGAGTCCAAAAGGATAGTCTTTTCATCCATGTTGATTTTTCGATCGTTGACAATTATTTATTTTTTTATTTATTTACTTTTTAAATTATCAACATAAATATAAAATATAATAAATTTTTATCATTTTATGGACTTATGTTGGTTGTGCCGCTGTCACCGCTGCTGTTTGAAAAAATCGGAATGGTCAGCAATTAGAGGCATCACTCGTAGCATTTTTACACAAGTCATAAGTGTTAGTTCACATCTTCACTGTCTGGTTGGCTTCATCCAAACTTTATCTTCTTCAGCAAGCTGCTCCCTGAAAATGCAAACGCTGACGCCAATACTGAGGCTGCATAATCCTTCAGCAGGCAAGTTAGGCAGTAACAAATATGAATAATAATAATAATTTTACAAGACACTTGTTGACTCTTGGTATCGAGTCCAAAAGAAGAGTCTTTTATCTTTCGATCGTTGACAATTATTTATTTGTTTATTTATTTACGTATATAAATTGTCAAAATAAAGATAATAAATAAATAATTTTTATCTTTTTATCGACTTAAGTTGGTTGTGCCGCTGTCAACGCTGCTGCTTGAAAAAATCGGTATTGCGCAGCAATTAGAGGCATCACTCGTAGCATTTTTACACAAGTCATAAGTGTTAGTTCACATCTTCACTGTCTGCTTGACTTCATCCAAACTTTATCTACTCCAGCAAGCTGCTCCCTGAAAACGCAAACGCTGACGCCAATATTGAGGCTGCATAACTCCTTCAGCAGGCAAGGTGGACCTTAACAAATATGAATAATTATAATAATTTTACAAAACAATTGTTCACTCTTGGTAGCGAGTCCAAAAGGAGAGTCTTGTCATCCAGGTTTATCTTTATTTAAAAACTCAAACGCTGACGCCAACACTAAGGCTGCATAACTCCATCAGCAGGCAAGTTGGGCCTTAACAAATATGAATAATTATAATAATTTTACAAGACATTTGTTCACTCTTGGTAGCGAGTCCAAAAGGAGAGTCTTTTCATCCAGATTTATCTTTCGATCGTTGACAATTATTTATTTTTTTATTTATTTACGTTTATAAATTGTCAAAATAAAGGCAAAATATATATAATTTTTATCTTGGTATAGATTTATGTTGGTTGTGCCGCTGTTACCGCTGCTGTTTTAAAAATCGGTATGGCGCAGCAATTAGAGGCATCACAAGTCATAAGTCTTACTTCACATCTTTACTGTCTGGGTGGCTTCATCCAAACTTTATATTCTTCAGCAAGCTGCTTCCTGAAAACGCAAACGCTGACGCCAATACTGAGGCTGCATAACTCCTTCAGCAGGCAAGGTGGACCTTAACAAATATGAATAATTATAATAATTTTACAAAACAATTGTTCACTCTTGGTAGCGAGTCCAAAAGGAGAGTTTTTTTATCCAGGCTTATCTTTCGATCGTTGACAATTATTTATTTGTTTATTTATTTACTTTTATAAATTGGCAAAATAAAGATAAAATATAAAAAATTTGTATCTCTTTATAGACTTATATTGGTTGTGCCGCTGTCACCACTGCTGTTTGAAAAAATCGGAATGGTCAGCAATTAGAGGCATCACTCGTAGCATTTTTACACAAGTCATAAGTGTTAGTTCACATCTTCACTGTCTGGTTGGCTTCATCCAAACTTTATCTTCTTCAGCAAGCTGCTCCCTGAAAACGCAAGCGCTGACGCCAATACTGAGGCTGCATAACTCCTTCAGCAGGCAAGTTGGGCCTTAACAAATATGAATAATTATATTAATTTTACAAGACATTTTTTGACTCTTGGTAGCGAGTCCAAAAGGAAAGTCTTTTCATCCAGGTTTATCTTTCGATCGTTGACAATTATTTATTTTTTTATTTATTTACGTTTATAAATTGTCAAAATAAAGGCAAAATATATATAATTTTTATCTTGGTATAGATTTATGTTGGTTGTGCCGCTGTTACCGCTGCTGTTTTAAAAAATCGGTATGGCGCAGCAATTAGAGGCATCACAAGTCATAAGTCTTACTTCACATCTTTACTGTCTGGGTGGCTTCATCCAAACTTTATATTCTTCAGCAAGCTGCTTCCTGAAAACGCAAACGCTGACGCCAATACTGAGGCTGCATAACTCCTTCAGCAGGCAAGGTGGACCTTAACAAATATGAATAATTATAATAATTTTACAAAACAATTGTTCACTCTTGGTAGCGAGTCCAAAAGGAGAGTCTTTTCATCCAGGTTTATCTTTCGATCGTTGACACTTATGTATTGGTTTATTTATTTACTTTTATAAATTGTCAAAATAAAGATAAAATAAAAAAAATGTTTATCTCTTTATAGATTTATGTTGGTTGTGCCGCTGTCACCGCTGCTGTTTGAAAAAATTATAATGGTCAGCAATTAGAGGCATCACTAGTAGCATTTTTACATAAGTCATAAGTGTTAGTTCATATCTTCACTGTGTGGTTGGCTTCATCCAAACTCAAGCTGCTCCCTGAAAACGCAAACGCTGACGCCAATACTGAGGCTGCATAACTCCTTTAGCAGGCAAGGTGGACCTTAACAAATATGAATAATTATAATAATTTTACAAGACATTTGTTCACTCTTGGTAGCGAGTCCAAAAGGAGAGTCTTTTCATCCAGGTTTATCTTTCGATCGTTGACAATTATTTATTTGTTTATTTATTTACTTTTATAAATTGTCAAAATAAAGATAAAATATAAGAAATTTGTATCTCTTTATAGACTTATATTGGTTGTGCCGCTGTCACCTCTGCTGTTTGAAAAAATCGGAATGGTCAGCAATTAGAGGCATCACTCGTAGCATTTTTACACAAGTCATAAGTGTTAGTTCACATCTTCACTGTCTGGTTGGCTTCATCCAAAGTTTATCTTCTTCAGCAAGCTGCATTATAATAATTTTACAAGACATTTGTTCACTCTTGGTAGCGAGTCCAAAAGGAGAGTCTTTTCATCCAGGTTTATCTTTCGATCGTTGACAATTATTTATTTGTTTATTTATTTACTTTTATAAATTGTCAAAATAAAGATAAAATATAAAAAATTTGTATCTCTTTATAGATTTATGTTGGTTGTGCCGCTGTCACCGATGCTGTTTGAAAAAATCATAATGGTCAGCAATTATAGGCATTACTAGTAGCATTTTTACATAAGTCATAAGTGTTAGTTCATATCTTCACTGTGTGGTTGGCTTCATCCAAACTCAAGCTGCTCCCTGAAAACGCAAACGCTGACGCCAATACTGAGGTTGGATAACTCCTTTAGCAGGCAAGGTGGACCTTAACAAATATGAATAATTATAATAATTTTACAAGACATTTGTTCACTCTTGGTAGCGAGTCCAAAAGGAGAGTCTTTTCATCCAGGTTTATCTTTCGATCGTTGACAATTATTTATTTGTTTATTTATTTACGTTTATAAATTGTCAAAATAAAGATAAAATATAAAAAATTTGTATCTCTTTATAGACTTATATTGGTTCTGCCGCTGTCACCACTGCTGTTTGAAAAAATCGGAATGGTCAGCAATTAGAGGCATCACTCGTAGCATTTTTACACAAGTCATAAGTGTTAGTTCACATCTTCACTGTCTGGTTGGCTTCATCCAAACTTTATCTTCTTCAGCAAGCTGCTCCCTGAAAACGCAAACGCTGACGCCAATACTGAGCCTGCATAAATCCTTCAGCAGGCAAGTTGGGCCGTAACAAATATAAATAATTATAATAATTTTACAAGACATTTGTTCACTCTTGGTAGCGAGTCCAAAAGGAGAGTCTTTTCATCCAGGTTTATCTTTCGATCGTTGACAATTATTTATTTGTTAATTTATTTACGTTTATAAATTGTCAAAATAAAGATAATATATAAATAATTTTTATCTTGCTATAGACTTATGTTGGTTGTGCCGCTGTCAACGCTGCTGTGTGTAAAAATCGGGATGGCGCAGCAATTAGAGGCATCACAAGTCATAGTGTTAGTTCACATCTTCACTGTCTGGTTGGCTTCATCCAAACTTTATCTTCTTCAGCAAGCTGCTCCCTGAAAACGCAAGCGCTGACGCCAATAACTCCTTCAGCAGGCAAGGTGGACCTTAACAAATATGAATAATTATAATAATTTTACAAGACATTTGTTCACTCTTGGTAGCGAGTCCAAAAGGAAAGTCTTTTCATCCAGGTTTATCTTTCGATCATTGACAATTAATTATTTGTTTATTTATTTACTTTTATAAATTGTCAAAATAAAGATAAAATATAAAAAATTTGTATCTCTTTATAGACTTATATTGGTTGTGCCGCTGTCACCTCTGCTGTTTGAAAAAATCGGAATAATCAGCAATTAGAGGCATCACTCGTAGCATTTTTACACAAGTCATAAGTGTTAGTTCACATCTTCACTGTCTGGTTGGCTTCATCCAAAGTTTATCTTCTTCAGCAAGCTGCTCCCTGAAAACGCAAACGGTGACGCCAATACTGAGGCTGCATAACTCCTTCAGCAAGCAAGGTGGACCTTAACAAATATGAATAATTATAATAATTTTACAAAACATTTGTTCACTCTTCGTAGCGAGTCCAAAAGGAAAGTCTTTTCATCCAGGTTTATCTTTCGATCGTTGACAATTATTTATTTGTTTATTTATTTACTTTTATAAATTGTCAAAATAAAGATAAAATATAAAAAATTTGTATCTCTTTATAGACTTATATTGGTTGTGCCGCTGTCACCTCTGCTGTTTGAAAAAATCGGAATGGTCAGCAATTAGAGGCATCACTCGTAGCATTTTTACACAAGTCATAAGTGTTAGTTCACATCTTCACTGTCTGGTTGGCTTCAACCAAACTTTATCTTCTTCAGCAAGCTGCTCCCTGAAAACGCAAGCGCTGACGCCAATACTGAGGCTGCATAACTCCTTCAGCAGGCAAGTTGGGCCTTAACAAATATGAATAATTATATTAATTTTACAAGACATTTTTTGACTCTTGGTAGCGAGTCCAAAAGGAGAGTCTTTTCATCCAGGTTTATCTTTCGATCGTTGACACTTATGTATTTGTTTATTTATTTACTTTTATAAATTGTCAAAATAAAGATAAAATAAAAAAAATTTTTATCTCTTTATAGATTTATGTTGGTTGTGCCGCTGTCACCGCTGCTGTTTGAAAAAATCATAATGGTCAGCAATTAGAGGCATCACTAGTAGCATTTTTACATAAGTCATAAGTGTTAGTTCATATCTTCACTGTGTGGTTGGCTTCATCCAAACTCAAGCTGCTCCCTGAAAACGCAAACGCTGACGCCAATACTGAGGCTACATAACTCCTTTAGCAGGCAAGGTGGACCTTAACAAATATGAATAATTATAATAATTTTACAAGACATTTGTTCACTCTTGGTAGCGAGTCCAAAAGGAGAGTCTTTTCATCCAGGTTTATCTTTCGATCGTTGACAATTATTTATTTGTTTATTTATTTACTTTTATAAATTGTCAAAATAAAGATAAAATATAAAAAATTTGTATCTCTTTATAGACTTATATTGGTTGTGCCGCTGTCACCTCTGCTCTTTGAAAAAATCGGAATGGTCAGCAATTAGAGGCATCACTCGTAGCATTTTTACACAAGTCATAAGTGTTAGTTCACATCTTCACTGTCTGGTTGGCTTCATCCAAACTTAATCTTCTTCAGCAAGCTGCTCCCTGAAAACGCAAACGCTTACGCCAATACTGAGGCTGCATAACTCCTTTAGCAGGCAAGGTGGACCTTAACAAATATGAATAATTATAATAATTTTACAAGACATTTGTTCACTCTTGGTAGCGAGTCCAAAAGGAGAGTCTTTTCATCCAGGTTTATCTTTCGATCATTGACAATTAATTATTTGTTTATTTATTTACTTTTATAAATTGTCAAAATAAAGATAAAATATAAAAAATTTGTATCTCTTTATAGACTTATATTGGTTGTGCTGCTGTCACCACTGCTGTTTGAAAAAATCGGAATGGTCAGCAATTAGAGGCATCACTCGTAGCATTTTTACACAAGTCATAAGTGTTAGTTCACATCTTCACTGTCTGGTTGGCTTCATCCAAAGTTTATCTTCTTCAGCAAGCTGCTCCCTGAAAACGCTAGCGCTGACGCCAATACTGAGGCTGCATAACTCCTACAGCAGGCAAGTTGGGCCTTAACAGATATGAATAATTATATTAATTTTACAAGACATTTTTTGACTCTTGGTAGCGAGTCCAAAAGGAGAGTCTTTTCATCCAGGTTTATCTTTCGATCGTTGACAATTATTTATTTGTTTATTTATTTACTTTTATAAATTGTCAAAATAAAGATAAAATATAAAAAATTTGTATCTCTTTATAGACTTATATTGGTTGTGCCGTTGTCACCTCTGCTGTTTGAAAAAATCGGAATGGTCAGCAATTAGAGGCATCACTCGTAGCATTTTTACACAAGTCATAAGTGTTAGTTCACATCTTCACTGTCTGGTTGGCTTCATCCAAAGTTTATCTTCTTCAGCAAGCTGCTCCCTGAAAACGCAAACGCTGACGCCAATACTGAGGCTGCATATCTCGTTCAGCAGGCAAGGTGGACCTTAACAAATATGAATAATTATAATAATTTTACAAGACATTTGTTCACTCTTGGTAGCGAGTCCAAAAGGAGAGTCTTTTCATCCAGGTTTATCTTTCGATCGTTGACAATTATTTATTTGTTTATTTATTTACTTTTATAAATTGTCAAAATAAAGATAAAATATAAAAAATTTGTATCTCTTTATAGACTTATATTGGTTGTGCCGCTGTCACCTCTGCTGTTTGAAAAAATCGGAATGGTCAGCAATTAGAGGCATCACTCGTAGCATTTTTACACAAGTCATAAGTGTTAGTTCACATCTTCACTGTCTGGTTGGCTTCATCCAAAGTTTATCTTCTTCAGCAAGCTGCTCCCTGAAAACGCAAACGCTGACGCCAATACTGAGGCTGCATATCTCGTTCAGCAGGCAAGGTGGACCTTAACAAATATGAATAATTATAATAATTTTACAAGACATTTGTTCACTCTTGGTAGCGAGTCCAAAAGGAGAGTCTTTTCATCCAGGTTTATCTTTCGATCGTTGACAATTATTTATTTGTTTATTTATTTACTTTTATAAATTGTCAAAATAAAGATAAAATATAAAAAAATTTGTATCTCTTTATAGACTTATATTGGTTCTGCCGCTGTCACCACTGCTGTTTGAAAAAATCGGAATGGTCAGCAATTAGAGGCATCACTCGTAGCATTTTTACACAAGTCATAAGTGTTAGTTCACATCTTCACTGTCTGGTTGGCTTCATCCAAACTTTATCTTCTTCAGCAAGCTGCTCCCTGAAAACGCAAACGCTGACGCCAATACTGAGGCTGCATAACTCCTTCAGCAGGCAAGGTGGACCTTAACAAATATGAATAATTATAATAATTTTACAAGACATTTGTTCACTCTTGGTAGCGAGTCCAAAAGGAGAGTCTTTTCATCCAGGTTTATCTTTCGATCATTGACAATTAATTATTTGTTTATTTATTTACTTTTATAAATTGTCAAAATAAAGATAAAATATATAAAAATTTGTATCTCTTTATAGACTTATATTGGTTGTGCCGCTGTCACCTCTGCTCTTTGAAAAATCGGAATGGTCAGCAATTAGAGGCATCACTCGTAGCATTTTTACATAAGTCATACGTGTTAGTTCACATCTTCACTGTCTGGTTGGCTTCATCCAAAGTTTATCTTCTTCAGCAAGCTGCTCCCTGAAAACGAAAACGCTGACGCCAATACTAAGGCTGCATAACTCCTTCAGCAGGCAAGGTGGACCTTAACAAATATGAATAATTATAATAATTTTACAAGACATTTGTTCACTCTTGGTAGCGAGTCCAAAAGGAGAGTCTTTTCATCCAGGTTTATCTTTCGATCGTTGACAATTATTTATTTGTTTATTTATTTACTTTTAAAAATTGTCAAAATAAAGATAAAATATAAAAAATTTGTATCTCTTTATAGACTTATATTGGTTGTGCCGCTGTCACCTCTGCTGTTTGAAAAAATCGGAATGGTCAGCAATTAGAGGCATCACTCGTAGCATTTTTACACAAGTCATAAGTGTTAGTTCACATCTTCACTGTCTGGTTGGCTTCATCCAAAGTTTATCTTCTTCAGCAAGCTGCTCCCTGAAAACGCAAGCGCTGACGCCAATACTGAGGCTGCATAACTCCTTCAGCAGGCAAGTTGGGCCTTAACAAATATGAATAATTATATTAATTTTACAAGACATTTTTTGACTCTTGGTAACGAGTCCAAAAGGAGAGTCTTTTCATCCAGGTTTATCTTTCAATCGTTGACACTTAAGTATTTGTTTATTTATTTACGTTTATAAATTGTCAAAATAAAGATAAAATATAAAAAATTTGTATCTCTTTATAGACTTATATTGGTTGTGCCGCTGTCACCTCTGCTGTTTGAAAAAATCGGAATGGTCAGCAATTAGAGGCATCACTCGTAGCATTTTTACACAAGTCATAAGTGTTAGTTCACATCTTCACTGTCTGGTTGGCTTCATCCAAAGTTTATCTTCTTCAGCAAGCTGCTCCCTGAAAACGCAAACGCTGACGCCAATACTGAGGCTGCATAACTCCTTCAGCAGGCAAGGTGGACCTTAACAAATATGAATAATTATAATAATTTTACAAGACATTTGTTCACTCTTGGTAGCGAGTCCAAAAGGAGAGTCTTTTCATCCAGGTTTATCTTTCGATCGTTGACAATTATTTATTTGTTTATTTATTTACATTTATAAATTGTCAAAATAAAGATAAAATATAAAAAATTTGTATCTCTTTATAGACTTATATTGGTTGTGCCGCTGTCACCTCTGCTGTTTGAAAAAATCGGAATGGTCAGCAATTAGAGGCATCACTCGTAGCATTTTTACACAAGTCATAAGTGTTAGTTCACATCTTCACTGTCTGGTTGGCTTCATCCAAAGTTTATCTTCTTCAGCAAGCTGCTCCCTGAAAACGCAAGCGCTGACGCCAATACTGAGGCTGCATAACTCCTACAGCAGGCAAGTTGGGCCTTAACAAATATGAATAATTATATTAATTTTACAAGACATTTTTTGACTCTTGGTAGCGAGTCCAAAAGGAGAGTCTTTTCATCCAGGTTTATCTTTCGATCGTTGACACTTATGTATTTGTTTATTTATTTACTTTTATAAATTGTCAAAATAAAGATAAAATAAAAAATTTTTATCTCTTTATAGATTTATGTTGGTTGTGCCGCTGTCACCGCTGCTGTTTGAAAAAATCATAATGGTCAGCAATTAGAGGCATCACTAGTAGCATTTTTACATAAGTCATAAGTGTTAGTTCATATCTTCACTGTGTGGTTGGCTTCATCCAAACTCAAGCTGCTCCCTGAAAACGCAAACGCTGACGCCAATACTGAGGCTGCATAACTCCTTTAGCAGGCAAGGTGGACCTTAACAAATATGAATAATTATAATAATTTTACAAGACATTTGTTCACTCTTGGTAGCGAGTCCAAAAGGAGAGTCTTTTCATCCAGGTTTATCTTTCGATCGTTGACAATTATTTATTTGTTTATTTATTTACTTTTATAAATTGTCAAAATAATGATAAAATATAAAAAATTTGTATCTCTTTATAGACTTATATTGGTTGTGCCGCTGTCACCTCTGCTGTTTGAAAAAATCGGAATGGTCAGCAATTAGAGGCATCACTCGTAGCATTTTTACACAAGTCATAAGTGTTAGTTCACATCTTCACTGTCTGGTTGGCTTCATCCAAAGTTTATCTTCTTCAGCAAGCTGCTCCCTGAAAACGCAAACGCTGACGCCAATACTGAGGCTGCATATCTCGTTCAGCAGGCAAGGTGGACCTTAACAAATATGAATAATTATAATAATTTTACAAGACATTTGTTCACTCTTGGTAGCGAGTCCAAAAGGAGAGTCTTTTCATCCAGGTTTATCTTTCGATCGTTGACAATTATTTATTTGTTTATTTATTTACTTTTATAAATTGTCAAAATAAAGATAAAATATAAAAAATTTGTATCTCTTTATAGACTTATATTGGTTCTGCCGCTGTCACCACTGCTGTTTGAAAAAATCGGAATGGTCAGCAATTAGAGGCATCACTCGTAGCATTTTTACACAAGTCATAAGTGTTAGTTCACATCTTCACTGTCTGGTTGGCTTCATCCAAACTTTATCTTCTTCAGCAAGCTGCTCCCTGAAAACGCAAACGCTGACGCCAATACTGAGGCTGCATAACTCCTTCAGCAGGCAAGGTGGACCTTAACAAATATGAATAATTATAATAATTTTACAAGACAATTGTTCACTCTTGGTAGCGAGTCCAAAAGGAGAGTCTTTTCATCCAGGTTTATCTTTCGATCATTGACAATTAATTATTTGTATATTTATTTACTTTTATAAATTGTCAAAATAAAGATAAAATATAAAAAATTTGTATCTCTTTATAGACTTATATTGGTTGTGCCGCTGTCACCTCTGCTGTTTGAAAAAATCGGAATGGTCAGCAATTAGAGGCATCACTCGTAGCATTTTTACACAAGTCATAAGTGTTAGTTCACATCTTCACTGTCTGGTTGGCTTCATCCAAAGTTTATCTTCTTCAGCAAGCTGCTCCCTGAAAACGCAAGCGCTGACGCCAATACTGAGGCTGCATAACTCCTTCAGCAGGCAAGTTGGGCCTTAACAAATATGAATAATTATATTAATTTTACAAGACATTTTTTGACTCTTGGTAACGAGTCCAAAAGGAGAGTCTTTTCATCCAGGTTTATCTTTCAATCGTGGACACTTAAGTATTTGTTTATTTATTTACGTTTATAAATTGTCAAAATAAAGATAAAATATAAAAAATTTGTATCTCTTTATAGACTTATATTGGTTGTGCCGCTGTCACCTCTGCTGTTTGAAAAAATCGGAATGGTCAGCAATTAGAGGCATCACTCGTAGCATTTTTACACAAGTCATAAGTGTTAGTTCACATCTTCACTGTCTGGTTGGCTTCATCCAAAGTTTATCTTCTTCAGCAAGCTGCTCCCTGAAAACGCAAACGCTGACGCCAATACTGAGGCTGCATAACTCCTTCAGCAGGCAAGGTGGACCTTAACAAATATGAATAATTATAATAATTTTACAAGACATTTGTTCACTCTTGGTAGCGAGTCCAAAAGGAGAGTCTTTTCATCCAGGTTTATCTTTCGATCGTTGATAATTATTTATTTGTTTATTTATTTACTTTTATAAATTGTCAAAATAAAGATAAAATATAAAAATTTGTATCTCTTTATAGACTTATATTGGTTCTGCCGCTGTCACCACTGTTGTTTGAAAAAATCGGAATGGTCAGCAATTAGAGGCATCACTCGTAGCATTTTTACACAAGTCATAAGTGTTAGTTCACATCTTCACTGTCTGCTTGGCTTCATCCAAACTTTATCTTCTTCAGCAAGCTGCTCCCTGAAAACGCAAACGCTGACGCCAATACTGAGGCTGCATAACTCCTTCAGCAGGCAAGGTGGACCTTAACAAATATGAATAATTATAATAATTTTACAAGACATTTGTTCACTCTTGGTAGCGAGTCCAAAAGGAGAGTCTTTTCATCCAGGTTTATCTTTCGATCATTGACAATTAATTATTTGTTTATTTATTTACTTTTATAAATTGTCAAAATAAAGATAAAATATAAAAAGTTTGTATCTCTTTATAGACTTATATTGGTTGTGCCGCTGTCACCTCTGCTCTTTGAAAAAATCGGAATGGTCAGCAATAAGAGGCATCACTCGTAGCATTTTTACACAAGTCATAAGTGTTAGTTCACATCTTCACTGTCTGGTTGGCTTCATCCAAAGTTTATCTTCTTCAGCAAGCTGCTCCCTGAAAACGCAAACGCTGACGCCAATACTGAGGCTGCATAACTCCTTCAGCAGGCAAGGTGGACCTTAACAAATATGAATAATTATAATAATTTTACAAGACATTTTTTCACCCTTGGTAGCGAGTCCAAAAGGAGAGTCTTTTCATCCAGGTTTATCTTTCGATCGTTGATAATTATTTATTTGTTTATTTATTTACTTTTATAAATTGTCAAAATAAAGATAAAATATAAAAAATTTGTATCTCTTTATAGACTTATATTGGTTCTGCCGCTGTCACCACTGCTGTTTGAAAAAATCGGAATGGTCAGCAATTAGAGGCATCACTCGTAGCATTTTTACACAAGTCATAAGTGTTAGTTCACATCTTCACTGTCTGGTTGGCTTCATCCAAACTTTATCTTCTTCAGCAAGCTGCTCCCTGAAAACGCAAACGCTGACGCCAATACTGAGGCTGCATAACTCCTTCAGCAGGCAAGGTGGACCTTAACAAATATGAATAATTATAATAATTTTACAAGACATTTGTTCACTCTTGGTAGCGAGTCCAAAAGGAGAGTCTTTTCATCCAGGTTTATCTTTCGATCATTGACAATTAATTATTTGTTTATTTATTTACTTTTATAAATTGTCAAAATATAGATAAAATATTAAAAATTTGTATCTCTTTATAGACTTATGTTGGTTGTGCCGCTGTCACCGCTGCTGTTTGAAAAATTCGGAATGGTCAGCAATTAGAGGCATCACTCGAAGCATTTTTACATAAGTCATAAGTGTTAGTTCACATCTTCACTGTCTGGTTGGCTTCATCCAAAGTTTATCTTCTTCAGCAAGCTGCTCCCTGAAAACGCAAGCGCTGACGCCAATACTGAGGCTGCATAACTCCTTCAGCAGGCAAGTTGGGCCTTAACAAATATGAATAATTATATTAATTTTACAAGACATTTTTTGACTCTTGGTAACGAGTCCAAAAGGAGAGTCTTTTCATCCAGGTTTATCTTTCGATCGTTGACACTTATGTATATGTTTATTTATTTACGTTTATAAATTGTCAAAATAAAGATAAAATATAAAAAATTTTTATCTCTTTATAGATTTATGTTGGTTGTGCCGCTGTCACCGCTGCTGTTTGAAAAAATCCGCAGTGGGTAGCAATTAGAGGCATCACTTGTAGCATTTTTACTTAAGTCATAAGTGTTAGTTCACATCTTCACTGTGTGGTTGGCTTCTTTATATTCTTCAGCAAGCTGCTTCCTGAAAACGCAAACGCTGACGCCAATACTGAGGCTGCATAACTCCTTCAGCAGGCAAGTTGGGCCGTAACAAATATGAATAATTATAATAATTTTACAAGACATTTGTTCACTCTTGGTAGCGAGTCCAAAAGGAGAGTCTTTTCATACAGGTTTATCTTTCGATCGTTGACAATTATTTATTTGTTTATTTATTTACTTTTATAAATTGTCAAAATAAAGATAAAATATAAAAAATTTGTATCTCTTTATAGACTTATATTGGTTGTGCCGCTGTCACCTCTGCTGTTTGAAAAAATCGGAATGGTCAGCAATTAGAGGCATCACTCGTAGCATTTTTACACAAGTCATAAGTGTTAGTTCACATCTTCACTGTCTGGTTGGCTTCATCCAAAGTTTATCTTCTTCAGCAAGCTGCTCCCTGAAAACGCAAGCGCTGACGCCAATACTGAGGCTGCATAACTCCTTCAGCAGGCAAGTTGGGCCTTAACAAATATGAATAATTATATTAATTTTACAAGACATTTTTTGACTCTTGGTAACGAGTCCAAAAGGAGAGTCTTTTCATCCAGGTTTATCTTTCGATCGTTGACACTTATGTATTTGTTTATTTATTTACGTTTATAAATTGTCAAAATAAAGATAAAATATAAAAAATTTGTATCTCTTTATAGACTTATGTTGGTTGTGCCGCTGTCACCGCTGCTGTTTGAAAAAATCGGAATGGTCAGCAATTAGAGGCATCACTCGTAGCATTTTTACACAAGTCATAAGTGTTAGTTCACATCTTCACTGTCTGGTTGGCTTCATCCAAAGTTTATCTTCTTCAGCAAGCTGCTCCCTGAAAACGCAAACGCTGACGCCAATACTGAGGCTGCATAACTCCTTCAGCAGGCAAGGTGGACCTTAACAAATATGAATAATTATAATAATTTTACAAGACATTTGTTCACTCTTGGTAGCGAGTCCAAAAGGAGAGTCTTTTCATACAGGTTTATCTTTCGATCGTTGACAATTATTTATTTGTTTATTTATTTACTTTTATAAATTGTCAAAATAAAGATAAAATATAAAAAATTTGTATCTCTTTATAGACTTATATTGGTTGTGCCGCTGTCACCGCTGCTGTTTGAAAAAATCGGCAGTGCGCAGAAATTAGAGGCATCACTCGTAGCATTTTTACACAAGTCATAAGTGTTAGTTCACATCTTCACTGTCTGGTTGGCTTCATCCAAAGTTTATCTTCTTCAGCAAGCTGCTCCCTGAAAACGCAAGCGCTGACGCCAATACTGAGGCTGCATAACTCCTTCAGCAGGCAAGTTGGGCCTTAACAAATATGAATAATTATATTAATTTTACAAGACATTTTTTGACTCTTGGTAACGAGTCCAAAAGGAGAGTCTTTTCATCCAGGTTTATCTTTCGATCGTTGACACTTATGTATTTGTTTATTTTTTTACGTTTATAAATTGTCAAAATAAAGATAAAATATAAAAAATTTTTATCTCTTTATAGATTTATGTTGGTTGTGCCGCTGTCACCTCTGCTGTTTGAAAAGATCGGAATGGTCAGCAATTAGAGGCATCACTCGTAGCATTTTTACACAAGTCATAAGTGTTAGTTCACCTCTTCACTGTCTGGTTGGCTTCATCCAAAGTTTATCTTCTTCAGCAAGCTGCTCCCTGAAAACGCAAACGCTGACGCCAATACTGAGGCTGCATAACTCCTTCAGCAGGCAAGGTGGACCTTAACAAATATGAATTATTATATTAATTTTACAAGACATTTTTTGACTCTTGGTAGAGAGTCCAAAAGGAGAGTCTTTTCATCCATGTTTATCTTTCGATCGTTGACAATTATTTATTTGTTTATTTATTTACTTTTATAAATTGTCAAAATATAGATAAAATATTAAAAATTTGTATCTCTTTATAGACTTATGTTGGTTGTGCCGCTGTCACCTCTGCTGTTTGAAAAAAATCGGAATGGTCAGCAATTAGAGGCATCACTCGTAGCATTTTTACACAAGTCATAAGTGTTAGTTCACATCTTCACTGTCTGGTTGGCTTCATCCAAAGTTTATCTTCTTCAGCAAGCTGCTCCCTGAAAACGCAAACGCTGACGCCAATACTGAGGCTGCATAACTCCTTCAGCAGGCAAGGTGGACCATAACAAATATGAATAATTATATTAATTTTACAAGACATTTTTTGACTCTTGGTAGAGAGTCCAAAAGGAGAGTCTTTTCATCCATGTTTATCTTTCGATCGTTGACAATTATTTATTTGTTTATTTATTTACTTTTATAAATTGTCAAAATATAGATAAAATATTAAAAATTTGTATCTCTTTATAGACTTATGTTGGTTGTGCCGCTGTCACCTCTGCTGTTTGAAAAAATCGGAATGGTCAGCAATTAGAGGCATCACTCGTAGCATTTTTACACAAGTCATAAGTGTTAGTTCACATCTTCACTGTCTGGTTGGCTTCATCCAAAGTTTATCTTCTTCAGCAAGCTGCTCCCTGAAAACGCAAACGCTGACGCCAATACTGAGGCTGCATAACTCCTTCAGCAGGCAAGGTGGACCTTAACAAATATGAATTATTATATTAATTTTACAAGACATTTTTTGACTCTTGGTAGAGAGTCCAAAAGGAGAGTCTTTTCATCCATGTTTATCTTCCGATCGTTGACAATTATTTATTTGTTTATTTATTTACTTTTATAAATTGTCAAAATATAGATAAAATATTAAAAATTTGTATCTCTTTATAGACTTATGTTGGTTGTGCTGTCACCTCTGCTGTTTGAAAAAATCGGAATGGTCAGCAATTAGAGGCATCACTCGTAGCATTTTTACACAAGTCATAAGTGTTAGTTCACATCTTCACTGTCTGGTTGGCTTCATCCAAAGTTTATCTTCTTCAGCAAGCTGCTTCCTGAAAACGCAAACGCTGACGCCAATACTGAGGCTGCATAACTCCTTCAGCAGGCAAGGTGGACCTTAACAAATATGAATAATTATAATAATTTTACAAGACATTTGTTCACTCTTGGTAGAGAGTCCAAAAGGAGAGTCTTTTCATCCATGTTTATCTTTCGATCGTTGACAATTATTTATTTGTTTATTTATTTACTTTTATAAATTGTCAAAATATAGATAAAATATTAAAAATTTGTATCTCTTTATAGACTTATGTTGGTTGTGCCGCTGTCACCTCTGCTGTTTGAAAAATCGGAATGGTCAGCAATTAGAGGCATCACTCGTAGCATTTTTACACAAGTCATAAGTGTTAGTTCACATCTTCACTGTCTGGTTGGCTTCATCCAAAGTTTATCTTCTTCAGCAAGCTGCTCCCTGAAAACGCAAACGCTGACGCCAATACTGAGGCTGCATAACTCCTTCAGCAGGCAAGGTGGACCTTAACAAATATGAATAATTATAATAATTTTACAAGACATTTGTTCACTCTTGGTAGCGAGTCCAAAAGGAGAGTCTTTTCATACAGGTTTATCTTTCGATCGTTGACAATTATTTATTTGTTTATTTATTTACTTTTATAAATTGTCAAAATAAAGATAAAATATAAAAATTTGTATCTCTTTATAGACTTATGTTGGTTGTGCCGCTGTCACCGCTGCTGTTTGAAAAATCGGAATGGTCAGCAATTAGAGGCATCACTCGAAGCATTTTTACATAAGTCATAAGTGTTAGTTCACATCTTCACTGTCTGGTTGGCTTCATCCAAAGTTTATCTTCTTCAGCAAGCTGCTCCCTGAAAACGCAAACGCTGACGCCAATACTGAGGCTGCATAACTCCTTCAGCAGGCAAGGTGGACCATAACAAATATGAATAATTATATTAATTTTACAAGACATTTTTTGACTCTTGGTAGAGAGTCCAAAAGGAGAGTCTTTTCATCCATGTTTATCTTTCGATCGTTGACAATTATTTATTTGTTTATTTATTTACTTTTATAAATTGTCAAAATATAGATAAAATATTAAAATTTGTATCTCTTTTATAGACTTATGTTGGTTGTGCTGCTGTCACCTCTGCTGTTTGAAAAAATCGGAATGGTCAGCAATTAGAGGCATCACTCGTAGCATTTTTACACAAGTCATAAGTGTTAGTTCACATCTTCACTGTCTGGTTGGCTTCATCCAAAGTTTATCTTCTTCAGCAAGCTGCTCCCTGAAAACGCAAAGCGCTGACGCCAATACTGAGGCTGCATAACTCCTTCAGCAGGCAAGTTGGGCCTTAACAAATATGAATAATTATATTAATTTTACAAGACATTTTTTGACTCTTGGTAACGAGTCCAAGAGGAGAGTCTTTTCATCCAGGTTTATCTTTCGATCGTTGACAATTATTTATTTGTTTAATTTTTTACGTTTATAAATTGTCAAAATATAGATAAAATATTAAAAATTTGTATCTCTTTATAGACTTATGTTAGTTGTGCCGCTGTCACCTCTGCTGTTTGAAAAAATCGGAATGGTCAGCAATTAGAGGCATCACTCGTAGCATTTTTACACAAGTCATAAGTGTTAGTTCACATCTTCACTGTCTGGTTGGCTTCATCCAAAGTTTATCTTCTTCAGCAAGCTGCTCCCTGAAAACGCAAACGCTGACGCCAATACTGAGGCTGCATAACTCCTTCAGCAGGCAAGGTGGACCTTAACAAATATGAATAATTATAATAATTTTACAAGACATTTGTTCACTCTTGGTAGCGAGTCCAAAAGGAGAGTCTTTTCATACAGGTTTATCTTTCGATCGTTGACAATTATTTATTTGTTTATTAATTTACTTTTATAAATTGTCAAAATAAAGATAAAATATAAAAAATTTGTATCTCTTTATAGACTTATGTTGGTTGTGCCGCTGTCACCGCTGCTGTTTGAAAAAATCGGAATGGTCAGCAATTAGAGGCATCACTCGAAGCATTTTTACATAAGTCATAAGTGTTAGTTCACATCTTCACTGTCTGGTTGGCTTCATCCAAAGTTTATCTTCTTCAGCAAGCTGCTCCCTGAAAACGCAAACGCTGACGCCAATACTGAGGCTGCATAACTCCTTCAGCAGGCAAGGTGGACCTTAACAAATATGAATAATTATATTAATTTTACAAGACATTTTTTGACTCTTGGTAGAGAGTCCAAAAGGAGAGTCTTTTCATCCATGTTTATCTTCCGATCGTTGACAATTATTTATTTGTTTATTTATTTACTTTTATAAATTGTCAAAATATAGATAAAATATTAAAAATTTGTATCTCTTTATAGACTTATGTTGGTTGTGCTGTCACCTCTGCTGTTTGAAAAAATCGGAATGGTCAGCAATTAGAGGCATCACTCGTAGCATTTTTACACAAGTCATAAGTGTTAGTTCACATCTTCACTGTCTGGTTGGCTTCATCCAAAGTTTATCTTCTTCAGCAAGCTGCTTCCTGAAAACGCAAACGCTGACGCCAATACTGAGGCTGCATAACTCCTTCAGCAGGCAAGGTGGACCTTAACAAATATGAATAATTATAATAATTTTACAAGACATTTGTTCACTCTTGGTAGCGAGTCCAAAAGGAGAGTCTTTTCATACAGGTTTATCTTTCGATCGTTGACAATTATTTATTTGTTTATTTATTTACTTTTATAAATTGTCAAAATAAAGATAAAATATAAAAAATTTGTATCTCTTTATAGACTTATATTGGTTGTGCCGCTGTCACCGCTGCTGTTTGAAAAATCGGCAGTGCGCAGAAATTAGAGGCATCACTCGTAGCATTTTTTACACAAGTCAAGTGTTAGTTCACATCTTCACTGTCTGGTTGGCTTCATCCAAAGTTTATCTTCTTCAGCAAGCTGCTCCCTGAAAACGCAAGCGCTGACGCCAATACTGAGGCTGCATAACTCCTTCAGCAGGCAAGTTGGGCCTTAACAAATATGAATAATTATATTAATTTTACAAGACATTTTTTGACTCTTGGTAACGAGTCCAAAAGGAGAGTCTTTTCATCCAGGTTTATCTTTCGATCGTTGACACTTATGTATTTGTTTGTTTTTTTACGTTTATAAATTGTCAAAATAAAGATAAAATATAAAAAATTTTTATCTCTTTATAGATTTATGTTGGTTGTGCCGCTGTCACCTCTGCTGTTTGAAAAGATCGGAATGGTCAGCAATTAGAGGCATCACTCGTAGCATTTTTACACAAGTCATAAGTGTTAGTTCACCTCTTCACTGTCTGGTTGGCTTCATCCAAAGTTTATCTTCTTCAGCAAGCTGCTCCCTGAAAACGCAAACGCTGACGCCAATACTGAGGCTGCATAACTCCTTCAGCAGGCAAGGTGGACCTTAACAAATATGAATTATTATATTAATTTTACAAGACATTTTTTGACTCTTGGTAGAGAGTCCAAAAGGAGAGTCTTTTCATCCATGTTTATCTTTCGATCGTTGACAATTATTTATTTGTTTATTTATTTACTTTTATAAATTGTCAAAATATAGATAAAATATTAAAAATTTGTATCTCTTTATAGACTTATGTTGGTTGTGCCGCTGTCACCTCTGCTGTTTGAAAAAATCGGAATGGTCAGCAATTAGAGGCATCACTCGTAGCATTTTTACACAAGTCATAAGTGTTAGTTCACATCTTCACTGTCTGGTTGGCTTCATCCAAAGTTTATCTTCTTCAGCAAGCTGCTCCCTGAAAACGCAAACGCTGACGCCAATACTGAGGCTGCATAACTCCTTCAGCAGGCAAGGTGGACCTTAACAAATATGAATAATTATAATAATTTTACAAGACATTTGTTCACTCTTGGTAGCGAGTCCAAAAGGAGAGTCTTTTCATACAGGTTTATCTTTCGATCGTTGACAATTATTTATTTGTTTATTTATTTACTTTTATAAATTGTCAAAATAAAGATAAAATATAAAAATTTGTATCTCTTTATAGACTTATATTGGTTGTGCCGCTGTCACCGCTGCTGTTTGAAAAAATCGGCAGTGCGCAGAAATTAGAGGCATCACTCGTAGCATTTTACACAAGTCATAAGTGTTAGTTCACATCTTCACTGTCTGGTTGGCTTCATCCAAAGTTTATCTTCTTCAGCAAGCTGCTCCCTGAAAACGCAAGCGCTGACGCCAATACTGAGGCTGCATAACTCCTTCAGCAGGCAAGTTGGGCCTTAACAAATATGAATAATTATATTAATTTTACAAGACATTTTTTGACTCTTGGTAACGAGTCCAAAAGGAGAGTCTTTTCATCCAGGTTTATCTTTCGATCGTTGACACTTATGTATTTGTTTATTTTTTTACGTTTATAAATTGTCAAAATAAAGATAAAATATAAAAAAATTTTTATCTCTTTATAGACTTATATTGGTTGTGCGCTGTCACCGCTGCTGTTTGAAAAATCGGCAGTGCGCAGAAATTAGAGGCATCACTCGTAGCATTTTTACACAAGTCATAAGTGTTAGTTCACATCTTCACTGTCTGGTTGGCTTCATCCAAAGTTTATCTTCTTCAGCAAGCTGCTCCCTGAAAACGCAAGCGCTGACGCCAATACTGAGGCTGCATAACTCCTTCAGCAGGCAAGTTGGGCCTTAACAAATATGAATAATTATATTAATTTTACAAGACATTTTTTGACTCTTGGTAGAGAGTCCAAAAGGAGAGTCTTTTCATCCAGGTTTATCTTTCGATCGTTGACACTTATGTATTTGTTTATTTTTTTACTTTTATAAATTGTCAAAATAAAGATAAAATATAAAAAATTTTTATCTCTTTATAGACTTATATTGGTTGTGCCGCTGTCACCGCTGCTGTTTGAAAAAATCGGAATGGTCAGCAATTAGAGGCATCACTGAAGCATTTTTACATAAGTCATAAGTGTTAGTTCACATCTTCACTGTCTGGTTGGCTTCATCCAAAGTTTATCTTCTTCAGCAAGCTGCTCCCTGAAAACGAAAACGCTGACGCCAATACTAAGGCTGCATAACTCCTTTAGCAGGCAAGGTGGACCTTAACAAATATGAATAATTATAATAATTTTACAAGACATTTGTTCACTCTTGGTTGCGAGTCCAAAGGAGAGTCTTTTCATACAGGTTTATCTTTCGATCGTTGACAATTATTTATTTGTTTATTTATTTACTTTTATAAATTGTCAAAATAAAGATAAAATATAAAAAATTTGTATCTCTTTATAGACTTATATTGGTTGTGCCGCTGTCACCACTGCTGTTTGAAAAATCGAAATGGTCAGCAATTAGAGGCATCACTCGTAGCATTTTTACACAAGTCATAAGTGTTAGTTCACATCTTCACTGTCTGGTTGGCTTCATCCAAAGTTTATCTTCTTCAGCAAGCTGCTCCCTGAAAACGCAAGCGCTGACGCCAATACTGAGGCTGCATAACTCCTTCAGCAGGCAAGTTGGGCCTTAACAAATATGAATAATTATATTAATTTTACAAGACATTTTTTGACTCTTGGTAACGAGTCCAAAAGGAGAGTCTTTTCATCCAGGTTTATCTTTCGATCGTTGACAATTATTTATTTGTTTATTTATTTACGTTTATAAATTGTCAAAATAAAGATAATATATAAATAATTTTTATCTTTTTATAGATTTTTGTTGGTTGTGCCGCTGTCACCGCTGCTGTTTGAAAAAATCGGTATGGCGCAGCAATTATAGGCATAATAAGTCATAAGTGTTAGTTCACATCTTCACTTCCTTTTGGACTCGCTGCCAAGAGTGAACAAATGTCTTGTAAAATTATTATAATTATTTATATTTGTTACGGCCCAACTTGCCTGCTGAAGGAGTTATACAGCCTCAGTATTGGAGTCAGCGATTGCGTTTTCAGGGAGCAGCTTGCTGAAGAAGATAAAGTTTGGATGAAGCCAACCTGACAGAGAAGATGTGAACTAACACTTATGACTTGTGTTAAAATGCTACGAGTGATGCCTCTAATTGCTGCACACAGCGGATTTTTTCAAACAGCAGCGGTGACAGCGGCACAACCAACATAAGTCTATAGAAAGATAAAAATTATTTATATATTATCTTTATTCAGACAATTTATAAACGTAAATAAATAAACAAATAAATAATTGTCAACGATCGAAAGATAAACCTGGATGAAAAGACTCTCCTTTTGGACTCGCTGCCAAGAGTGAACAAATGTCTTGTAAATTTATTATAATTATTTATATTTGTTACGGCCCAACTTGCCTGCTGAAGGAGTTATACAGCCTCAGTATTGGAGTCAGCGATTGCGTTTTCAGGGAGCAGCTTGCTGAAGAAGATAAAGTTTAGATGAAGCCAACCGGACAGTGAAGATGTGAACTAACACTTATGACTTGTGTTAAAATGCTACGAGTGATGCCTCTAATTGCTGCACACAGCGGATTTTTTCAAACAGCAGCGGTGACAGCGGCACAACCAACATAAGTCTATAGAAAGATAAAAATTATTTATATATTATCTTTATTTTGACAATTTATAAACGTAAATAAATAAACAAATAAATAATTGTCAACGATCGAAAGATAAACCTGGATGAAAAGACTCTCCTTTTGGACTCGCTACCAAGAGTGAACAAATGTCTTGTAAAATTATTATAATTATTCATATTTGTTACGGCCCAACTTGCCTGCTGAAGGAGTTATGCAGCCTCAGTATTGGCGTCAGCGTTTGCGTTTTCAGGGAGCAGCTTGCTGAAGAAGATAAAGTTTGGATGAAGCCAACCAGACAGTGAAGATGTGAACTAACACTTATGACTTGTGTTAAAATGCTACGAGTGATGTCTCTAATTGCTGCACACAGCGGATTTTTTCAAACAGCAGCGATGACAGCGGCACAACCAACATAAGTGTATAGAAAGATAAAAATTATTTATATATTATCTTTATTTTGACAATTTATAAATGTAAATAAATAAACAAATAAATAATTGTCAACAATCGAAAGATAAACCTGGATGAAAAGACTCTCCTTTTGGACTCGCTACCAAGAGTGAACAAATGTCTTGTAAAATTATTATAATTATTCATATTTGTTAGGGCCCAACTTGCCTGCTGAAGGAGTTATGCAGCCTCAGTATTGGCGTCAGCATTTGCGTTTTCAGGGAGCAGCTTGCTGAAGAAGATAAAGTTTGGATGAAGCCAACCAGACAGTGAAGATGTGAACTAACACTTATGACTTGTGTTAAAATGGTACGAGTGATGCCTCTAATTACTGCCCACAGCGGATTTTTTCAAACAGCAGCGGTGTCAGCGGCACAACCAACATAAATCTATAAAAAGATAAATATTCTTTATATTTTAACTTTATTTTGACAATTTATAAATGTAAATAAATAAACAAATAAATAATTGTCAACGATCGAAATATAAACCTGGATGAAAAGACTCTCCCTTTGGACTCGCTGCCAAGAGTGAACAAATGTCTTGTAAAATTATTATAATTATTTATATTTGTTACGGCCCAACTTTCGTGCTGAAGGAGTTATACAGCCTCAGTATTGGAGTCAGCGATTGCGTTTTCAGGGAGCAGCTTGCTGAAGAAGATAAAGTTTGGATGAAGCCAACCGGACAGTGAAGATGTGAACTAACACTTATGACTTGTGTTAAAATGCTACGAGTGATGTCTCTAATTGCTGCACACAGCGGATTTTTTCAAACAGCAGCGGTGACAGCGGCACAACCAACATAAGTCTATAGAAAGATAAAAATTATTTATATATTATCTTTATTTTGACAATTTATAAATGTAAATAAATAAACAAATAAATAATTGTCAACAATCGAAAGATAAACCTGGATGAAAAGACTCTCCTTTTGGACTCGCTACCAAGAGTGAACAAATGTCTTGTAAAATTATTATAATTATTCATATTTGTTAGGGCCCAACTTGCCTGCTGAAGGAGTTATGCAGCCTCAGTATTGGCGTCAGCATTTGCGTTTTCAGGGAGCAGCTTGCTGAAGAAGATAAAGTTTGGATGAAGCCAACCAGACAGTGAAGATGTGAACTAACACTTATGACTTGTGTTAAAATGGTACGAGTGATGCCTCTAATTACTGCCCACAGCGGATTTTTTCAAACAGCAGCGGTGTCAGCAGCACAACCAACATAAATCTATAAAAAGATAAATATTATTTATATTTTAACTTTATTTTGACAATTTATAAATGTAAATAAATAAACAAATAAATAATTGTCAACGATCGAAATATAAACCTGGATGAAAAGACTCTCCCTTTGGACTCGATACCAAGAGTGAACAAATGTCTTGTAAAATTATTATAATTATTCATATTTGTTACGGCCCAACTTGCCTGCTGAAGGAGTTATGCAGCCTCAGTATTGGCGTCAGCGTTTGCGTTTTCAGGGAGCAGCTTGCTGAAGAAGATAAAGTTTGGATGAAGCCAACCAGACAGTGAAGATGTGAACTAACACTATGACTTGTGATGCATCTAATTGCTGCGCCATCCCGATTTTTACACACAGCAGCGGTGACAGCGGCACAACCAACATAAGTCTATAAAAAGATAAAAATTATTTATATATTATCTTTATTTTGACAATTTATAAACGTAAATAAATAAACAAATAAATAATTGTCAACAATCGAAAGATAAACCTGGATGAAAAGACTCTCCCTTTGGACTCGCTACCAAGAGTGAACAAATGTCTTGTAAAATTATTATAATTATTCATATTTGTTACGGCCCAACTTGCCTGCTGAAGGAGTTATGCAGCCTCAGTATTGGCGTCAGCGTTTGCGTTTTCAGGGAGCAGTTTGCTGAAGAAGATAAAGTTTGGATAAAGCCAACCAGACAGTGAAGATGTGAACTAACACTATGACTTGTGATGCATCTAATTGCTGCGCCATCCCGATTTTTACACACAGCAGCGGTGACAGCGGCACAACCAACATAAGTCTATAAAAAGATAAAAATTATTTATATATTATCTTTATTTTGACAATTTATAAACGTAAATACATAAACAAATAAATAATTGTCAACAATCGAAAGATAAACCTGGATGAAAAGACTCTCCTTTTGGACTCGCTACCAAGAGTGAACAAATGTCTTGTAAAATTATTATAATTATTTATATTTGTTACGGCCCAACTTGCCTGCTGAAGGAGTTATGCAGCCTCAGTATTGGCGTCAGCGTTTGCGATTTCAGGAAGCAGCTTGCTGAAGAAGATAAAGTTTGGATGAAGCCAACCGGACAGTGAAGATGTGAACTAACACTTATGACTTGTGTTAAAATGCTACGAGTGATGTCTCTAATTGCTGCACACAGCGCATTTTTTCAAACAGCAGCGGTGACAGCGGCACAACCAACATAAGTCTATAGAAAGATAAAAATTATTTATATATTATATTTATTTTGACAATTTATAAACGTATATACAGTGACGGACAGTGAAGATGTGAACTAACACTTATGACTTGTGTTAAAATGCTACGAGTGATGCCTCTAATTGCTGACCATTCCGATTTTTTCAAACAGCAGCGGTGTCAGCAGCACAACCAACATAAATCTATAAAAGATAAATATTATTTATATTTTATCTTTATTTTGACAATTTATAAATGTAAATAAATAAACAAATAAATAATTGTCAACGATCGAAAGATAAACCTGGATGAAAAGACTCTCCTTTTGGACTCGCTACCAAGAGTGAACAAATGTCTTGTAAAATTATTATAATTATTTATATTTGTTACGGCCCAACTTGCCTGCTGAAGGAGTTATGCAGCCTCAGTATTGGCGTCAGCGTTTGCGTTTTCAGGGAGCAGCTTGCTGAAGAAGATAAAGTTTGGATGAAGCCAACCGGACAGCGAAGATGTGAAGTAACACTTATGACTTGTGTTAAAATTCTACGAGTGATGCCTCTAATTGCTGACCATTCCGATTTTTTCAAACAGCAGCGGTGTCAGCAGCACAACCAACATAAATCTATAAAAAGATAAATATTATTTATATTTTATCTTTATTTTGACAATTTATAAACGTAAATAAATAAACAAATAAATAATTGTCAACGATCGAAAGATAAACCTGGATGAAAAGACTCTCCTTTTGGACTCGCTACCAAGAGTAAACAAATGTCTTGTAAAATTATTATAATTAATTATATTTGTTACGGCCCAACTTGCCTGCTGAAGGAGTTATGCAGCCTCAGTATTGGCGTCATCGTTTGCGTTTTCAGGGAGCAGCTTGCTGAAGAAGATAAAGTTTGGATGAAGCCAACCAGACAGTGAAGATGCGAACTAACACTTTTGATTTGTGTTCAAATGCTACGAGTGATGCCTCTAATTGCTGCCCACAGCGGATTTTTTCAAACAGCAGCGGTGTCAGCAGCACAACCAACATAAATCTATAAAAAGATAAATATTATTTATATTTTATCTTTATTTTGACAATTTATAAATGTAAATAAATAAACAAATAAATAATTGTCAACGATCGAAAGATAAACCTGGATGAAAAGACTCTCCTTTTGGACTCGCTACCAAAAGTGAACAAATGTCTTGTAAAATTATTATAATTATTCATATTTGTTACGGCCCAACTTGCCTGCTGAAGGAGTTATGCAGCCTCAGTATTGGCGTCAGCGTTTGCGTTTTCAGGGAGCAGCTTGCTGAAGAAGATAAAGTTTGGATGAAGCCAACCAGACAGTGAAGATGTGAACTAACACTATGACTTGTGATGCATCTAATTGCTGCGCCATCCCGATTTTTACACACAGCAGCGGTGACAGCGGCACAACCAACATAAGTCTATAGAAAGATAAAAATTATTTATATATTATCTTTATTTTGACAATTTATAAATGTAAATAAATAAACAAATAAATAATTGTCAACGATCGAAAGATAAACCTGGATGAAAAGACTCTCCTTTTGGACTCGCTACCAAGAGTGAACAAATGTCTTGTAAAATTATTATAATTAATTATATTTGTTACGGCCCAACTTGCCTGCTGAAGGAGTTATGCAGCCTCAGTATTGGCGTCATCGTTTGCGTTTTCAGGGAGCAGCTTGCTGAAGAAGATAAAGTTTGGATGAAGCCAACCAGACAGTGAAGATGTGAACTAACACTATGACTTGTGATGCATCTAATTGCTGCGCCATCCCGATTTTTACACACAGCAGCGGTGACAGCGGCACAACCAACATAAGTCTATAAAAAGATAAAAATTATTTATATATTATCTTTATTTTGACAATTTATAAACGTAAATACATAAACAAATAAATAATTGTCAACAATCGAAAGATAAACCTGGATGAAAAGACTCTCCTTTTGGACTCGCTACCAAGAGTGAACAAATGTCTTGTAAAATTATTATAATTATTTATATTTGTTACGGCCCAACTTGCCTGCTGAAGGAGTTATGCAGCCTCAGTATTGGCGTCAGCGTTTGCGATTTCAGGAAGCAGCTTGCTGAAGAAGATAAAGTTTGGATGAAGCCAACCGGACAGTGAAGATGTGAACTAACACTTATGACTTGTGTTAAAATGCTACGAGTGATGTCTCTAATTGCTGCACACAGCGCATTTTTTCAAACAGCAGCGGTGACAGCGGCACAACCAACATAAGTCTATAGAAAGATAAAAATTATTTATATATTATATTTATTTTGACAATTTATAAACGTATATACAGTGACGGACAGTGAAGATGTGAACTAACACTTATGACTTGTGTTAAAATGCTACGAGTGATGCCCTCTAATTGCTGACCATTCCGATTTTTCAAACAGCAGCGGTGTCAGCAGCACAACCAACATAAATCTATAAAAAGATAAATATTATTTATATTTTATCTTTATTTTGACAATTTATAAATGTAAATAAATAAACAAATAAATAATTGTCAACGATCGAAAGATAAACCTGGATGAAAAGACTCTCCTTTTGGACTCGCTACCAAGAGTGAACAAATGTCTTGTAAAATTATTATAATTATTTATATTTGTTACGGCCCAACTTGCCTGCTGAAGGAGTTATGCAGCCTCAGTATTGGCGTCAGCGTTTGCGTTTTCAGGGAGCAGCTTGCTGAAGAAGATAAAGTTTGGATGAAGCCAACCGGACAGCGAAGATGTGAAGTAACACTTATGACTTGTGTTAAAATTCTACGAGTGATGCCTCTAATTGCTGACCATTCCGATTTTTTCAAACAGCAGCGGTGTCAGCAGCACAACCAACATAAATCTATAAAAAGATAAATATTATTTATATTTTATCTTTATTTTGACAATTTATAAATGTAAATAAATAAACAAATAAATAATTGTCAACGATCGAAAGATAAACCTGGATGAAAAGACTCTCCTTTTGGACTCGCTACCAAGAGTAAACAAATGTCTTGTAAAATTATTATAATTATTTATATTTGTTACGGCCCACCTTGCCTGCTGAAGGAGTTATGCAGCCTCAGTATTGGCGTCAGCGTTTGCGTTTTCAGGGAGCAGCTTGCTGAAGAAGATAAAGTTTGGATGAAGCCAACCAGACAGTGAAGATGCGAACTAACACTTATGACTTGTGTTAAAATGGTACGAGTGATGCCTCTAATTGCTGCCCACAGCGGATTTTTTAAAACAGCAGCGGTGTCAGCAGCACAACCAACATAAATCTATAAAAAGATAAATATTATTTATATTTTAACTTTATTTTGACAATTTATAAATGTAAATAAATAAACAAATAAATAATTGTCAACGATCGAAAGATAAACCTGGATGAAAAGACTCTCCTTTTGGACTCGCTACCAAAAGTGAACAAATGTCTTGAAAAATTATTATAATTATTCATATTTGTTACGGCCCAACTTGCCTGCTGAAGGAGTTATGCAGCCTCAGTATTGGCGTCAGCGTTTGCGTTTTCAGGGAGCAGCTTGCTGAAGAAGATAAAGTTTGGATGAAGCCAACCAGACAGTGAAGATGTGAACTAACACTATGACTTGTGATGCATCTAATTGCTGCGCCATCCCGATTTTTTACACACAGCAGCGGTGACAGCGGCACAACCAACATAAGTCTATAGAAAGATAAAAAATTATTTATATATTATCTTTATTTTGACAATTTATAAATGTAAATAAATAAACAAATAAATAATTGTCAACGATCGAAAGATAAACCTGGATGAAAAGACTCTCCTTTTGGACTCTCTGCCAAGAGTGAACAAATGTCTTGTAAAATTATTATAATTATTTATATTTGTTACGGCCCAACTTGCGTGCTGAAGGAGTTATACAGCCTCAGTATTGGAGTCAGCGATTGCGTTTTCTAGGAGCAGCTTGCTGAAGAAGATAAAGTTTGGATGAAGCCAACCAGACAGTGAAAATGTGAACTAACACTATGACTTGTGTTAAAATGCTACGAGTGATGTCTCTAATTGCTGCACACAGCGGATTTTTTCAAACAGCAGCGGTGACAGCGGCACAACCAACATAAGTCTATAGAAAGATAAAAATTATTTATATATTTTCTTTATTTTGACAATTTATAAACGTATATACAGTGACGGACAGTGAAGATGTGAACTAACACTTATGACTTGTGTTAAAATGCTATGAGTGATGCCTCTAATTGCTGACCATTCCGATTTTTTCAAACAGCAGCGGTGTCAGCAGCACAACCAACATAAATCTATAAAAAGATAAATATTATTTATATTTTAACTTTATTTTGACAATTTATAAATGTAAATAAATAAACAAATAAATAATTGTCAACGATCGAAAGATAAACCTGGATGAAAAGACTCTCCTTTTGGACTCGCTACCAAGAGTGAACAAATGTCTTGTAAAATTATTATAATTATTCATATTTGTTACGGCCCAACTTGCCTGCTGAAGGAGTTATGCAGCCTCAGTATTGGCGTCAGCGTTTGCGTTTTCAGGGAGCAGCTTGCTGAAGAAGATAAAGTTTGGATGAAGCCAACCAGACAGTGAAGATGTGAACTAACACTATGACTTGTGATGCATC
>JAECWQ010000086.1:600000-829575 GCA_018150835.1 Drosophila repletoides
AATTGATAGTGTTGAAATCCATTCTCATTTTATCTATAAAGTATTCAATATATTGATACTGCGATCTATTCAATCTACGTGCATTTCCAACATATTCCTCGAAGCCAGCCTCATTGTTCATCCGCTTGAAGGCGCCTGCCTTATAGAGCCAAGCACGCAAGCAGCATCCATCCAATTTTTTCAGAACATAGTCAAGATCCATTATAGCCCGTTTATAATCGCGTTTCCTATAAAAATATGTATATAATATTAAAGTATTTAATTGTTGGACACATTGCCAGCTATTCACTTGATGTTGCAGAGAGCGCGATTCGCATAGAGTATCGGGCAATCGACTATATAATTCATGCCTCTGCTTAAATTAAAGGGTATATAACTAGATTTAGCAGTATACTTTCAGGGTATTTCATGCAATTTAACCTGCGAAAATTATTTGCGATATAAATGCGTCTGTCCCGTGCCTTTAGGCGGTCCGCCGGACTAGCTTCGATCTGATGAGCAAAGGGCAAGTCGTTTAAATTCGTACGGGTTCCTGCAGTTAAACTGGTCAATACGGTCGTTTTCTTGGTAAGAGTTTTACTCTTCTTAAAGTTATGTTGCTGGGGACGAGCTGTGACCAAAATTGTGATCCGTTAATCCTGTACTGATATCAACCTCGACCTTGGCCTCCTTTTCTTTGCCAGCACTGTTGATTTATCAGAGTTTAGTTTGGGATTTATACAGAATATTACGCAAAGAAGAACCGATTAATATCTGTTCCATATCTCTGCTCTTAGTCTCAAAAATATTGGGTTGACACTCAGATGATGAGCATTCCTTTTTATACTCTTGCTTGGAGCAGGCCGCTCTGGCTTCAAGGGTATAGACAATTAAATTATAAATTACCAAAAATTATTAAATTATTTTCAAAAATATGGAATCTTTGGTAGGGAGTCATTCCTTGTTATTCTCTGTAACAAAATTTCATCAGAAACTTACTCCATTTTATTGGCTTTGGCCATTTCGCCGAGAGACTTGATGATGTCGTCCACCTTTGAGGGTTCCGTTAAGAAGTTTTCATTCAATTCACTGTATTTGGTATTTGACAGTTTTATTGTGAGTATTTAAAGTATATTTTGGTATATATATTTGTCTGAATATTTCTATATATATTTGTCTGTTGCTAGTTGTTGTATAAGTGTTGAGTTTTGGGCAGCTGCTTGCGCTCCATCAATTTCCGCACAGCCAACTTGTCTAATCTGGCGTAGAGTAATAATCATTAAATGCAGTTGTAAGCTGCTGCTGCCCCTCGACGCCACCCTACAAATTCGCCTGTGGACTGGTGGGGTATGCTCGACTAGCTCGTTAGCCAGCATGTGGTTTTTAGGATTAACTCAATTAAAATTTTGTGTCTTCTACCCAAAAAACAAGAGATAAAATGAACCAAGGAGTAGTGTAAAAACTGTAAAAACCACATGTATTCATCCCCCTCTCTCTCTCTCTGGGCGGCAGGCGTGGTACATCTTTATTTGCGCCTGAAATTATTTAATTGAGTTTGTTTGAAAATTTCTTTTAAATTAACAAAGTTTTTGCACGTGACTCTTTTGTGGGGACTACTGACAACTTTTTTCTCTCTGTTTTTCTCCTTTCTTTTTTTTTTTTTGTTGGACCAACTGCTGCCACACGGCACACATTTTTTTTTTTTGGTACAGCGCAAGGACAATAATCATAAAAATCACTCATACGCCAAGGAGTACAGCTACAAACTACAAAATAACTAACTAACTAACATAGCTAATTGCTGAAAGGCTACAAAGCCTTCCATACCATGTAAACTCGGCTGACCGTTCCTTTTTCAAAAGGGAGCCATGTTTTTCTTAGCTATTTTAAATTAATTTTAGGGCTTAAAAATAAATCTTTACTCAGAAAACAATTAAATAATTACTCAAACTCTCAAATTATTAAAAAAATTATTCCCACTTTGTGAGTAAGAAAACCGTAGAAACATTTCTTCGCATCCGCCTTCGTAATAATCGTTAGCCAGCGATTATATCAGATTAAAAAATATATCGTTTTTTTATATGTTTTTTTATGATTATCGCCTAGAATATTGAAGCATATTATTTTCAATATTCGTAAATTCACGTTTTGTTGAACTCGCTCATTAATGTTTGTTAGCAGTCGCTCTATGAACTAAACTGCCACTTGCCCCCGTGCCACTGCCTTCTCCCGGTCAGCTGTCGCTGTAGCCGTGGTCATTGGCACACAAGCCCACTGTATTTTTGGCATGCAACATGTCGGATTCCACGTGAGCGATGCACAGTAGAGCAATCCCCTGAAATTCGCTTGAAACTTTAAAAGCTTACTCTAGTAATGCTGTTCAATGATTGCTCACACTGAATAAATGTAAAAACAAAACAACAGCAAAAATTCGAAATTTTTAAAGCTTAAAAAAAGAATTTTCTTTTCCAAAAATAAAAATTTTTATCCAATCTAACAAAAAAAAAAAAACGAACTGCTATTTTGATCATTTGTTAATTAGAAAAACAATATTCAAAAAATTAATAAAAAAAAATTAAAACTAATTAACAATGATGATGCAAAAAAAAGATGAATAAAAAAAAAATTAAAAATAAAAAATATTTTTTATTAGTCTTCCAATAAAATTTTGAATTTAAGTAAAGATTAACAAAAAAAACTCAAAATTAATTTTTTTTTAAAAGCCTTAACAAAAAAAAAATTTACATGGAACATTACAAAAAAGGAAATAAATCCAAAATGCATATGTAAAAAAAATGTTATTCTACCGACCAAGTAAAATATTTTAAGAAAAAAAGCAAAAAAAAATTTTTTTAAAAAGCATAAACAAAAAAAAAAATCTTTTCCCAAATATAAAAATTTGAATGCGACTGCCAGAAAAAAAAACTGGTATTTTGCCGACCAAGTAAAGATTAAGAAAAAAATATTATTAAAATTTTAAAAAATTTCTTTCACAAAAAAAAAAGAACGACCAAGTATCAAGTGTCAAAGGCGCCGTTATAGTCTTTTTGCCTGGCTATCAAGACATAAATGTTATTTTGCCGACCAAGTAAAGTTTTTGATAAGAAAGAAAATTAAAAAAAAATAATTTTTTGAAAAGCCTTCCCAAAAATTAAACTCTCCAAATATAAAAATTTGAGTGCAACTCAAAAAAAATTCATTTACAAAAATTTTTTCAAACTTGGAAAAAAAAATGAAGTGCAAATTATTGACATCTGAGTTTTGCCATAAGTTTTCGTCGAAATGTACCACTGTGCGGCGGCTCAAAATGTGTGAACATTGCAAAAGCATGGCATACTTACAGGCGCTGCTGATGCCCTCATGCCGACATTGATGACTGCGTTGACAAGTTGCTCCAGCAGCGCCGGGATCCCTTCATCGCCTACCAACTTGCAACTGGACGACGCAACATGCCCCAGAAGGTCTCTCTAGAGAAATGTGTCAAGCATGGGAATTTGAGCTGCATAAGCAAGCAGTTTACGCGTGCTTGCCACGGCATGGTGCAACTTCCTTCTCTTCTTTTCAGGTTCGTGGCGGAGCAGTAGGTAAGGTAGGTGTTAGCCAACTGCTTCGATCTTAATGTAACATTGCCCATTGTTGTAGGAAACTTTAAAGTAAAGCGCAAGTATTTCACATTTTTCTAGATTTTTTATTTATATATAAAGTATTATTTTTTTTTTTTTTTTGTTCTTATAACCAGTCAGACAAACTATGGGCGAAAAGTTCAAGTTAAAGTTCAAGTTAAAGTTAAAGCGCTGACGCCGCAGGCTCCACCTTGACTATTTAACTCAGCTTTTCACCTTTTTATCCCGTACACAAAAACAGCAAAAGTAAAAAGCAAATTTTTTGAGCGTATTTTTCAGCATTTCCGGAATGCAAAGATATTTCTATTGATATATTTAAACATAGTTAAAAACTATTAAATTAAAAAATTATTCTAGATTTAAAAACAAATTATTGAAAAAAACAATTCACTGTGTGTGGAAATGCACACAGAAAGCAATATAGTCGGCTTTGTTAGGGTATACAAAAATTTGTTGCCTGGAAAAAGTTGTGAAAACGCCGCTGCGGCTGCTTCTGAAGTGAAAGAAAAGCAAAAGATTATACCTGGCATGCTTTGTAATGGAGCATAAGCAAGTACAGCAGAAACTGTTGATGTCTGAGTTAGAGTCAGTGCACGATGCGCACAGAAAAAAAGACGATGTGGTTCAGGTATCCCTCTATAAAGATTCTTTGCATAAACGTTGGCGCGCGGGCAATAAAATAAAAACATGTTTAAAATGTTATTCACACAGATACAACAAAATATCGCGCCTGCCATGGCTAGGATTTGCCTTTCTTTACAGAGGAGAGAGTATTAGAATTTTCTGCTCTTTTAGAAATTTTTTGACCTCAGTTTTACAGTCAACAGTCGAGTTGGAAAAATATTGCTAGAAATATGCTAATGTTAGTTAACAGTGCTCTTAACAGAGTGAAAAATGTTATGGCTTTTAACATTAACATAAAAACAAAAATTGTTTTAATTAAACAAAAAATATTTAAAAAAAATATAAAAAAAACAAAAATAAAAAAGGAACTTGAAGGAAGTGTTCAGAGTATTTGAATACTCGGCGCGCTTTATTCATTATGTTTCTGTACTTCTTGTTGCTTTTGCCTCATTCTTTGGTTCCTTAGTGGATTTTGTATGCAACATTGTTTGTGTGCATGCGTGTGTGTGTGTGTGTGGACGCGCCTTTTGTGTTTTTCCCCGCTTTTCTTGCTTTTGCACATTCTCTCTTTTCTTGCTACCATCTTTTCCTTTGCAGTGTTTTATTTACCTTGTTAACCTTTTCATGTTGACAAACTGGGCGAATTCGCCGTCTCAGTCTCTGGCATTGTGTGTGTGCCAGTATGTGTGTTTGGTGATATGAAAAGTGGAAATTTTTTTTCAGCCAAAAGGCATTTATTTCAGTAACTTACTGAAGGTCTGCTGAAAAAAAATAGCTCTTCTTTCAGCTCTTGAAACCTCATTGAAAAGAGGTAAAACTCTTTCCTTTAAGCAACTACGAAATGGTAGTAAAACTCCCAAAACAGCAATTGTAAAACAATTGAAAAGTGCAAAACGAAATGATCGATATACAAAGGACCCTTAAGGAGCCCATCACCATCCTATCTCCATCTTAATCTCGGATCATCTCACTTGCCACGCAAAAGGGAAACTCAAAAACTTATTTGAAGGCAAACATTAATATGAAAATTTAATATACACTTTATAAAAATTTCTTTAGACTATGGAGAAAATATTAAAAAAAATGAGTAGGAAAATTCATTTAAATTTTCTTAATAAATTTGATCAAATAGAGTTGGCAGCTTGGTGCACACTTATTGCGTATACGCCATGTGCTGTAACCAAAACAAAAAAAAAGAAGGAAAAAGGGAAGAAAATATAAAAAATTATATTTAAAATTGTAAATTAAAAAACAAGATCAAAAGGATTTGTATGCTACGAAATATTTTGTATTACATTTGTACAGTGAAAGTAGGTAAAAGCGAGATAGAAAGAGAGTTGAAGTCGGTTGATTTTTAATATGGTTCCATAGAATTTGCAATTCGTATTTGCATGTTGAGAGTGCGGCTCGAGTACTTTGTGTGCCGTTCTAGGACAACAGCAAACAGGATATGGAAGAGGAGAGAGTAAGAATATCAAGGGAAATGCACAAAAGCGTATTAACTTGGACCAGGCATACGAATATTAAGGATAACTGCAGCTTAGCCTGCCTCACGAAACCAATAATGCGCATATTAGACTTCCTAATGATAATAATGATAATGATGATGATGATGACAATGACGTTTATACATTCGAAGATCCTTTGACTGTTGCCATTTTAACTCGGACCACAACAGCAGTTGAAAAATTTCGTGTTATCCGGTGTGTTGTCCGCCAATACTTCTCTAATATGGCAAAAATAGTCTCTATTAGAGGCAAAAACTGGAGATAGCGTCTTTAATGGTTTTAAATAAAAATTAAAAAAAATTAATTAAAATTATTGGAAATTATTTGTACAACTTATATAAAACATAAAACCTTCCGCTCTGCCGAAAGAGTATTGAAAAGCGAGATGAAACCAATACGTCTCTAAAAGCGAAAAAATTGATGAAAAACGAATTTCATTTAATAACAATTGAACACAATTCTAACAAAAGCTTCTGCTCAGCGTAAAAATATTGTCCTGCCAAAAGTAGAGGCGAAAAATAATTTAACTATTCCATACACTTCTCAGTGGAGGCGAAATTGAAAGAAGGAAAATAATTGAAAAAATACATTTCTCAGAGTATCAGCTAGTTGAGCATACCCTATGTCTACTGCTGCGACTGGCATCCTTTGATATCCCGCCTGCTGATGCTGGGCAAGAGTATCCTTAACTAAAGGAACTTCGTGCGCAGCTGCCCGACTGTCGACCAACCAGGACACAGCTTCGCCTTTCCAACTATCCCTCTCCTTTCTAAAGCTCCTCCAAACCGATGCAAGCAACTTGTGTTTAGTTGCGCACAGTCTAGGGACGTGGTCCAGGAAGCTCCCCTTATCCGCCCCTCCCTCTGGCCAAGCCATTATCTGGCTGTAACTCTTTTCGGCTTGAAAAGCTCTTGTAATTTGTTATAGTTCTCATTTTGTATCACTAATTCATTATACGGAAAGAGTGAAAATAGGTAAATTATTAAATTATTAAACTTGTGATTGAAAACAATTTCAATTCACAATAAAATGGAAAAACTATTAAGCTCAGTATTATAAACTAGAATTGGCAAGTAAAATATATAAGAAAAATATTCAAACTAAAAATCGAAGAAAAACTATAAGATTCAACATTTAATCAAATTTTAACCCGTTGACAAAAGTTAAAAGCCTTGCTACAAAAACGATAATGTGGCTCAAGAGGATGGACAACTCGAACATTTACCGAGTAAACAAATGGAAAATTATTTATGAAACAAATTTTTATAAAATAGTTTTAAACAAATTGTGAATCGTTAGAAGCCTTGCTACAAACAAAACAGTAGCTCAGGAAGCAGAACTCGATCATTTACCGAGTAAACAAATGGAAAATTATTAATTAAATATTAACTATTTTATAATTTTGTTTAAACAAATTTTTAATCGTTAAAAGCTAAGACCTACGTAAGAACGTGGAAAATTGAGACGGTTACTAGGAACGAGAGCAACAACTCGAACATTTACCGAGAAAACAAATGGAAATTTATTGATGAAACAAATTTATAAAATAGTTAATATTTAAACAAATTTTTAATCGTTAAAAGCCTTGCTACAAAAACGACAAAGTTGATCAGGAAGAAGAACTCGAACATTTACCGAGTAAACAAATGGGAAAATTATTAATGAACAATATTATAAAATAGTTAATATTCAAACAAATTTTTAATCGTTAAAAGCCTTGCTACAAAAACGATAAAGTTGATCAGGGTGAAGTTGACACAACTCGAGCATTACATAGTAAACAAATGCAAAATTATTAATGAAAAAAATTTGGTATACAATCGCATTTCCACGCTTAAACATTGGAAAAAATTAGAAGATTAGCGTTGAACGAAGTGTTCCGAGTATGTAACCCGTCGTATTAATGTCGACACGTAGAATGGTGACAGAAGCTTTAATGTGGATTATATATTCTGAAGTAGGTTAAATCTATCTGGGAAAAAATTGAGTGTTTCTTCCTGAGCCGCCAGAGCCTAATCCGGTTAAGCATTTATGAGAACTCAATAAAATGCTGTAAAAGCGGGCAATTTCCAAAAAATGTTTTACATTTGTTAAAAACACAAAGTTAAAATACTCCGCTGTGCCAATACTTTTGTGCGTCACTGTGCATACAATGCATACAAAACAATCGATAGGAACACACACACACACGCACTTACTCGAGTAGTCTCGAGTTTACCCGCACGATAAGATTTTTGACCGAAACTCGTAGTTGCTCGACTCGGAGTTGATTTGATCGAGTTGAAAACAATTGAACAAACTCGAATATACCCGTTGCAGCACTGCAAAATCCAAAATATTTATTTATACATACTTACCAAAACAACACTGATATATATATATATATATACTCACACTCACCAAACACAAAACTGATTAAAAGTAAATTTTGAAATTAGACGAATTCTGTGGGCTCCTTATGAATAAAAGACTAAAACCGTTTGGAAATTCTATTTTGATTTGGGTTTTCAGAAAAAACATTGCCTACTTATTAGGGCAATTCCTTCAAATATTCAGCTTGAGTGCACAATTAAAATCATCAAATTGTTTGTGAATTTGTCCGGCAACAGTGCAACAAATAATTGATACAAATAGTGTAAATCCGAGCAACATTCACAGTCATATTTATTACTAAGGAATCCCTGAACAGGGATAAGGATTATGCCCTCATTCCCTCAATGACAGAAAATATTTTATGATTTTTAATATTTAAAAGCAATTTATGCTGGGAAAACCATTAAACACAAACACTGTGCACTGCGCTCGACTTGGATATAAATCGTGCAACTACTTGCAGCTTTGGATTGGATGGCAATACAAAATTAGGTCCTATAATATGGAATAAAATTCCAATAAATTTCTGAAATTTTTGAGACATGTTTTCAAGTTGTGCAGGAATTATTTTTATATAATAAAGCTATGTAAAATATTACTTTAGGTTCTTCTGCTGGGACTTCTGCTTGAAGCTAAGAACTGCATTGAGCTAATCCAAAGTAAAACTTCCCAGAATTTCTCTTAAAAATTACTTAAATCCGAACCTTTTATATTATAAATTAAACCAGATTTTAATACAACAATTTTGCATAAATCGCAAGTGGATATGTTGCTTTATACCCTACGATTAAAGCTTTTTATTTTCACAATTTAATTAGTCCTTTTTTATTTAAATTTTAGACAAATATACGAGTAAAATCTTGGAATGAAATTGCTTAGAAGTCTGTCTGCCAACTATATAAATTTTAGATATATATTTATGCCATTTATTTAGAATTATTTGGCTTCACCTGAGTACCATTAAATTGCCTTGTCTCTTGTCTCTAGGTGCCCTATACCCCTTCCCTGAAATATTTCCAGATGCCAGCCAAATATTTACGCAATGCAACAAAAGGCAGCTGAAATTTGCAGCGATTCCACTGGCGGGCCACTCCGTCCGCCCTAACAGAAGGTGTAGGTTCGAGTGTGTGAGTCCTGAAAAGGATTTTTACTATTTTATTAGACCGTAACACAGCGTATTAAAGTGAATTGAAGAAAGCAGCTGTATGTCTATATATGTAGATATAAATATTATATCATTGAAGAAGAACTCGAAAATCGGAAGGAAACATCGGAAGGAATATAGCGAGTAAATTGTACTTTTACTTTTGCCAATTATTCAAATTCTGGCCTAAATATTCAGGATTAAGTCAATCCAAATTAAAGAGCAATCAAGCTTGTTTCTATTCTCACTGGGTACCGAGCACTCTCTGCTGTTCCCAGTGAAAAGCTCAGTTTTTTTTCTATCTCACAGATATATTTGGGACAGCAATTTTCGAATGGTCTTTCCAGTCTGCAAGAGTGTGTAATATTCGGCGTGCTGCATATAGTTTTTGCATGGCACTTTTAGGCAAATTAAATTTGCAAAAATTTAAAAACAGCTTCCGATGTGGCAATATTAACATTTTGCAGCTGCAATTCCAGTACAAAATAAATAATTAACTAACGAAATTTCTGCAGTTTTTTACTAAAAATTCATATTAACATTAATTAAAACTTGTTCTTAAAAGAAGTCTGTAAATCTGATAAAAGTTATAAGTAATTTAGGGTATCTTAGACGCCTGCTGCACTAAATTACACACTTCCTCTTAAAGTCGTAATACCCACAGCTAGGGTATAAGGCTGGCCTGCTCACAAAGGAGTTATTCCCTTTCATTGATGCGCTGTGGAGGGTCGATTCTTGACTCTGGATTCAGTTGGACCAGTTGACCAAGCGAAAGTCTCGTTTATGATTTGGAACTAATTGCAAAGCACTGCCTACGACCAGTAAATAAAGCAGAAAAACAGCAAGGCGTGGCCTGAACTGGGGACGTAACAATAGGGAGCCCCAGGACTCGAAAAGGAGATGGGGGGATGGGGTGTATGGAAGCAGTTCGGGTACTTACAATTGCATTGCGCTTAACGGCCTAGGCACACGCTAAATCACTCAACGGGGGAGGCCAATGGCAGGGTATCAGCGACTGAGAAAGGGGACTTGGGCGAGACGCGTCTGGTGGTTGATTGCCTCGGCTTTTGAATAATGCAACTGCAACGCCGCCTCATGCGTGCGGCACAGCGCAGAGACTGCTTGCCTCACAGGTAGCAAAGTGCACTGAGAGAAAATATCAATATAAATATTTTCTATACAATTCTGCGCTTTACTCAAGGGGAAAGAATACAATATTTAGAAAAGGAAACCCTAATAACAATAATATATAATAACAATATATCAGATATAATCAGATAAAGAACAGGACGGAAAAAGAACAGAAACAAATATTTAGAGGAAACTTAACACTCAAGGATTTTCGAATCATTGCTGCGTTCTGAAAAAGAAAGAAAAGAAATATGATTAATTAATGATACTTAAATTAAAGCCAGAGTAATAATAATAATAATTCTGGGAAATAATTTTATCCAATTCATTCATTTAGCTTTAAAATAGTTATCGATTAATTCATCATTTTTTCATAGAACTTAAGCTAAATTTTCAGAGTGTAATCGCAAGGAGAGGCAGAGGCAAAGGCGAAGGCTGCTGGCCGAATGCATAAATCAAAATGCACAAATAACCTGGCGGCAACGGGAGAGGCAGCAGCAGAGGCAGCGGCATCGATGCGGAGACACACGCACAAATCGAGAAACAGATACAGCTGTGGTACTCGGCTTAGGTAGGGTATGGGATACAGGGGTAGATGGCAGGGAAGAGGATGGAAAAGATTCTTGACTCGCTCGACTATGCCAGGCATTTTGGAAATTGTGTTGACTTACTCAAATGAGCAAATGCCGAAAATCGTGGCCAGCGCCTCGACATATGCAATTGCGTATAAATATTTACGCGGCGTGGGCGCAAATTAATGACCTATGCCATGGATGTGGTCAAGGACGGGGGGTTTAAAAGCTCCAAATTAATATTCAATTCTATTAGAACGATTTCTATTAAAACGTTTAAGCAAATTACAGGAATGCAACAAAAAAAAAAAAGAATAACCATACAAAAATAATTTGAAAAGAAACAGCTTTCAAGTTCTTTATTTTATTAATCTTACTCTCTCGTCATTTATATTACCATCCTAAGAATAAAAACCCTTTAAGAAGCACGCATAAGAGGAATATTAAAAGCGAAAAGCTCTCCTGGAAGCATAAAAAAAGAGAGAAAGTACAGATTGAAGGACAGAAGGAGAAATTGCATAATGAAATCTTCTCTCTCGGTGGACCTCTTCGGAGAGTTAAAACAAAAGCAAAACGTTTAAGAATGTCGCACAAAGAAGAAAAGAAAAATCAAAAGAGCAGTAGTTAGAAATATTATTTAGTTTAAATATTAAAATATATATTATCCCAAGCCGGAAGCCCACCTACGCCCATGATCTGTGGTCCGCCTAGAAGCTAGAACTAAATACTACTTTGCAGCAGTAGCAGCAGCAGCTGTGTTACCGAATCTTCCAGTTAAGTTTGATCAATGATGGTGAAATATTATTTCTGACTAGCATTTCAACGGAAATTTATTTCTTATTTAACGTACAAATTGTGAACAAATACAAAGAATCTATCTAATGCGAGTTTTTAGCAGATAAATTGATATAAAATGTATCTGTTGGGTGTGTGTAAACAGCCTAATGATTAATGCAGATTAGATGAAATTGTTTAATTTACAAACTTAATGCAAATCCATCAATACTAATGTATTTAAATTGTTACACCAATTGTTATTATTATTCTGTCATTATAGAAACATTATTGAATATATTGAATATGCATATAAAGAGAGAAAAAACTCAATTTATTCACTCGCTCATTTTAAATAACTAACAATGGGCCATATTCAAATGTACGAAATTAAGTTATCCGGTTTAAAAAAAGGGCTTTTCCTTGAACTTTGAGTCTAGTTTGTATGGAAAAAGAGAGACAGTCAGACGGACAATCGTCTGCTCGCTCTGATCATATGTCATATATTATATTCCAAGAGTCCTTCCAACACTCTAAAATATATAGAAAAAAAAAACCGGTGTCTTATTCTGCTCAACTTATTCCATATCCTTTCACACTCTGCATAGAAATACAAAAAAAAAGAAAGAAAATTAACATTATTTACACGCTTTACACAGTATAAATTGTTGGAAAAAAAATAAAATGTGCAAATATGCAGAACAAATAAAAACATGCTTTGGTATAATTAATAAGCCTCACTCTATACTCTTTACTGTTCAGTGGTAGCTTTCAGGACTTTCAGCTCATTTCATGTTCAAAATCGCATAAAACAAGCTCTTAAATTAAATAATTAAATCAGATTAAATTTGTTTGTTCCACGCGTTAAATGAGTAGAGAGAGAAGGAGGTACAGAGAGAGAGAGAGCGAGAGCCAAATCGAATTAACAAAATGCGCTCTCAATCAAAACGAATCATTTTGATGATGCTACGAAAATTCAATCAAAAAGTGCAAATTGCAAAACTTAATGAAAATTTGCACGTGGCTTGTGCATTTGCACTTCATTAAAACCATTTAAAAATGCAAAAAAATGAAGAATTCATTCATATTTTCAGCCCATTCGATCAACAATTTATTTATTTATGTTCTCGGAATGGATTTCTCCACCAAATCTACTCATTTAATTAGAACAAGGGTATAAAAACGCGAGAGAAATTTAAATCCGTAGAAAGTCGTAGAAAGTCAAAAAACTTTGCATATTTATCTTTATATAAGAAATGGCCGGTTTTGCTAATAATGAAAGTATATTTTGATAAGAGCAGATTTTCAGGTTTTTCTTCCATTTTTTGACTTTTGGGGTGGAATTTCAAAATTTGAAGAATTATTATAGAAGCAGAAAAAAGAATCGTTTGTCCCCATTCAACTTTTGAGGCACTATTTGTTGACTTGGTGGGAGAATTTTCCGAAAAATGGAAAAGCCCATAAACCATTAATTTTAAAGTAGAGCTCAAAACATCATTTTAATCTCGATCGGTTAAGATATTTGAATACAATCTTTCCCTTTAGAAAAAGTCGAAACTTTCGTCTTAAAGTTGGTAGAAGATATACTGGCTCGATTCGCTCGGTTTCGACTCCAAATCAAATTTCAAACAGACGGACATCAAACAACTATGAATGATTTGTATGTGTCATGCTCGTCCAGAGCGCTGTACAAATTACTCGCAGTTGAGTCACATCGTAAAATGATATTTTAATATTGTACAATTAATTTTTAAGCGCTTTTAAAACTCACTTAATATATGCATTAAGCCTAAAGCAGGCTTTAATATTCAAGCCAATATAAAATAAATTATATTCAGAGAGTATTCCTAGCCGAAAGAGACCCTTCTTGAGCCGAGTTTGAGCGTTAATCGACCCCAACTCAACTCAGAGAAGGAGGCACACACTTTATGGGCATTATTGGCGCATTGTCTCGCTTGATTATGCCCGACAGATTTTGATTCTGGTGCCGTTTTTTATGCTCGAGCTCATGACACGCAGACACATACACTTAAAGGACTCAAACCCAACTGGAGGCCACTGCCACGATCTAACACCGTGAAAACAATGCAATACCCCCGCCGTCTCTCCTTCGTCCAACTCTTTCTCTCTCTCTCTCTCTTTCTCGATATTTGTCTATAATTTTCACCGTGTGTCTCTTACAATCTTTAGGCTTTCATCAATAATAATAATAATTCTGGGAAATAATTTTATCCAATTCATTCATTTAGCTTTAAAATAGTTATCGATTAATTCATCATTTTTTCATAGAACTTAAGCTAAATTTTCAGAGTGTAATCGCAAGGAGAGGCAGAGGCAAAGGCGAAGGCTGCTGGCCGAATGCATAAATCAAAATGCACAAATAACTTGGCGGCAACGGGAGAGGCAGCAGCAGAGGCAGCGGCATCGATGCGGAGACACACGCACAAATCGAGAAACAGATACAGCTGTGGTACTCGGCTTAGGTAGGGTATGGGATACAGGGGTAGATGGCAGGGAAGAGGATGGAAAAGATTCTTGACTCGCTCGACTATGCCAGGCATTTTGGAAATTGTGTTGACTTACTCAAATGAGCAAATGCCGAAAATCGTGGCCAGCGCCTCGACATATGCAATTGCGTATAAATATTTACGCGGCGTGGGCGCAAATTAATGACCTATGCCATGGATGTGGTCAAGGACGGGGGTTTAAAAGCTCCAAATTAATATTCAATTCTATTAGAACGATTTCTATTAAAACGTTTAAGCAAATTACAGGAATGCAACAAAAAAAAAAAGAATAACCATACAAAAATAATTTGAAAAGAAACAGCTTTCAAGTTCTTTATTTTATTAATCTTACTCTCTCGTCATTTATATTACCATCCTAAGAATAAAAAACCCTTTAAGAAGCACGCATAAGAGGAATATTAAAAGCGAAAAGCTCTCCTGGAAGCATAAAAAAAGTGAGAGAAAGTACAGATTGAAGGACAGAAGGAGAAATTGCATAATGAAATCTTCTCTCTCGGTGGACCTCTTCGGAGAGTTAAAACAAAAGCAAAACGTTTAAGAATGTCGCACAAAGAAGAAAAGAAAAATCAAAAGAGCAGTAGTTAGAAATATTATTTAGTTTAAATATTAAAATATATATTATCCCAAGCCGGAAGCCCACCTACGCCCATGATCTGTGGTCCGCCTAGAAGCTAGAACTAAATACTACTTTGCAGCAATAGCAGCAGCAGCTGTGTTACCGAATCTTCCAGTTAAGTTTGATCAATGATGGTGAAATATTATTTCTGACTAGCATTTCAACGGAAATTTATTTCTTATTTAACGTACAAATTGTGAACAAATACAAAGAATCTATCTAATGCGAGTTTTTAGCAGATAAATTGATATAAAATGTATCTGTTGGGTGTGTGTAAACAGCCTAATGATTAATGCAGATTAGATGAAATTGTTTAATTTACAAACTTAATGCAAATCCATCAATACTAATGTATTTAAATTGTTACACCAATTGTTATTATTATTCTGTCATTATAGAAACATTATTGAATATATTGAATATGCATATAAAGAGAAAAAACTCAATTTATTCACTCGCTCATTTTAAATAACTAACAATGGGCCATATTCAAATGTACGAAATTAAGTTATCCGGTTTAAAAAAAGGGCTTTTCCTTGAACTTTGAGTCTAGTTTGTATGGAAAAGAGAGACAGTCAGACGGACAATCGTCTGCTCGCTCTGATCATATGTCATATATTATATTCCAAGAGTCCTTCCAACACTCTAAAATATATAGAAAAAAAACCGGTGTCTTATTCTGCTCAACTTATTCCATATCCTTTCACACTCTGCATAGAAATACAAAAAAAAGAAAGAAAATTAACATTATTTACACGCTTTACACAGTATAAATTGTTGGAAAAAAAATAAAATGTGCAAATATGCAGAACAAATAAAAACATGCTTTGGTATAATTAATAAGCCTCACTCTATACTCTTTACTGTTCAGTGGAAGCTTTCAGGACTTTCAGCTCATTTCATGTTCAAAATCGCATAAAACAAGCTCTTAAATTAAATAATTAAATCAGATTAAATTTGTTTGTTCCACGCGTTAAATGAGTAGAGAGAGAAGGAGATACAGAGAGAGAGAGAGCGAGAGCCAAATCGAATTAACAAAATGCGCTCTCAATCAAAACGAATCATTTTGATGATGCTACGAAAATTCAATCAAAAAGTGCAAATTGCAAAACTTAATGAAAATTTGCACGTGGCTTGTGCATTTGCACTTCATTAAAACCATTTAAAAATGCAAAAAAATGAAGAATTCATTCATATTTTCAGCCCATTCGATCAACAATTTATTTATTTATGTTCTCGGAATGGATTTCTCCACCAAATCTACTCATTTAATTAGAACAAGGGTATAAAAACGCGAGAGAAATTTAAATCCGTAGAAAGTCGTAGAAAGTCAAAAAACTTTGCATATTTATCTTTATATAAGAAATGGCCGGTTTTGCTAATAATGAAAGTATATTTTGATAAGAGCAGATTTTCAGGTTTTTCTTCCATTTTTTGACTTTTGGGGTGGAATTTCAAAATTTGAAGAATTATTATAGAAGCAGAAAAATGAATCGTTTGTCCCCATTCAACTTTTGACACTATTTGTTGACTTGGTGGGAGAATTTTCCGAAAAATGGAAAAGCCCATAAACCATTAATTTTAAAGTAGAGCTCAAAACATCATTTTAATCTCGATCGGTTAAGATATTTGAATACAATCTTTCCCTTTAGAAAAAGTCGAAACTTTCGTCTTAAAGTTCAGAATTTATTGTCAGCATATAATTTTTTTCCTCGCGTTTTTCTGATATTTGCAAAGTTAGCGAATTTGTGTAGAAATCGTTTGGTTGAGCTTTTCATCAAAGAGTTGAAATTTCTGCGGGCTTGCCAGAGAATTTCACGCATCGAACAGCATAAAAGATTTAACAGATTTTGCATTTTACTGTTGTTTTAAGAGATTTTCTCCCTCTCTCTCCCTCTCTCTATCTTTTATATGCATTTAGAGGCACTCTTAAATTTAATTTTCTCCTTTCCTTTTCTTTTCTATTATTTTCATTTATTTAATATTTTTTTCCTTTTTGCAGCCAGAGAAATCCAAACACAGACGGCCCATTCGTCTAAACAAATAAACAAATCTCGTAAAGGGCTCACAGATACTCACACACACACACACACACACACACACACACGCAGCCGGAGAAGACTGACAGAGTAGGATAGGTAAAGCAATATGTCCGCGAAGCACTACCTCGCGGTCGTACCGCGGACGCTAAGCTTTACCCATCCTGTCTTAGATTTACAATTAGGTATAGGAAATTTGTAAATTGTATATTTGAATCTAAATTTAAAAGAAATAAATATGAATATAAAAAATTAAAAAAAAACACACACACAGTGATAGATACAGTTGCAGCTACAGTTATACATGTGGATACACTCAAAGAAAATAAGACACACACCCACAAAATATTCATTCATTCACAAATTAATTATATGAATCAGTTTTTCTTAGGAAAGTCCTCGGTTCTGGAATTAAGTCAATGTGAACCTGATTCAAGCAGAAAATATACCAAAATGGCTTATTTTAGGCTTAATATATCTCTTATTTTTTCTCGGTTTGAATTACATTATTAAATTGAGTTAGTTTTGACTTGTTTCACGCTAATATTCTCAAAAATAATATTGGATTCCTCCTATTTGAGAAGAGTCTCAAAAGCCAATGTTATTTCCAGAGTTTCTAGATGAAAGAAAGGATTTTTTTTTTATATTATTTTCCAAATATGAAACTACGTTTAATTAAATTCACACATTTCGCATTTATTCTCTATGGCAGTATAAAAATCATATGCCAATTGGCAAATTAAAATCCATCTCGTCCTCCTCTTCCTACTCCTCCTTTTTTTAATCCATTCAGAGCATAATTAATTTATTCTTGAAGCAAGGATTATTGGCAATCAATTATAGCAGTGAATCAAGAACTTTAGTACTTGAATTTATTTTTTATTATAGATAGATTTCATTCGGTTTCGAGCTATCAAACAATGTACTAAAAATCAATGGATAGATATAGATATATACTTCATAAGGTCAGAGGTGCCCTCATCAACAGATCCTAGACCCTAGAGCCGTTTGTTGGTAGAAGATATACTGGCTCGATTCGCTCGGTTTCGACTCCAAATCAAATTTCAAACAGACGGACATCAAACAACTATGAATGATTTGTATGTGTCATGCTCGTCCAGAGCGCTGTACAAATTACTCGCAGTTGAGTCACATCGTAAAATGATATTTTAATATTGTGCAATTAATTTTTAAGCGCTTTTAAAACTCACTTAATATATGCATTAAGCCTAAAGCAGGCTTTAATATTCAAGCCAATATAAAATAAATTATATTCAGAGAGTATTCCTAGCCGAAAGAGACCCTTCTTGAGCCGAGTTTGAGCGTTAATCGACCCCAACTCAACTCAGAGAAGGAGGCACACACTTTATGGGCATTATTGGCGCATTGTCTCGCTTGATTATGCCCGACAGATTTTGATTCTGGTGCCGTTTTTTATGCTCGAGCTCATGACACGCAGACACATACACTTAAAGGACTCAAACCCAACTGGAGGCCACTGCCACGATCTAACACCGTGAAAACAATGCAATACCCCCACCGTCTCTCCTTCGTCCAACTCTTTCTGTCTCTCTCTCTTTCTCGATATTTGTCTATAATTTTCACCGTGTGTCTCTTACAATCTTTAGGCTTTCATCAAAGTGTAAATAAAATTTATATAAAAGCCAGAAAAATGAGCATAATTCTATCAAAATGAAGTCAGTTTTTCATTTATTTCGTGCTCGAAAATTAAGAGGAAAATTCCCAAAAATGGTTTTCCTTTTTTCTTTAAATTTAGAATGAAGTCCACGCAAAAGTGTGTAGTCTACTTTTTGGAGTAGAATGCAAAAACCATATATACTTTTTTCATTTGAATCTATTCTTTGGACTATAATTATAATAACTATAAAGCGTTGTATTCTTTGTTAGATTCTTAGATGCTATCTGGAATTTATATACAAATATATAAATTAAATAAGATATAGGAATGATGTGTAGAAAGTTATTTTTTTAAGAAATCTTGAACTTAAGTTTGAATTTTTGAGTATTTCTTGAATTAAAATGCAATAATTTTGTGAGCTTCACTGTCTTCTTTGAATCGATACTAAGAATATTACCTATCTAGAATATTTATATTTGTTCAATGGTCCAGACACAAAAATGAATGGCAAATGTTTTGTTCGCTTTTTCTTCCTTTCTTTCTTTTTGTTGTTGGGGTTTTTGTTTGGTTCTAATCCTTACAGGACACAGATTGAGACTCTCAGAGTCTCTTCATTTGGCATAAATCAAATGAGTGTGTTGTTTTTTCTCTTCTTTATGCCTTCGCTGTGCGTAATGTTAATTAGTATTTAATCTATGAACCATAAATCCCTTTATCGCAAAGGACACTCAATTTCCTTGTTCCGCCCTTGAGCTTTAATAAATTTCCAATTGTGTGTCTCATAGAACTTAAGTCAACAAATTGCAATATTTACTTTTTGTTCCATATATATATGTGTGTGTGTGTTGCATATTACCCAGCAGAGTTTTTTTTTCTAAGTACCCTCTTCCTACTGAATTTTGACTTCTCCCCTTCTGTTTTACACTTAGGAAAGTAATTGCACTTCTGTTTAGGGTAATACATAAAGTAGGTTCTGTTTTCAGGGCTTTAAATGTATAGAAATCCATATATTAGACAAAGTTTCCTATTGGGTACTGGGTTCTTTGCCAATGCGTATGTGATAAAAGTTTCTTTCCTTTGGCGCTAAGCTGTTGCCAAACACTTGGCGAGCGCAACCAACCAGTTGTCAGCCCCCTTTTCCCCGGCACTCGTCTGTTAGCTGCTGCCACTAACTCTAATGCATGCATTTGCATTGCAAATTGAGCATTTTAAAGAGCGACAATTACTGTGACAACGAAAGCTGTTACCCTTCTGCCCCCTCTGCCCCTTCTGACAACTCTATCCCGGCCAACTTCTTAGTAAGCCACCCCCTGATAAACCACCCGCGACCCCAAACACTGTCTTTAAAAGCAATTAGCGATTAGCGTGTAAAACTTTTAAGCATCAACTTTGTAACTGTGTGTGTGTGGAGTGTTTTTTTTATTATATTCATATTTTATTCTCTTATGTTTAGATTTAAATTTACAATTTATAAATTTCCTATACCTAATTGTAATTCTAAGTCAAGATGGGTAAAGCTTAGCGTCCGCGGTACGACCGCGAGGCAATGCTTCGCGGACATATTGCTTTACCTATCCTACTCTGTCAGTCTTCTCCGACTGCGCTCCTCTCTTCTCAGCTCTGTCATTATGACTGCTGCGAAGTTGCTGACCGCTTCCCAATTTTCTGCCGAGTGCAACATGCTCGGCACCAGGCTATTGACCACCCAGCATCCGCTCCAGTGTCAGCCTGTGTTGGTCGAAGCGTCTGCAGCGGAATATCACGTGGTACGCATCCTCTACCACTTGGTGTCCAAATGAAGGGCATTCGTCGGAGGTGTCGTGTCCGAAGTGTTCAAGGTAACTTCAAAAACAACCGTGACCTGACAGCATCTGGGTCAGATAAAAATTTATCTGCCCATGCCTCCTTCCGAGCCACTTCTCCATGTTGGGAATCAGCTGGTGCGTCCAACGCCCCTTTGTTGAGCGATCCCACTGCGTCTGCCCCTGTTCGATACTGCGCCGCCTTGCATCGGACCACGATATTCGTGTAGCATCGGTATTCCCCATTGAAGCTCCTTTCAGCAGATCAGCCTCAAATACTAGCTCGGCGATCGGGATCATTCCTGCTAGCACCAAGGCCGCGTCATCCGAGATTGTTTTAAATGCGCAACAGACTCGGATTGCACTCAGTTTGTATGTGGCGCAGATCCCACGGCGTTAGCTGGGAACTGCCATCGCTCTGCTCCATATTGGCGCTGCATACAGCATGATTGCCTTGGTGACGCTCGTTAGCAGCTGTCTGCATATCTGCTTTGCGCCACGAGTGTTTAGCAATATCCTGGAGAGCGATATGTTTGAAACAGCTGCTTTTGAGTTGACAAATTCCAGGTGCTCCCTGAACGACAGCCTAGTGTCCAGCATGACGCCAAGGTATTTGATTGCCCGTTTAGAGGCAACCACGGACTCGCCAACCAGTATGCTCGCCGTATCCACTTTCTTGCGGGTACTCACCAGGACTGCCTCGGTCTTGTGCGATGCTAACATGAGGCCAGCTGAAGCTAGCCACCGGTTTACCTGCGCGATACAACTGTTGCATGCCACCTCAGCAGATCGCAGTTCCTTCGCGACGATCACGATGGCTACATCATCGGCGAAGCCAACTATGTGAGTGCCCTCCGGTACTGTGAGACACAGCACTCCACCGTACATAATGTTCCAAAGGAGCGGACACTCGATAAACCTGTTGGCCTTCGTCGGTAGCATATTGCAGCATTCTACCGTTGAAATAGCTACGGATTATTGCCACGAGCTGCTCAGGAACTCCAAATTCTGCTAAGGCGCTTATTATGGCATCCCACCTTGCAGTATTGAATGCATTCTTTATATCTAAAGTTGCAATGAGACAATACTGCTTGGAGCCGCCGTCCCAGCGTGTGCCTTGTATAGCTTCTGATGCTATGCCGGTGACTTTGCTCAAGTCGTCGATTGTGAATCTCGCTTTCCTGAACCCGAATTGGTTGGGGGATAACCCTCCCGCTCTATCGATAGCGGCCTCCAGCCTGATACTTATTACCTTTTCCAGCACTTTCCCTGCCGTGGCCAACAGGCAGATTGGCCTGTAGAAAGATTCTCTCCTGCAGGCACGCATTAAAAACATCGGAAAAGGAGTCCAGATGCAAAGACAATACTATCGCATTGTTGTGTGCTGATGGTTGGTGGGGAAATAGTGTCTCAACTATTAGCTTCAGTTCACCGGCGTCCGTTGGTGATGCTTGCTTGCCGCTGTATAGCCTTTTAACCACAATTTTGTATGCCTTGCCCCACGGGTCATATTCGGCCGAGTCGCAGAGTTCAAGAAAGTAGTCTCTTTTTCTCTTTCGGTTCGCTAGCTTCAGCCTTTTTCGTGCCGTTTTATATACGCCTTGCCATTCGGAAATCGGGTCTACCCCTTGCCCGCCGATAGCGCCTTCTGACCTGGAGACAGGCTTTTCGGGCATTGGCGATGTCATCGCTCCACCAATACGTTGGCGTGTGGTGTCTGGCGAATGGTTGCCGTTTGGCCATGCTTCGATTGCAGGCTGAAGTGAGTTGTGCCATTAGCTGGCTTGTTCGTGTTTCAGCGCTGCCATCTGTGTTGAGCGATTGCAGCGACGTGAAGAACTCTTGGCCATTACAAGTTTCTGACCGATACGCGTTTTGCTGAAGCATCCAAGCATTCCTCGATCCTATGTGGCCTCCAATGGTGGTCAGAATAGCTACATGAGTGTGTGGAGTGTGTGTGGGAGTGTGTGTGGGAGAGTGTGATGGTGTGTGGCTTATTGACAACTGCACATTAGTTTGATTTGTCAGAATTTTTCCTTTTTATACCGCATGCCCTATGAAAATGGGTGATAAAAGCATCCTGTTTCTAAGAGAGCCAAGGAAAAAAGCTGCTTACTTTTCTTTTACTTTTTCTTATATTTCTGGCTTATAGAAATTATTGAAAAATATCTATATTAGACTCTATTTATCCGTCTCTTCATCCGCCTGCTAACCGAAATCAAAAAATTATATTTAGATTTCTTATAAACTTCTTTTCAAGCATTTATGCCTTCATTTAATCTTAGTATTCACCTTTATAGGGTATTCAGCAAGTCGACCTGGGTCCACTTACTTTTACTTATTTTCATTTGCCATTTTCTACAATTTTCATTAGTTGTTGCAATTTTCAATTGAAATTTTTGCCATCGCTTATTGATTTATTTTTCGCTCATTTGGTTTTTTCTCCTTTTCTCTGGGCGAATTTAAAATGCATTCGCAATTTCCTGACTTGCTGTTTTAATTGTGTGTGCATTAAAATCAGCGCATTGTTGCATTTTTAATCCAAAATAAAAATCTCTCGCTGCAACAATTTGTAGCAAGTGAATTAAATGGATACAGAAGCAGCAAGCCAGAAGATGTAGCTTCATTGCAAATCGAACGGCTAAACTGCATTTTTTAAAAGCAAAATAGTTATAAAAGAAATCAAATAAATCAATTATTTGATCAATTTATTAATGTTGATTTCTGGAGCAAAAACAAAGATTAACAGTTCGACTAGAGAAAGGTATTCTTTATTCGGTCATATTCCTTGAGAGAGTCGAGGCAAATATTCCGAAAAGACTTAAGCATCGTAGGGCTGATATGCAGCCAGTAAAACGTTTCAGAATATCATATAAAATAAATTCGGCTACTTTTTTAGATAACCAATGAAAGACAATCCTCTGCAAGGGATCTAAAATAATAAAGAAAACCAGACAGAATTGTAGGGATTATATGAAGTCAGTAAAACGTTTAAGAATATCACATATCTAAAATAAATTAAAATTCGCCAAAGGCTTCTTTTTAGATAACCAGTGAAAGACTATCCACTGCAAGGATATCAAAAAACTAAAACAAATAGACTGAACTATACACGACATATATACAGATATATATTTGATTTCGATTGATACATATAATTTAGCAGTGCGCTCAGAAGGAAGAGCGCATCCTTTCCAAAGGCCTTTCATTTATAAAGGCTATATCCTTGGAGTTGAGATGTTTTGTTTCTTCATAATTTTTCTCATCATTCTGACATTTATAGGCAGCAGCGCGATACAGCCAAGCGCGTAAATACTTCGAATCCAATTTATTCAGGACATAATCACAGTCCAAAATGGCGCGCTTAAAGTTGCGTATCCTACGAAAGTTGACTTCATTAATTCATAAATACAGTTTGTAACTTATTAGCTTAATTTCTTTTGTTTTTCACCCACTTCATATAGCAACAAGCGCGATTTATATAGGGCACAGGCGTATCCTTACATAACATAACATACTTCAGACCTTTGGTATAATAGTTAATGGCATTACCGAAACGATCTCTGCTATATTCATTGGTACCCAGTCTGGGGGAGAAGGGTAATTGATGAGAATTTCTATTTTTCAGTTGAAAATATTTGTATTATTCAATTTATAGCAGACTCTACTCTTTCCGACTTTACTTATCCCTTATGCCCTTCAATCCAAGGCTCTGCAGGCCTTTATATTTGTAGAATTACTCCGAACTTTTCAGAGTTAATATTTAAATTTTATGGAGTTTTTTAGAGTACAATCGGAACCCACCTCCGAAAATTGCTTGCCACTCTTGCCCGCTCCAGCCAAGTGATAGCTCGCTCCTCCTGTTTTTGATCGATTTGATGCATGAAGGTGAATAGGTTCCGTATTTATAGCCGATTTGATTTTCGCCTTGGTTCTCCTGATCAAACTACCTCTGCTATGAGATGACGATCTCTGTGAGATGAAATAGTTATCATCTGTCACATCCGCACTAATATCCACAATGGGTGCAGATTCATTTTTCTTGTTTTTTAGAGGTCTAATTAAATTAATTGGCGCTTAAAGTTTCATTTTTCAGATACAATTTTGATAGCACTCACTCTTCCATTTTGTTGGCATTAGCTATAACCTCCAAGAATTGAATTGATTCCACAACTTTTGAGGGTCCTTTAAGGAAACTCTCATCACATTGCGGGTGGTTTGCATTGCCCATTATACGGTTTGTTTTTCTTCGTTTTTTATGGTTTTTTTTGTGTATATTTTTTTAAAATATTTTTGTAGTTTTTTTGATTTTTTATTGTGTTCTTGTGTTATTTTATTATTTTTTTTTTGTTTTACTCGTATAATTTAGCTGTTTTTATACTCTTTAAATAAGAGTTTTTCATGTGAACCCAATGGATTTGTCTACCTCTCTCTTGGTAAATCTGATAATCTGGAAATATTCGCCTTTACACATAAAGAGTATGCTTGATACCCTAAAGAATGCTTTAAGGAAATACCCTGCCTCATAATTAAACACTTACTTTAATCTATTGTTGGACGTAGACTATAAAAAGTCCTTATGCGAAGGATATGGAGTCTAGTCAACCCTTTGGCAGAGAGAGACAAAAACCATCATCGAGGCAATCACAATGTCTGTGTGCTTGATTTTTCTTCGGTTTTCATCGTTTTGTTTCTTTCTATTTTCTCATTTCCGCTACAGCTTGGAGCTTATCGATGCCATCTTTAGCTTCGTGACAGCCAGACAACACCTTCAACTTTGGAGTTGGTCTTTGAGCAACTTTCAGTTGATTAGCCGGGAACTTTCATTTTCTAATTAATTGCAAGTAACTCGCTCATAAAAGTCGAAAGAGGAAACATTTAAGCACCAAGAAAAAAGGAGGAGTGAAGCCAAAGCAATTGATTTTTATGCCTAGCAAGAGAGGAGTAACGAAAAATGCAATTGAAAAATTAATTGAAAAGCTTTTGGACCACTTTCGTTCTTGACGCTAAAATAAAAAAAGAAAGTCGTATTAGGCTCACCTTGCACTTAGAGAAAAATACCAGAGAATATTCCGAAAAAAAGTACTGGGACTTAAAACCATTTTGCTACTTAATCCTATATTTTCGCATTTGAAAAAGTAAATTTCGCTCTTAAAAATATTAGTTTGTTTCTTTAGTAATCCTCAGAGTATCAGAATATTTTTCTTTATTATTTATCATTGAATTTTCATGATTTTTCCAATAAAAACACCGAAAATCACAAACAATTTGAAAATATCAAATAAATAAGCAAAAAGAACAAGGAAAATTGGGCAGCAGCTAATCATTACAAAGGGCAGGCCAAAAGATGGAAAATCTAAATATCAAGAAGAATAAATGTGAGAAAAGTCAAATGAAAAATCTATGCCAAAGGCACAAAATACATTTTCACCAAAATATAATTTAATAAATAACCGCACTCAGCAAGAGCAGAGGGAAAAAAAAAAATAAAAAAAAAAAAAAAAATATAGAGAATAAAAATAAAAGGCATTAGCTACAGATTACTGTCAGGAGTCTTCTCTCAGGATGAAGTCGAGCAGCTGGCTGCATTTGCCTGGACAACTTCTTGGACTGCATTGGTCTGCGGGTGGAGCTAGGAGCTGGGTGGAGAAAGGAGCTGAACTACATAAAATTTTATGCTGTTTACAATAATAAATTTAATTAAAAAATCAAATTGACTGAAAGAGCCCCAATAGTCGTGGGCATTAGATGCAGTTGCAGTTGTACAGCATTCAGAGATAGAAAAGGGAAAAGGAATTTAATAATTGGAGAATTTTACTAGAAAGAAAATTAAATGAAAAATTAAGAAACCAGGAAAGGAAGAAAGGAAAAAGGCCCTCTACTTGATTATTAAATTGAATTCAAGTGAAAGAAGAATTATCAATTTTAATTTACAATGCAAAGAGTATCGGAAAATGCAGCTCCTTTGGCCTTTAATTTCCTTTAAACAACATTTGGTAAAAGACCAAATCGGGCCACAAAATTAACAGAAACGCATGAAATCGCGAGAAATTTCCAATATGTGCGGCACACCTGATCCAGCGAATACCCTACTTAACCCGGACCAGAAATAAAATAAAAATGTAATTTATTGAGGGCAGTATGAGGAGAGAGAATCATTAATACCTCTCGGTCATATCTCTTAAAAACAGTGAAAAGAATAATATACGGGAGAGGTTTACCAGAGTAAGTAAACACATTGCGTATACGCAACATGTGCGAGCCGTAAACATTTTTTTGGAGCGCTACATAAAAATGTGTTTAATTGCAACGAAAAAAAATGTAATTTATACGGAATGCCACACAGATGGAGAAGGGAGAAGTGAGAAGGTGTGTGAGCTGTATAATTCCAGTTCCAGTCTAGTTCGGCTTAGGTTAGGACGGAAGCAAGGACGAAAGGAGAGGACAGCTGGAGTGCTGGAGGACACGTAAGCAGTGGAAGTTTTCCATTGTTAGTTCAATCGAATGGAATAATTTGTTAATTAACTACAATTCGAATTGAATGCATGAACGATTACCACCAGCAAGGAGAACTTTGGGTTCAGGACGAAAGGACAGTGGACAATTTGCCATTTGCCATATTTATTATTTATTATTGTCAATAAAGTAACTAAAGTCATTCAAAAAATGTTAATGCAAGTATTTTAGTAAAAAGTGCCTCTCAGTTCGTCACTTTGATTTGTCACCCCTTTTTGTAAATATTTAATGGTGCAGAAGTCACTCTCAGAGAGAGAGAAGGAGAGCTAACACACCTTCTCGCCCACAACAGAAAATATCGAGCGAAATTGTATCGACAGTTGGACTGTGTTGGAGCAAATTCTCTGTCAAAAACCAATTTTATCTAGAAAATTTAATAAAATACCCGACCAAATGATTGGTTTTTGGTAATTGGGGTTAAGTAAATATCAAATATTTTTTCTGACAATTGTTTTTCAGGTATTAAAAACAAGAAAAATCAAGTATATTTAATTTGTTATTTTAAAATTTTTTAACAATTCCGCTTTGTAGTTTTCTTTATTTTGTTTGCAGCTTAAGAATATAGTTTTTTTCCAGCACTCCGTCATTTCCCCCTGGGGAATCATTCCAGCAACAGCAACAAAAACAAGTTTACATAATACACAAATAACTTTTATTGATAACGAATTTGCAAGAGTGCCAACTGCTACGCCCCTTTTGCCCCAAGAAAACGTGATCAATGCAAATGTGTGTAATGAAAAACAATAATACAAGAGTACCTTTTAAAAAAAAAAAAAAAAAAAAATGTATGCAAAATATTTAAATTTATATCAGTCCGTTTGTGTTGTTGCATAGTTTTTTAACGCGTAATAAATAAATTAAATTATTTGCTGCCCCACACTCACATAAATATATATATGTATAAAAAACAATGATCAAATTAAAATATAAAATAAACACGTTTGTAAGCGTTCTATACAAGCGTTGGCAGAACGACAACCAGCAGGGTAAGGGTATCTACGACTAGGCTCCATACCAAACCTAGCTAAAAAACTTAGACGGGCATCTCAGCTCTTCCCACCGTCCTCCGTCGTGACATAGTTAATTTAAATATTTATATGTATGTAGATAAATAAATAAAAATAAATGAATACATTTTTGTGGATTGCTATGCGATTGAATTTGTTTTCGATTCGCATGTATGTAACATGGTCAGATGAGATGGGTGGTACGAACAAGTATCAGAGAAACGGTGGATGGCGATATCTGATATCGAGAAGAATCGATAAGCTGGATATCGAGTAGTCAGCAGTCGAGAGTAGGCAGTCAGCAGTGAGCAGTGGCCGGTCAGCAGTCGGACTGATTTCAAGTTGTCGTCAGCCGTGAAGCGACAAGTAAATTAAGCTGTACAATTATCTAACTATAATATTAACTTTATTACAATAAAACTAAGATATAAGAATAATCTTACATTTGGGGGCTCGTCCAAATAAAAAACTAAAAGTCTTAAAAGTTGCGGATGAAAAAAGCGTATGAGTGCTAAAAATCAGAAGTCTGGCGCCAATATACAGACGATTCCAGAGAAATCGAGGCGGCAAGCGAAAACACCCGCCAAACTCAAGCTGACAGCAGTGCGAGTGAGTCAACTGGTACATACATTGCGTACAGAGCCAGAAAAAGTGACAAAGCCGGTGCCGTGTATAGCGGTACAAAAAGAATGAGCGACACAGAAGGAATTGGAGAAATAACGGATATACAGCAGCAGGCGTTACCAAGTACAATGCAGAACGACGATAATAAAGAAATGTTGCACCAGATTATTCAGCTTTTGTCATTAAAAATTCAAGCTGAAGAAATCGCGAAAGACGAAGGCAAAGTAGTGGTGGAGAACTTTGCTAAAATAACTCCTGAGTTTGACGGAGAGAATATGGATGTTCAAAAGTGGTTCTCAAACTTTGAACTCAACGCTGATGCCTATGGTTTAAACATAAAACAAAAGTGCGTACAAGCGCGCGCAAAAATGAGACAGCTGTATTATTTTTGGAGTCGACGACGGTGTATGAGTACGGCATTCTTTTAATTGTGGATCATTAGACCAAAGATTGCAAAGCGGAAATGAAATGATTCCGTTGCAATGAAAGAGGACATTGGTCAAAAGAGTGTACATCATCAAGTGGAGTAAATGTAAATGTAGAAGCACTTGTCGACACTGAAAAAATCAGTGTTCGATAAGATCAACGGCAGCAAGTTGTAGAAAAGTGTATCGACCCTACGAGGATAAGGCACGAACATAGTGCGTCCAGCTGGACAATTCTTCGCTGATGTGCAAATTGGCGACATGCAGCTGATCCACGACGGTGCACTAGGATGTGATGCGTTGTTAGGGTACGACTTTATCAGAAGGTTTAGCGTGACGATGACAACAGCTGGATATGAGTTTTCTTCCCCTGCCGGGGAGAAAACTTTGGATATAAATCAGATAAGTATTTATAATGTAGTGGAAGCAAATACTGATGTTGATATTCCGCTGCAGTTTGAAGGTGCTGTGAAAACTATGATACCCGATTACAACGATGCTGAGAAAACGAAGGAGTGCCCGATTCAACTTACAATAGTGCCAGATGGGAATATCCTTCCCTTCCGGCATGCACCTAGCCGAATCGCTTTCAACGAAGCCGAAGCAGTAAAACAACAGGTCAAGGAATGGCTTGACACAGGCATAGTTGAAGAATCATCATCACACTTCGCTAGTCGTTTGGTTGTTGTAAAAAAAAGGATGGTACAAACCGCGTTTGTGTGGACTACCGCCAACTGAATAAGATGGTCCTCAAGGACTGCTTTCCTGTGCCAGTGGTAGATGACGTGCTTGTTAAATTACAGAAGGCAAAATTTTTTACTGTAATGGATTTAGAAAACTGATTTTTCATGTACCCGTGGAAGAAAGCAGCAAGAAGCTTACGGCATTCATCACAAAGGAGGGACTTTTTGAATTCAATAAAGCACCATTCGGGTTTGGTAATTCGCCAGCGATTTAATAAATGAAGATGTGTTGGACCTTTATATGGATGATATCATTATATACGCAGTATCAGCAGAGCAATGCTTAACAAAGATGAGACAAGTATTTTCAAAAGCAGCCGAATTTGGATTGAAAATTAAATGGAAAAAGTGTCATTTCCTGCAGACGAAAATTCACTTTTGTGGGCCATACGGTGGAAGCTGGACAAAAAAAACCTAGAATGGAGAAGACCAAAGCGATCAGCAAGTTTCCGGTGCCGAAGAACATCAATGCCGTACAGTCATTTTTGGGGCTAACTCGATTTTTCCGAAAATTTATAAAAGGATATTCGGAAATAGTAAAGCCGTTAACCAATCTTTTACGAAAGAATGTACCTTTTTCAATGGGTCAGGCAGAGCTGCAGGCGTTTCAGCTAATAAAGGAGGCATTAGTTAAAGACCCGGCATTGCGAATTTATCAAAGAGACGCAAAAACGGAGCTTCATACAGATGCATCTAAAGATGGATTTGCTGCTGCACTGCTGCAATGGAACGAGGGTCTTCTGAATCCTGTATTTTTCTGGAGCAAGAAGACCAATGAAGCTGAAGAGCGTCAGCACAGTTATGTCCAAGAGGTGAAGGCTATCTTCTTGGCATGCAAAAAGTTTCGCCAATACATACTGGGTACACAATTTACGCTGGTAACAGATTGTGCGGCTTTCAAGCAGACACTAACTAAGAAGGATGTACCACGAGAGGTAGCCCAATGGGTCCTATACTTAGAGGACTATGACTTTAAAGTGGAACATAGAGCAGAAGAACGTCTAAAACATGTGGACTGATTTCATCAGAGGTGTCGGCTAGAATTAAAAAGGCGCAGCAAGACGATACCATGATAAAAGCGATTTTGGAAATTCTCAACAGCCGGCCGTATGAAAATTTTAAGGTTAAAGGAGGTTTGCTATTCAAGTCTGTGGACGGCACTGACTTGCTCGTAGTGCCAAAACAAATGGAGAGAGAAATCATCGTGGATGCTCACGATGCTGGACATTTTGCTAGTCAAAAAACAATGCATTTGGTTAAGCAGAATTATTGGATTGCCCACCTGGAAGGCAAGGTTGCTCAGGTCATAGCTAACTGCATTAAATGCATCATCCACAATAAGAAGTTGGGCAAAAAGGAAGGTTTCATGCATCAGATATAGAAAGGAGCGTTGGTTGATGGATTCACAAAGTTTGTGTGGTTGTTCCCAACAAAGACTACAAGCAACGAGGAAGTTCGTAAAAAGTTGTATATTTGTTCAGAAGTTTTTGGTAACCCAACTCGTATAATTAGCGACCATGGAACAGCGTTTACGTCGTCTAATTTTGAAGAATATATGAAGGAACAAGGCATCGAACATTTGTGGAGTACAACTGGAGTGCCAAGAGGAAATGGTCAAATAGAACGCGTGAATCGCTCCATTTTATCAATTATATCCGAAATGTCTTCCGAAAATCCAGAAAAGAGGTACAAATGTGTAGGCTGTGTCCAGAGACTGATGAATAGCACCGTCACGGCGTTGTGGGGTGTGGTAAAATACAGGATAAAAGCGAATTTGTGAATATTGAAAAATTCAGTTGTTTATAATCTCTGATGGGATAGTTTCAGATTTTCTGTGATCGATTTGAAAATAACTTTTAGAGATTAATCAAAACTTCAACTAATTTCTTCACGCTTTAATATATCCTTGTTGTATATTTAACAGAGTAAAAAGAGCATAATAAAAAGGGTGCATAGAATAATGAATAATTTGTATGAATAGCACAAAAAGAAGAAAGGGAAAAATGTTGTAAAAAAATAAAAATTAAGAATATTGTATTATTAAATTAATAAGGATTTTTTTCGTTAACTGAAACCGCAGAAATCAATTTTTACATTTGCTATCTCGAGTTTGTTTTTTATAACTGCAATTTCCCTTGTTTTTATTGCAATTCTTCTGTGTTCCTTTTTTTTGTGATTTACTGGTTTTTTTATTTTGTTGATTCATATGATTTTTTCCATTTTTTTTGTCGAGTTCCCTTTCGTCCCTAGCCTTGCTTCCTGCGCCTTTGCCCAGCCACAATTAGCAGTTGGCAGCACAGTGAGTCATATGCGTATTCGTATTCGTATTAGGTTTCCCAGTTGTCGTTGTCATTGTCATTAAATACATTGTCATTGGTTAGCACAATTTTGCATTGAACTCGAATTGGTTATTTGCATTTTTCATTTCCTTTTTGCCTTTTTCGCATATATATTTCCTGTTTGCACTAGCAAATTGTTAGATGGGGTTTTTCCATCTCTTTCTCTATATATTTTCACTTTTCTCCATTGCCATTTGCTTTAAGGATTTGGAGTTTCCCTCTCTTTCTCTCTTTCATGGTTAATGATTTGGTTAATTAAAGATTTCATAATACGTATTAATTCTGATATTTTGTGTATAATGTTCATGGTTTGAAACTATCCCAAGTATTAACAAAAAAATGTATGCAGCAAAATGTAACTAAATGTAGTTTCCATCGTTTAGGAGTCAGACACTTGTTTAATCTTCACATCCTACAAGAATATTGCTTAAAGATTATCCATCTTTAAGTGTTAATACCGGGAGTCGATGGTGTCACAGCGGGGGGTTGGGACCCTTTGATTCCCTAGCTCTTTCGGGGTGGGTTGAGTTTGGTGTGTTATGTGGAACTCTTCGCACATAATTACAGTTATTTCTTTGCGCTCTCAATTTGCGCGCTCTAATGCTAAACATATCAATACCCAGTAGGAAACTTTTAACATTCTTTTTTCTTACTAATATTGTCCACATACTAATAAAATCTTGCTGAAAGTTGAATTGCACGTATGGCCCAGAGCGTGATGGTGACCAACCAAGGTTTGTTAACTGCTGGTTGTGTGACAACATGATGCATGGCAAATGTGCAGTTCTAATTGGGCGAGATATTGACAAGTTGGAAAAAGTCAATTCCAAAAAAGGCTGTGGAGGTCTGAAATGGTCTTGTCCAAGGTGCAATGACTTGCAATTGAATTTCTCCAAAATGTATAATTCTGTGAGAGGTCAATTTCTTAAGTTGCATAAAATGTCCAAGCTTTTGTCAAGTGATTTTGACTCGAGCATTGAGATGTTTAGTGAGTTTAATTTCGAATCCCCACCTATCCGTCGGTTAGAGGATCAATTTTTAAATGTTCCTCTTAAATCTTCCTCTGCAATGGCTTCCTTTGAACACTCCGATAATTCTTTAAATACCAATATATTTGCTCTTAACTTCCAACCATCTTCTTCTAATCAAGCTCAGCCCAGTACTTCAACTACAGCACGAGTTATAAGTCCAGCTGTCCCTCCAGCTCCGGCTGTCATTGCAGCTCCACTTCAGGTGATGTCTCCGACTCCGCCGACTGCCTCAGTTACAGCCCATCGTGATACTGCACCCAGAACTGTGCTTCCAGCTTCGGTAACTGTTCAGTGTTCTGACCCTACCCACACTCCTTTGCTTACTGTTGTTGCACCGCGTAAGCAATTTTTCCTATCTAGACTTTCAGCTGATACTACATGTGAAGCTATTGCTGCCTATATTGCCAGCAAATCTTTAAGCAATGTATCAGTATCTAAATTTAATTTTTCTGAACCTAGGGAAATAGCCTCCTTCAAAATTAACGTTCCATTAGACACATTCTCACTTATTTGTGATCCACATTTCTGGTCTCCACAAATAATTGTTCAAGGGTTTGTCTGGAAGTCTTGAAACTACTGGCTCTCTTTTGCAAGCAACCATTAGTAATAATCCTAAAAAAACTAGATCGATCTTCAGACTTACTACATACATATCAGTTATTAGAATGTAGAGGTCTAGTGTCTAAACTTAAAAAAGTACTTTTACAAAGTTCTTCCTTCGAGTCTCAAATTAATGCATTTTTTGAGTAATGGCTTAATTCCTCAATTTCAAATTCTGAAATTTTTCCAAAACCGTTACATCCTACAGAAAAGATAGAATAACTCGTCGTGGTGCTGGGGTACTCATTGCATAACGTGCTCTTATATCCCTTCGTGTTCTGATATTTCTATTTATAAGCAGCATTTAGGCCTTATTAAATATATATAAACACTCGTACGTGATAAGGAAATGTTTGATGTTCTGGGCGATTTCAATTTGCCTAATATCCAGTGGTCTCTCTTTAGGAAATCTAATTATCTTGTGCCTTCTGCACAACATGAATTTTTAGATTCCTTGTATGACCTTTCGTTTTCTCAAATAAACTCGATTCCTAATAATCGTGACGGAATGCTTGATCTTATTTTTGTAAACGATTGCACTTCTACCACTGTGACAAGATCTTGTCCATTAGTATTTCCTGAAGACTCCTTTCATCCTACCGTAGAAATTTCTCTATCAATTGCCACGTCGACTAAACCACTATCCAAACCTGTTAGTAAAACCCGCCGTTGTTTTCGCAATGGAAATTTTTCCTTGATTAATCTACTTTTTTCCTCAGCTGATTGGTCTACTCTGTACAATTCTCTTGATATAAATTTTCCTCTAATCCACTTCTATGAGCCTATTACCTCACTTCTTGATATCTGCATTCCAAGTAGTTTTGTATTGCCTGTTTCATCCAAGCCTCCCTGGTTTACACGTCGACTTTCAAATTTAAAAAATATTAAATCTGAGCTATTTAAAAAATTTAAACTCTCTGGATCTTGAGTTTTCTAAAAATTCTATTGCTAAATTTTATTTCCATCTCCTTAACTCTCAATGCTATAATCTGATGCGATGCAGGAATCAGTTTGAGCGGTATCCTAAAGTGTTTTATAAATTTGCAAATTCTAAGCCTCCTACATTTTTCCTGACGAATGAGGGATCCATTGACGACTTACCTATTGCTAACCTTTTACACTACTTCCATTAACAATATCGCTTACCCTTATCCTAACTCTTTATTTGCTCCTATCATTACTGACAACGATCTAGTTACAGCAACTTTAAAATCTTTTTATTCTCCTGGGCCCGAGAATATCCCTAGTTCCGTAATCAGAGAAAGCTGGACCTCTTTACGTCTTCCACTACTCAAACTTTTTAACTTATCTCTTGATTCCGCTGTGTTTCCATGTCATTGGTAGGAATCATATATTATACCAATTCACAAAAAGGGAGCTAAATCCGATATATCGAGTTACAGAGGAATTGCAAATTTATCTGCGATCCAAAAATTATTAGAAAAAATTGTTTCTTCAAATTTGCAGCACCTCTGCAAGTCGATAATTTCCCCTTTTCAACATGGCTTTATTAATAGTCGGTCTACCACGACTAATCTGCATGAGTTCACATCATTGGTGAATGATGAATTCCTAAGTAGAATGCAAAAAGATGTCATTTATACTGATTTCAGTACAGCATTTGACTCTGTAAATCATGAGCTTTTAATCTTCAAGCTAGATCGAATTGGATTCCCCCCCCCGCCCCACACTTATGACTTGGATTTCCTCTTATTTAAAAACAGGACCCAAAGATCTCTGTTGACTGAATTACTCCACACATTAGTATACGCTTGATAATTTACCCTTGAAACACTTACCGACTGTGGAAGGCCTTGGTCTACTTTTTTGATGCCAAACTTAGTTTCATTGTGCATATCTCCTCTATAACTAATAAAGCCAAGGGTGTTCTTGGATTTATTAAACGTTGCTCCAAAGAGTTTAATGATCCCTTTGTTACCATACTCCTTTATACTTCTTTAGTTCGCCCCATACTAGAATATTGGTCATGTGTTTGGAGTCCTCAATATGGAATCCATCAAGTTCGTATTGAATCCATTCAGAAGCAATTCCTCCTCTTTGCCCTTCGTGGCTTAAACTGGGATCCCGATCATCGTCTTCCACCGTACTCTGATAGGCTCTTACTCATTGATCTCCCTTCATTAACTAACCGTATAACTATCCTTGGTATTATTTTTCTTCATAAATTAATTATCGGTGACATTAACTCTCCTTTTCTATTAACTCGTCTTAACTTTCATGTTCCTCGTAGACTAACAAGAAATTAATATACCTTACTTTTATCTAATTACACAACTGACTACGCGTTGCACGTATATACTGTGCTCTAATTTTAGCACTCTCTCTCTCTCTTACACCTAAAATCTGCTCTTCTATTCTATCTTCGGGAAAACCCTAATCATTGAAGGTTGACGTGGCTGCTGCCTTGGCAACACTGCTTCTTTTTGGTTGGTGTTTTCCAGGATTGTCCTCTTTTCTCTCTCTCTTTCTTTATTATAATTTAACACAGCACTAAATAAGTCCAGATACCAACAGAGAATCCGCTCGAAATGTCGAGATTCTGATTATTTCTGTGGATCTTCAGAATCAATACTCGATTGATTTATGATATTTTTTTTTTAATGTAGAAATGGATGCATTCTATGTCATTCATTCTAAGCCCGAGCCCGCCCCGCACCCGTCTCAAGCCCAATAAGTCAGAGCAACTCAAGTTAAGAAATAAGGTACTGATTTTTGTTTTATATTGGATTCCTGCTGCCTGATGACGGGCGAAAGTGGCATCGATTTCTTTTTTTTTTTTTAAAGTGATTTTAATGCCGCAAAGCTTTTCTTGTGCATTTCCAATTTGAGTTATTGAGAAAGATTTGCATAGAAAAAAATTGAGGAAAAGTCATTAAGTAATTTTTTTCTCCTATAATTTAATTTTTAATTTTTAATTTTTTTGTTTTCTTTTAATGCCACGGCCTCACATGCGCATGAAATAATTTACAGCATATTATCAGTATATTCATCAAAAAATTACTCCCTCCTTTCCGTTCCATTTATATCTGGAGAAATTCAGTTTAGTGAAAATTTTATATTGGTCTATTTGTCATGGTAAATTAAAGAATTAAATGTAAATGCAAAAAATCAAATTCAATCAAGCTTCTAAGGTCTAAAGTAATTGTTAAATAATTGAGGCCAATAAGCACACAACAAAATCACTTGGATTACAGCAATATGTTATTAATTTGTTTTTTACCTTAATTTATTTAATGAAATTTTGTTGAAACATTCTGAGTATTGTTTTCTGTATTGATGTTATTCTAGCTAGCTAAACAATTTTGTTTTACACGCGCAGCTGGTCTTAAAATTAATCTTGACAATAATATAAAAACTTAGCCTTTTGAGGTCATTTTTATGTGCCGGATTATTTTTCTCAAGCTTTTGTCTGCCTAGCCGCAACACAACAACAGGAATAAAACCCAACACATAAGCAGGGGAGTTATGAGTGCAAATTGAAGAGGAAACCAAAAGAAGTTGGTCTTGTAAAGCTGCAGGACTCCAGGAGTCGGCATCAAGCCACAAGTAAAACAACAACTAAAAATTGCATGAGAGTATTTAATTATTTTAAATTGCATGCAAGAATATTTGCACATTTGTAATTGACAGCGCCCAGCACTAAGTAAAACAACACATATTCATTAAATTGTTTAGCTCCACACTGAAAAGTATGCTACGATTTACTGAAAAAACAAATAAAATACTCACGCCCTCCTTGGCCACCATTGCCATTGTCTGGCCGCATTATCACTTGGACCAACGAGCAAGCCAACAACAGCAACAACAAAAGGATCGAGCACAACAAAATATTTCACTTCCTGTGCCGGTGAGAACTTAATGAAAAAAAGAGAGAAGAAAAAAATACAGAAAAATATGTATAGCAGGGCGGCAAAGAATTGTTTGGGCTGGAAGTGGTGAAAGGGAGAAAGCGAGAACGAGAGAGAGAGATAGAAAGAGTGGGACCTTCTCAATCCCTAGGAATTGGTGTGGCTGTAGTGACGGTGACGCATTCAACAGCTTGCTTCAAAGTAATAGACACTAAGAAAAAACACATAGGGCCAACATAGTCAGCAATTAAAGAAAACCATTTGAGAAAATACTAAAAAAAGTAAGTAAGACTGCTCTAGAAATACAGAAAATAAAAAATGCTGCATACTTTTTGGCGCTGTCTTTGACCTGTGCTATGGAATTTTGAGCTTTCTGCTAGGATTCTGCAAAGGCTATCTTAGTATGGATTTCTTCTTGGGCCTAGAAAAACAGTGCAGAAACCAGCAGTTCTCTATATATTATTTAGGTTCCACAAAAGAAGCCCCCAAGCCTCGATATATATAAATATATATATCAGTTGACTTAGTCAAAGTACCTGGCAGGACTCCTGGTTCGGGTCCTGTCTGCAGTAGGCGGGATTGTGGGTACTTTCCCATGAGAAGCACGCTCGCGCCTACTAATGAAACGGCTGAGGGTATAGAGAGTGACCCAACGTCTATATATAAAATAAAATATAAATCTAATTAGTATGCCGTTGAAAGTTTAATCGTGATTACGCTGGCAAACCAATCAACTAAAACAGGAAAAAAAATAGAGAAGGAAGCGGGAGAAGGGAAGAGAATCGTCAACATGCCAATAGTTGTTCTCCATTTTGTTGCACCTTTTAGGTCGTTCAGTGTAACCATGCCTCACGTTGGTCCCCAAAAACTTATGCAACCAGTGAGACATTTAGTTAACTTTCACGTAAACAAGATTATTGCTCAAAGATTATCCATCTTTGAGTGTGAATACCGGGAGTGTCAACGGTGTCACAGCGGGGTTAGGACCCTTTAATTCCCTAGCTCTTTCGGGGTGGGGTGGGTTTGCTGTGTCCTGTAGAACTCTTAGCACATAAAGTTTTATTTTTATAGATTCCCTACTGAAACTAAAATGGAAGCTAAACTTCCTAACAATGAAAATTTCTAACGATCCAAAAATTGGAACCAAACTTATTAAAAATTCGGTAAACAAATTGAGGGTTGCTTTATATACCCAGACTGTCAGAAATGAATTTGGGGGATCCTAGCTAGTATTCGATCCTCGCGGTCTTTACCCAACCAACCATGAATCTCTATGCGATTTATCTTATAAAGATTCCCTAAACCTTTATATTATTATGTACCCATGTCAAGAGGAAATGTCAAAACTCAAACTAATAACAATATTTATTTAATAATAAATATATACTCCATTGCGTTATTCAATGCGAAGTTCCTAACTTTAAATTTTAATGGATTTTTGTTTTGGTTTTAATTTATAAATAACATTTTATTTATTTGTATTTTTTTTGTTTAATCTATCAACATTATTATTTATAATATATCGAGATCTAACTATTACATAAAAAGATATCTATATTTCCTTATAATTAATTTTAATTTATTTGACTTTCTTTTCTTTTTGTAAGAAATTTAATTAATTAAATTAATTTGTTTTCTTACTTAAATAATTTGAAAACATTTAAAAAATAAAATATCTAACTAATAACATAATAATGTGGATATATTTTTATGGCAGGGGTGTAAACAAAATGTGTATAGAAAAATCTAGCCTATCATATTCTTTATAATTTATTTGTTTTTTTTTTTTGTATTTATTTTTAATATAATTTGTTTTTGCTTTTGTAGATAAACAATATTTCAAGAAAGATTTTTTTCAGTGTACATGAATAAGGGGTTAATAAAAATTTAATACATTTTACTTTTCATTGTTAAAAGCATAAAAAGAAATAAAAACGTGTGACTTACATACATTTATCCGAAGAGCAATCGATGAAAGGCCTTCCAACGTTATACCGGATCATGCTGTTTGTTTTTTTTTCATGTTGAGATTTATATTTTTCTTGTTGTGTTGTTTTGTGAGTGTATTTTTTTTTAATATTAAATTTTTATCATATGGGATAGGGGAAAGGTTTAAGGTTAAACATTTTTATCTATTTTTTTTTTCTATGTATATATGTATCTGTACACACATGTTTCTTTTCTTAATTTATTTTTTACCTTTTTCTTTCCTGTTTTAAGATGTACTGTACCATTGTACACACATGTTCCTATCTTTTAAATAATTTTTTTTTTATTTTAAGTATTGTTACATTTTTTTTAATCACTGAACCAGTGTACATACGTATTCCTAATTTGGTTTGTTGTTTTTAGTTTACTGCAGTACAATTTAATATGTAGAGGGAGGAATTATTTGGGCGACACTGTACGCCGATGTGCGGCGGCGGCAGAGACTGAATAACTGTGTGCCAGTAGCACAATGGGTTTATGTGGGGATCTACGGTGGTGGCCGTAAAAAATGTACCTGCCTCCAAAATAAGATTTAAGGCCAAATTTTGCCGCATCTAACTGGAGGGGGTTAGGTTAAGATACCCTATATAGAAATTTTCTATAAGTATCAAAAATTACAATTTTTTTGTTTTACGGAAAATATTATATTCTTCACATACCTTTTTGTCGAATCTTTATGCTGTATTAGGAATTTCTCTCCTAAGATCAGCCTTGAGCTGGATGCATCCAGATTAGATATGGGATCCACGTTGCACGTGGGTGCAAAATAATTTTTATTTTTATATTATTTTCAAATAATTAAAATAATTTGAATTGTATGTTTTTTTTTTATATTTTTGCACTAATATTAATAATCTTATTAACATTTTAACCAACTTTCACAAGTTTTAATTAATTTTATTATTTAACTTGGTGACAGATGGAGTGAATAATGGAAAAGAACTTTTCAGTAGCTTTACAAGCTTATATACCACAAAAAGCTTTTTCTAACACATGCTTAATTAAAGCGAAGATTTGTCGCATGCGTATGCATCGATTGCTCGCGATATTCAATTAAGCTGCAGCTTGCGCAAGCTCGCTCATTAGATTTATGCGTGAACGCAGCTTTATTGCATTGTGATGTCGATCTGTTTTCAGCATTAAGCTTAAAATAAAGCTTTCAACAATTACCGCGTAAGATCGCTCATAAGCTTTATGCGTGAACGCAGCTTTATTGCATTGGGTTGTCGATCTCTTTTCTGCATTAAGCTTAGAAGAAAGCTCTCAACAATTACAGCGCAGTATTTTTTATTTATGATTCTGCAACCATTACATCAGCTTGGCATTTCCGGCAGCCGCCGCCATCGTTGCGTGCGAGCCACAAATACGCGGCTATGTGTGTGTGTTGGTGTTAGCATGTATATATGTATATGCATGGATGTGTGTATATCTCAACTGCAAGCTAAAAGCTCAGCAAGGCTGCTGGCGATCGCAAGAGAAGAGTTTACTGTAAGGGCATAAAATACAAATTACTTTAAAAATATTTAAAATCTCTGAGATCAGAATTGTTTGGTAACTATACAAGCATGATTTAAAAATTGAGTTTTTCTTCAACAAACAAATAACCATTTTTTTTATGCTTTGAGGAATTATTGCCTTATTTAATATTTATTTTATTAGGTATTCTAGCTTGCCAATTGCTCTCGTAAATTTTGTAAATATTCAATTTTTGTTTGGGCTCTTTAAAACCCATTGCGAATAATATTTGAGGCAGCTTTTGCTCTTTTTACACGCTTTGATAAAGCTTTGTTGCAAGTAACTAAATAAAAGTTACACAATTTTAAGGCCTAGTTTCGCAGACATATTGTTTCCCACAATAGTGTATTATTTCCTGCATGTTGGAAAATAATAGTGTTCTTTTTATTATACTCAAATGTGTGTGCTTATGTGTGTGTGTGTGTATAACATTCACACACGCGTCATAAGCATACGCACACACTTTGCTTTTTGTTTGCCATTGAAATGCATGCCTAGTGAAAAAAAAGTGCGACGTGATTGAAATTTCGAACAGCCGTCAAAGTCTCATTGTTCCGCTTTGGACTATACTCAAAAAAATGAAATTAATATATAAAAGAACTATTTTTAAATAAAAGTTTTCCAGCTTTTAAAACTGAAACTTTTAACTTTACATTTCTTCAAGAACAGAGCTTTGCATTCAAGAGTTATGTAATATTTCATAAATTTGAATTTGTTCTTATTTTTTCTGAGTGCATTCGCCCTAAAATATGACTTACTTTCAGGCACGTCAGTTGCCCGCATGTCAGTCAAAAGTCAACAGTGAAAATCAACCAAGCTGTTGTGTAGCTTTTGGCCTAGATCGGAAATGGAAGTCGCTTTGGTGAATTGTCAAATCCAAGCCGCGAACACGGTTTTATGAGGGCCTTATTCGCAGCTCTGACAGTAGAATAAATCTTGGCAGTGTCTGTCTGTTTGTCAGAGAATTGGATGGGAACGGGAAATAAAATGCGTTATTAAAGCTACCAGAAATACAGACAAAGCGACAAGTCCTTGCAGCCATTTTTTCCAAAGTGTCAGACGGCGACGAAGACGATGAAAACTGAATGCTGAAAATAAAATGGAATAATTCTCATATTCCAAACGCCAGTAAGTTGAACGAGAGAAGTGGCGTGGCATTAAATTACATTGAGAAAAAATTATCTGAACTAGAGGTCTAGAGTAGGAGATGCTCTGTACAATATGTGACAGCTAGGCTCTGCCGATAAAAGATGCCTCTGATTGGATAGTTTCAGATTTTCTGTGATCGATTTGAAGAGAACTTTTAGAGAGTAATCAAAACTTCAACTAATTTCTTGACGCTTTAATATACCCTTGTTATATATTTAACAGAGTATAAAGTATAATACAAATGGTGAATAGAATAATGAAACATTTTTATGAATATTGTCCAAGTGTTGTAAAAGAAATAAAAAATTAAGAATATTGTAGAAAAAGGACATGACTAATGCGATCAAATGGTGATGAAGAGAAAATTACCTGAGCATTACAAGTATTTTAAACTTAATAAGTATCCAGCAAGAATATTGAAAATGGGAACTTAATTTAGAGAGAGCTTAAATAAAGCAAAGGTAACATTTTAGAAGCACTTTAAATGGCCATTTTACTAGACTTATTTATTTCTGGGTTTTAATAATTTTCGTCAATATTTGCCAGGACTGAAAATTTTCATATGATTTTTTCCATTGCTTTTGTCGAGTTCCCTTTCGTCCCTAACCTCTCTTCCTGCGCCTTTGCCCAGCCACAATTAGCAGTTGGCAGCACAGTGAGTCATATGCGTATTCGAATTTGCATTTTTCATATCCTTTTTGCCTTTTCGAATATATATTTCCTGTTTGCACTAGCAACTTGTTAGATGGGGTTTTTCCATCTCTTTCTCTATATGTTTTCACTTTTCTCCATTGTCATTTGCTTTAATGATTTGGAGTTTCCCTCTCTTTCTCTCTCCCTTTTATGGTTAATGATTTGGTTAATTAAAGATTTCATAATACGTATTAATTCTGATATTTTGTGTATAATGTTCATGGTTTGTAACCAGCGCTAGTATTAACAAAAAAATGTATGCAGCAAAATGTAATTAAATGTAGTTGCCATCATTCAAACAAGATTATTGCTCAAAGATTATCCATCTTTGAGTGTTAATACCTGGAGTCGACGCTGTCACAGCGGGGGTCGGGACTCTTTGATTCCCGAGCTCTTTCGGGTGGGGTGGGTTTGCTGTGTCCTGCAGAACTCTTAGTACATAAAGTTTTATTTTTATAGAGTCCCTACAGAAATTAAAATGGAAGCTAAATCATGAATCCCATATGCTATTATTTTTATAGAGATTCCCTAGACCTTTATATTATTATGTACCCATGTCAATAGGAAAGAAAACTTTTACTTCATCATCTCAAAATAATAACAATATTTATTTAATAATAAATGACCCTAATATATACTAGATTGAGCTATGCAATGTGATCTTCCTAACTTTAAATTTAATGGATTTTTGTTTATGAGCTGTTTTTTTTCTATTTAGAGAAATTGATAATTTATAATTAATAATTAAATTATTTATATTTTGTTTTCTTTTAATCTACAACTATTATTAGTTATAATTTGTCGAAAATAACTTTTATCAAAAAAATATATCCATATTGCCTTATAATTCATTTTAATTCATATAATATTTTTTTCTTTTTCATAAAAAATATTTTTAATTTAAATTAATTTGTTTTTAATTTAATACAATTTAAGAAATAAAATTCCGACCTATCGAATAACATAATAATGTGGATATATTTTTATGGCAAGGTGTGTAAACAGGTGTGCATAGAAAAAAATAGCCTATTATATTCTATACTCTATATTTTTTTTATTGTGTATTTTTTTACGGTATTTAGTTTTATAAAATTTTTTTTTTTTTTTGCTAGATGTAGATACTCAATATTCTAATAAAGAATTTTTTTTCAGCGTACAGGAATAAGTGGTTAATTAAAATTTAATAATCGATGAAAGTCCCTGCAAGGGTGTACCGGATCATGCTATTTGTTTTGTTTCATGTTTGCCATTGCAGACCCTTCCCTGTCTAATGAAGGACGGGTCACAAATAGCCACCATAAGCCTGGCAGCAGCAAGCGCAACGAAATTGCTGGAGAGCACCAAGCTACGCATTGGTTGTGTGATGAGCCGTGTCCGGCAAGCCCTCCAACAAAAACGCTGCTTCAGGTGCTTGGCATATGGGCATATTGCCCTAAGATACCACAGTCAGGAAGATCTCAGAAGGGCATGCTTCAAGTGCGGAGTAAAAGGCCACGAGGCAAAAGGTTGTACCAAGCCGCCGAAATGTATTCTATGCGAGCGCAGAGGATCAACGAGCTCGGACCATGCTACAGGCAGCTTTAGGTCCGGCGTACCGCGAGGCACTCGACAAAATCAAATTTTAAGGTTACTGCAAGTTAACCTTAATTATTGCATTGCCGAAGAAGCGCTTGTCGAACAAACCTGCAGAGAGCAATACATTGATGTGGCAATCAGCAGCGAGCCACACCATTGTGAAGCTGGTTGTGCCAGGACTTGGGTAGCAGGTACAAGTAGGAAATCAGCAATGTGGCTATGCGGCAGCCGAACCCGGAGTTTACTAAAAGACGCCAAACCTTTTAATGGATTCGTTAGAGCAAAATGTGGAGATACGTGGCTGTACAGTTGTTATCTGGCGCCAAATCTTCCTCTAAACGAGTATTCCGATGTTAGAGGGCGCTCCAGAATCGTTGTGGTGGGGGATTTCAACGCGTGGGCCGAAGAATGTTGCAGTCTGGCGACTAATAGTAAAGGCCGCATCCTGCTAGGGACCTTTGCTCCTCTGGACTTAGCGCTGCTGAACATTGGTACGACTGACACTTTCAGTAGAGGATCCATTCTCGATCTTACCTTTGTAAGCTGTTCGCTCTTCAGTTGCGCCCAGTGGCAGATTAGCGACACATACACCGCAAGTGATCATGTCGCTGTTCTGACCACCATTGGAAGCCACCTAGCATCAAGGAATGCTTGGATGCTTCAGCAAAATACGTATCGGCCAGAAACCTTTAATGGCCAAGAGTTCTTCAAGTCGCTTCAATCGCTCAACATAGATGACAGCCATTCGCCAGACACCACACGCAAACGTATTGGTGGAGGGATGACATCGCCAATGCCGGAAAGCCTGTCTTCAGGCCAGAAGGCGCTATCAACGGGTAAGAGGTAGACCCGATTTCTGCGAATGGCAAGGCAGATACAAAATGTCACGAAAAAGTGTGACGCTAGCGATCCCGCAAGAGGGAAAAGAGACTGTTTTCTAGAACTCTGCGACTCGGCCGAATACGACCCGTGGGGCAAGGCATACAAAATAGTAGTAAAAAGGCTCTACAGCACCAAGCAAGCATCGCCAACAGACGCCGGTGAACTGAAGATAATAGTTGAGACACTATTTCCCCAACAACCAACGGCACCTAACAATGCCATAGTACCCCTCGCTATGGCGGAGTTTCCTATAAGCGACTTGGTAACGACGAGCGAAGTGACGACCGAATTGCGCTCTAAAGATGGCACTGTCTTTGCATCCGGACTCCTTTTCCGATGCTTTTAATGCGTGCTTGAAAGAGAGAATCTTCCCCAAAATATGGAAAACACAGACCCTGGTACTTTTACCAAAGCCGGGAAAACCACTTGAAGATGCCTATTCCTATAGGCCAATCTGCTTGTTGGACACGGCAGGAAAAGTGCTGGAGAAGGTAATAATAATTAATAATAATTAAGCCACATCAAAAAGATTAAAATGTAAAGAAAAATAAAGCGAAAATAAAAAACTAATTTGATTAAATTAAGCCTCCAAAGAAGACAAGTGTTGAATAAAATAGAATTGGCGAGAAAAATTATTGACACTGTAAGTAAGAAATTCTTCGTAGAAACGCCAACGTCAAAAATAAATCGGAGCCCAAATTAAAAATAAAAAAAAAAAATAGAAAAAAGAAAAAATAAAAAAATCATTAAAATTATTATCTGGCTTCTTATGTGAAACGTAGCCAGCAAATCAACGAAGCGTGTAACATGTTGTCTGTTACCCTTCCTGCCTACCCCCAAAAGAGACGCAACACAGGTGTAAACTGTTGAAACGTGGGAAAAACTAGTTAAAACAATTACCAAAAAAGAAAAAATAAATAAAGGGAAGGGAATTTACGTGGGGTCTACGTGCAGAATCTCTGACAATTGCCATTTGTTCTAAGTGCAAAGCGGGGGATTGGGCAACAGGTACAAACTCAACGTTACATGTACAAAAAACAAGGAATGAAAAAACAGATAAAAAGTGCAAGTGGGAGGGCTCGACGGGGAAAATACTCTATTCTGAATTAAACACCAACTCTTTCGATTAAAATCATTTCAAATTAAAATATCTTATAACTTTTACTTGTAAATTAATAGTGTTTCTGCCTGTTACCTAGGATGGCACAAAACCAATATACCCTCTCAACCAATATTCAATGGGTATAGAGTACAAAAACTGTAGTAGAACATAGTCGTAGAATAAAGGACAAGCGACAGTGCGAAAATCCCAGAAAGTCTACAGGTGTAGTATACGTTCTGCGCTCCGTGCTCCCAGAAAACAAAGAGAGTGAGAGTTAGAGTGAGAGCTTTGAGTGTGAGTGAGAGTTAGAGTTAGAGTCGAGCTGTCAGGAGTGAGGCAGCAGAGCCAGCAGCCGCGGCACAATTTGGCGCAGCTGACGCGAGTCAAAGCGCTGCAGTCGCTATCCGTTGCCATAAAGTACTATAAAGTATTAAAACAATTTGCACTTTGTAAAAGCAGCAGCAACAACTGTTGCTAGACCAAGAGTGAAAGAGAAAGACGCTTAAATAGAGATAAGGAGGTTGAATAAGCTTGGCAAGCAGAAGGAGGAGGGGGTATAGTTAAAGCTAGTTTTAGTTCTCACTCGCACTTGAAGTGTTTATAAGTTTCGTCTCTTTCAGCTAAACAACGCAGCGCCTGCTGCCCTCTTCCACTCATTCGTTGTAACTGTCATAATCATAACGGTACTCGCGCATCCCAGAATGAAATTAATTTCGACTCATATAGAGAATAGGTAGGGGGATGCGCCGCTGGGCGTTGATAATCGCGTTACCGTAATTCTTTTCGCTTAAATTCAAATAGCATTTGACGCTTATTTGCATAAACAACTTGAAAGTCATAAAGTGAAAAATTGCATAAAATATAATAAAGGAAATGGGAATTGAAGTGTAAAGCGTAGTAGAAGGAGAGCGGAAGGTAGAAGTCGGAAAAAGAAGTAGAAGAAGCCAGCAGCAGAATATGCTGAAATTGTTGTTGATCAGCCTCGAAAGGGGGCGAACGGCACCGTGAAGCAAGGCTTATAATTTTATGAAATATGCAAATTTCCAAATTGAAATAATTTACAAAAAATATTGGAAATCTATACAAAAAGATGTTCAAAATTTAACCGTTTTTTTATATAACTATTATTTTTTTTATTTATTAAGGATGGTTTATGGCTATAAAAATTATGAATATTTCTGCAGTTCAGACCACAGTACGTCACATTCAGCTACCGCTACATCCGTTCGTTGCGTTGCATATGAAAGACACTCGGATAGCTGCATGCTGAGCCAATACCCTAAAAAAAATGTATATACATATATATATATATATATTCCTAGAGAATACTCATAAGACAATATGCACCGAGCGTAAATTCTGGGAGCAGCGGGAGCCGAAACAATCACAGTTCCAACTTTCCCCCAAGCTCTTCGCTCTGCCATCTTTCGTCGCCAGTTTTTCCTGTTTTTCCAGTGTCCTGCGTAGGCGGTGGAAATGTTGCCTTAATGATGACGCTGTTTGAGAACTGTTTATATATATTTTCTGTTGCTTTTTCCTGGGCAAATGTGGCAAGAGTCTCAAGTGCTGCCTGCAGTTGAAGCCCCGTAATATTATATATATTTTCATCTTTTTTTTTGTTCTTTGTGAAATGTGATGACAAAACAACCAGGCGCAACCATTGCGTTGATTTGCAAAATGGCGCTGATGACAGCAGTCGTTGTGGGAGGTAGGGGAAGTACGGGAGTACGAGTAGTATTTTGGGGAGTTAAAAAGGGGGCGACTTTTCAGGGGTGGACTGATTTTTAATTAAAGAAGCACAAAAAATCAGGTCGTCTCGAGTACTCATCTAGCATATACTCTGTAGGTCGAGTTTTGGCTCAATCATCGGCGAAGCCAACTATCTGAGTTCCTCCGGTTTGCAGATTATTGCCAAGAGCAACTCCGAATTCTGTTAAGGCGCTCATTATGGTATCCCACCTTGCAGTATTGAATGCATTCTTTATATCTAACCTGCTTGGAGCCGCCGCCCCAACGTGTGCCTTGTATAGCTTCTGATGCCACGCCGGTGACTTTGCTCAAGGCGTCGATTGAAGTCCTCGCTGTCCTGAACGTGAATTGGTTGGGGGATAACCCTCCTGCTCTATCGATGGCGGCCTCCAGCCTGATACTTATTACGTTCTCCAGCACTTTCCCTGCCGTGTCCAACAAGCAGATTGGCCTGTAGGAATAGGCATCTTCAAGTGGTTTTCCCGGCTTTGGTAAAAGTACCAGGGTCTGTGTTTTCCATATTTTGGGAAGATTCTCTCTTCAAGCACGCATTAAAAGCATCGGAAAAGGAGTCCGGATGCAAAGACAGTGCCATCTTTAGAGCGCAATTCGGTCGTCACTTCGCCTCGTCGTTACCAAGTCGCTTATAGGAAACTACGCCATAGCGAGGGGTACTATGGCATTGTTAGGTGCCGTTGGTTGTTGGGGAAATAGTGTCTCAACTATTATCTTCAGTTCACCGGCGTCTGTTGGCGATGCTTGCTTGCCCCACGGGTCGTATTCGGCCGAGTCGCAGAGTTCTAGAAAACAGTCTCTTTTCCTCTTGCGGATCGCTAGCGTCACACTTTTTCGTGACATTTTGTATCTGCCTTGCCATTCGCAGAAATCGGGTCTACCTCTTACCCGTTGATAGCGCCTTCTGGCCTGAAGACAGGCTTTCCGGCATTGGCTGTCATCTATGTTGAGCGATTGAAGCGACTTGAAGAACTCTTGGCCATTAAAGGTTTCTGGCCGATACGTATTTTGCTGAACCATCCAAGTATTCCTTGATGCTAGGTGGCTTCCAATGGTGGTCAGAATAGCGACATGATGACAACAGAATGATGATCAATGTGTTCCTCTCTGCAGGTTTGTTCGACAAGCGCTTGGGCGGAAATGCAATGATTAAGGTTAATTTGCAGTAACCTTAACATTTGAGTTTTTCGAGGGCCTCGCGGTACGCCGGACACCTAAAGCTGCCTGTAGCATGGTCCGAACTCTTTGATCCTCTGCGCTCGCATAGATTACTTCTCGGCGGCTTGGTACAATTTCGTTGCGCTTGCTGCTGCCAGACTTATGGTGGCTATTTGTGAACCGTCCTTCATCGCACGGATCGATTTGATCGCGTCTGTGGACAGGGAAGGGTCTGCAATTTAATTATTATTAAATCGACTAATTGCAGTCGATTAAAGAATTACAAAATATAAAAATAATTATTATTTAAATTAAATTAAAATTTAGAAAATTAATTAAATTAAAATTTAGAAAATTAATTATATTAAAATTTATAAGTAAGATTAAAATTGAATTATATTTAAGCCTTGTGGGGTATTAAATTCCAATTCATTTTTATGGTCCAACATTTGTTGCACAGGATTGGGGAAAACGCAGGCAAAAAAACCCAATCAGACCAGGAAAGCAGGCGAAAAAGAAATATAAAGATTGTTGAAAATAGAAAGAAAGAAGACTAGAATGGAAAAAATGATAGAAAGAAAGAGACTAATAAAGTAAGATAAGGACAGACAATTGGATGAAACAGGTAATACTACACTACTTGGAATGCAGATATCAAGAAGTGAGTTAATAGTGTCATAGAAGTGAGTTAGAGCAAAATTTATATCAACCGAATTGTAGAGAGTAGACCAACCAGTTGAGGAAATAAGTCGATTAAGCAAGGAAACAATTTTCTAACCGATTTGGATATTGGTTTAGTCGATGTGGCAATTGATAGAGAAATTTTTACGGTAAGATAAAAGGAGTCTTCAGGAAATACTAATGGACAAGATCTTGACACAATCGTTGATAAAAATAAGATCAAACATTCTGTCAAGATTATTAGGCATCGAGTCTATTTGAAAAGACGAAAGGTCATACAATGAATCTAAAAAAGTCATGTTGCGCAGAAGGAACAAGATAATTAGATTTCCTAAAGAGAGACCACTGGATATTAGGCAAATTGAAATCGCCTAAGACGACAAACATGTCTTTATCACGTACGAGTGTTGATATATATTTAATATAGTGTTATCGAGTGTTGATATATATTTAAAATATAGGGTCAGAACCCTGAACAGTTACCGAAGCTGGAAGCAGAGTTATAGGTGCAGTACCAGGATGGGATGTAATTGAGGCAGTTGCCGGAGATGATGTCGCAACTGAAGTGGAGCTGCAACGGTATCCGGAGCTGGAGGGACAGCTGGACTTGTAACTCGTGCTGTAGTTGGACCATACATGGACATTAACAACAAATAGATTGGTATTTGAATTATCGGGGTGTTCAAAGGAAGAGTGGCCGACTGACGGTGAAGGCGAGGGCGAGAAAAATGAACCGGACATAATTCTTAACGGCGAGGAGTTGATAAATTTCCTGAAGGGGTAATAGGCATTGCAGACGAAGATGGAAGATACAACATTTAAAAATTGATCCTCTAACCGACGGATAGGTGAGTATTCGAAATTAAACTCACTAAGCATCTCAATGTTCGAGTCAAAATCACTCGACAAAAGCTTGGACATTTTATGCAACTTAAGAAATTGACCTCTCACAGAATTATACATTTTGGTGAAATTCAATTGTAAGTCATTGCACCTCGGACAAGACCATTTCAGGCCTCCACAGCCTTTTTGGAATTGTCTTTTTCCAACTTGTCAATATCTCGCCCAGATAGAACTGCACATTTGCCATGCATCATGTTGTCACACAACCATCAGTTAACAAACCTTGGTTGGTCACCATCACGCGCTGGGCCATACGTGCAATTCAACTTGAAGCAAGACATTTTTTATTAGTATACAATATTAGTAGAGAGAAAAAGATGCTAAAAGTTTCCTACTGGGTATTATTATAATTAGTATGAAGGGCGCGCTAATTGAGAGCGCAAAGAAATAGCTGTTAGTAGCAAGAAATAGCACAAACAATGCTTGAGCAATGCGAAAAGCAACAACAAAAATTTGAGCGGGCGAGCGGCGCACAAGCGAACAACCGCACAAAAGGAAGATAGGTATAGGTATTATAATATAATAGAATAATTAAAGCTTTTGATAAAAATTGCACAGCTGATGACTATGTGTGCAACAATGTGATACTGGCTTACCAATAACGTTTATTTCCAAGTTAAATTTAAAAGAAAAATCACTCAATGTAAAACAAAACGAATTTTATTACGGAGCACTAAAAAAACTCGACTGTTTACTTTGATATAAATCTCTCTCCCATGTATGTACCCATGTCAACAGGAAAGAAAATATTTACTTCATAATCTCAAACTAATAACATATTTATTTATTGAATAATAAATGACACTAATATATACTCCATTGAGTTATTTAATGTGATCTTCTTAACTTTAAATTTAATGGATTTTTTTTTGAGTTTTTTTTCTAGTTACAGAAAATTTTATATTTATAATTAAAATATTCATTATTTGTAATTTTTTTCCATTAATCTACCACCATTATTATTTATAATATATATAATATATATATAATATATTTATAATTATATATATTAATCGAAATCTAACTATTCCAAAAAAATATATCTATATTCCCTTATAATTAGTTTTAATTCATTTAACTTTTTTCTTTCCATAAAAAAGTTAGATTAATTTAAATTAATTTGTTTTCATACTTAAATAATTTGAAAACATTTAGGAATAAAAATATCTAACTAATAACATAATAATGTGGATATATTTTTATGGCAGGAGGTGTAAACAAAATGTGCATAGAAAATGTAGCCTATCATATTCTTTGTAATTTATTTTGTTTTTTTTTTTTTGGTATTTATGTTTAACATATTTTTTTTTTGCTTTTGTAGATACCCAATATTTTAATAAAAAATTTATTTTCAGTGTACAGAAATAAGGGAAAAATACCATTTTTACACAAGTCATAAGTGCTAGTTCACATCTTCACTGTCTGGTTGGCTTCATCCAAACTTTATCTTCTTCAGCAAGTTGCTCCCTGAAAACGCAAACGCTGACGCCAATACTGAGGCTGCATAACTCCTTCAGCAGGCAAGTTGGGCCGTAACAAATATAAATAATTATAATAATTTTACCAGACATTTGTTGACTCTTGGTAGCGAGTCCAAAAGGAGAGTCTTTTCATCCAGGTTTATCTTTCGATCGTTGACAATTATTTATTTGTTTATTTAATTATGTTTATAAATTGTCAAAATAAAGGTAATATATAAATAATTTTTATCTTTCTATAGACTTATGTTGGTTGTGCAGCTGTCACCGCTGCTGTTTGTAAAAATCGGGATGGCGCAGCAATTAGAGTCATCACAAGTCATAGTGTTAGTTCACATCTTCACTGTCTGATTGGCTTCATCGAAACTTTATCTTCTTCAGCAAGCTGCTCCCTGAAAATGCAAACGCTGACGCCAATACTGAGGCTGCATAACTCCTTCAGCAGGCAAGTTGGGCCGTGACAAATATAAATAATTATAATAATTTTACAAGACATTTGTTGACTCTTGGTAGCGAGTCCAAAAGGAGAGTCTTTTCATCCAGGTTTATCTTTCGATCGTTGACAATTATTTATTTGTTTATTTATTTACGTTTATAAATTGTCAAAATAAAGTCCTTCTATTTTGTCCCACTCACGCATCCTTATGTATGCTGATGATGTGAAACTTATTCTTTCTTACAACGATCCTTCTAAATATATTTGTCTGCAAGATGACTGTAACTCCATGCATCTTTGGTGTCAGGCTAATAAGTTGCATTTAAATATTTCTAAATGCTTGTTTATGACTTTTAGTCGAATTACTCCACACTTAGTCACGTATACGCTTGACAATGTACCCTTGCAACGTATAACGACTGTGGAAGACCTTGGTGTACTTTTTGATGCCAAACTTAGTTTCATTCTGCATATCTCCTCTATAACTAACAAAGCCAAGGGTGTTCTTGGATTCATTAAACGTTGGTCCAAGGAGTTTAATGATCCCTTTGTTACCAAAATCCTTTATACTTCTCTAGTTCGTCCCATACTAGAATATTGTTCATGTGTTTGGAGTCCTCAATATGGAATCCATCAAGTTCGTATTGAATCCATTCAGAAGCAATTCCTCCTCTTTGCTCTTCGTGGCTTAAACTGGGATCCCGATCGCCGTCTTCCACCGTACTCTGATAGGCTCTTACTCATTGATCTCCCTTCATTAACTAACCGTAGAACTATCCTTGGTATTATTTTTCTTCATAAATTAATTATCGGTGACATTAGCTCTCCTTTTCTATTATCTCGTCTTAACTTTCATGTTCCACGTAGACTAACAAGAAATTATTATCCCTTATTTTTATCTAATTGCACAACTGACTATGCGTTGCACAATCGATTCCGTGTACTGTGCTCCAATTACAACGAATTTTATCACGTTATCTCTTTAGAACTCTCTCTCTTACACCTAAAATCTGCTCTTCTATTCTATAGACAGAAATAACACATTTTATTTTTCATTGTTAAAGAATAAAGATAAACAAAAACGTGTGACTTACATACATTTATCCGAAGAGCAATCGATGAAAGGCCTTCCAACGGTATACCGGATCATGCTGTTTGTTTTGTTTCATGTTGAGATTTATATTTTTCTTGTTGTGTTGTTTTGTGAGTTTATTTTTTTTTTTTTGTGTAATATTAAATGTTTATCATATGGGAATTTTATCTTTTCTTTTTTCTATATATATATGTCTTTTTTTGGTTGTTAAATTTATGTTAATTTATTCTAACTATAACTCAGAAATATTTGAAAAATAGAATTATCTAAACAGATACATATCTGTAATATATATAGATAATTTTTTTCCTAACAGTGTTCCTTTTCTTTATTTATTTTTAAATTTTTCATCTATTTTTTCTCACAAATATTATCTATATTGTCCTACTATGCACACCAGTTTCTGTTTTATTTTTTTTTTATTAATTATTTTTTTCACATTTTTTTTGTACATGGTACCACTGCACACACAAGTTTTTTTAATTTTTCTTTTACCTAATTTTCTTTTCTATTTTAAGATGTACTGTACCACTGTACACACTGTTCCTATCATTTAACTAATTTTTTTTTGTATTTAATTATTATCAAATTTTTTATAGACTGTTCCACATTATACTCATGTTCCTAATTTTGTTTGTTGTTTTTCGTTTTTTTGTTTTTATTTAATTTAATTGCTTGGGCTCCAGGTAAAACTGCAGTACAATATGTAGAGGGGGCGATGAATTATTTGGGCGGCACTGTACGCCGATGTGCGGTGGCGGCAGAGACAGTCTTGGCTAAATAACTTTGTGCCAGCAGCAAAATTGGTCCGTGTGGACCCTGGTGGCCGTAAAAATGTACCTGCCTCCAAAATTAGATTTCAGGCCAAATTTTGCCGCAACTAACTGGAGGGGGGCTAGGTTAAGATACCCTATAAAGAAATTTTCCAAAAGTACCAAAAATTAAAATTTTTTGTTCTTCGGAAAATATTATAGTCCCCACATACCTTTTTGTCGAATCTTTAGGCTGTATTAGGTATTTCTCTCCTAAGATTAGCCTTGAGGTGGATGTATCCAGATTAGATAATGGAATCCACGATTCACGTGGGCGAAAAATAATATTCATTTTATATTTTTTTCAAATAATTAAAATTATTTGAATTGGTTGTTTCTATCTTTTTATTTTTTAATATTATTAATATTTTTAACCCACTTTCACAAGTTTTAATTAATTTTATTATTTAATGTGGTGTCAGCCCGTCAGCCCACGGTGCAGCAGCTCCTGTAATGCTAAGCTAATGTAGTAGAAGTAGCTTTACATGCTTGTATACCACAAAAAGCTTTTTTCTAAAACATGCTCAATTATAGGGACGATTTGTCGCATGCGTATGCATCGCTTTGCTCGCGATATTCAGCTAAGATGCAGCTTGCGCAAGCTTGATCATAAGCTTTATGCTTGAACGCAGCTTTATTGCATTGAGTTGTCGATCTATTTTCTGCATTAAGCTTAGAAGAAAGCTATCAACAATCACAGCGCAGGCGACAAGTTTGTCGCAAACGGCTTGCGCTGATTCTGCAACCATTACACCACCCGATAATTCTGATTCGATAGAAGGAAGATTAGCGGGAAATAAAAGTCGAATATCTTTTGCATGGTATGTTCCAAGTTCTCGGCCCTGTAAGTTCTCTAAAATATAAAAACAGTTGCCAAGTTTTCTTGCTACCCGACACTTCTAAAACTGTGGTGATAATTTTGCATTAAAGTTCTGCGAAAATTGGCTCAGAGTAAAGTTTCGTCTAAAAACTTCCCGACCTACTTTGTACGTAATGGGCTTGAAACGTAAATTGTATTTTGCCGCACTTCCTAATATTTTTGTATATCTTTAAGGAGTAGTGTTAATTGATCATATAGGCTCTTCTAAAATTGATACTTCTTTTAATAATTATAATCAGAACCATGTGTGATCATATCTAATCCAAATAATGTTTTATATGGAGAGCAGCCTAGTGATTGATGCAAAGAAGATCGCAAGAAACATGAAATGGCCGAAATATGCTTGTTCCACTCAGTCTTATCCTCTTTCAAGTAAGCGCGAACAGCCGCTAACAATGAACGATTGACTCGCTCTGCAGCGTTAAGTTGAGGGGAGTATAAAGCTGTATATACATGTCTTATGAATAATTCGGTCAGATAACTATTAAAATCTTTCGCTTTGAACTGAGAGCCATTATCACTAACTACAGTTTCAGGTACTCCAAAACAGTGAAATATATTCTTGAATAGGAAATCCTGAATTGCTAACGAAGTTAATTTTTTTAAGGTATGAAGCCAATGATATTTACCGAAATAATCTCGGACAATGAGCAATCCGACATGACTACGTTTACTTCTTGCAAATCAATATATAACCTCTGGAAAGGTCCACTAGTTGGAGTTTGTAAGCCCATCGGCTGTCGAAGAACATAATTAGGAGCCTTGGTTTCCTTTCCATGAGTTTTGTTCCTGTGTTTCATCTCCAGTGGAATATTCTGTTCTCATGTAAATAAAGTGCTGAGAAATTTTAATATCATGAAATTTTGACTGATTCTGCGTAAATTCCTCAATATAAGATTTATATTCTGAATCAAAGAAAGCTTTAGATTCCAAATCAATAATTGGGTTCATTGGGTTCATTTCCAATTCTGCGAGCTAATCTTCACACATTCTCGACAATGCATCGGGAACAATATAGTCTTTTCCTTTCTATGTAAGTTGGAAAATATTGATTTAAATGGCGGGCACTTCTGTACCATTGGATTGTGGTTTATAGAATGTTTTATTGACAAAAATATTGTATGCTTAGCCTATGTATATGCTAAAGGCATGCGGCTGCGCTGCCGGTTATGCCGGTAAGAGAAAGAGAGAGAGTCTTATGCGCATACTACGTAAGTGGGTGATCATATTTCACGCTCACTTGAGTTGGTTTATTTACATAATGTGTTGCTGTTTAATTGTTGGTACAGTGTACAGTGCACATACTACATCTCCCTCCTTTTGTAAAATAAAGTAATTATATGTAGTTATTTTATTAGTAGATTAAATAAAAATTAATTTTATTGTATAAATAAACGTCTTTTTTTTAATTTTTTTTTTTTTTTTATATTTAGTATTATATATTATATATAATTAATTATATTTATATATATTTAATTATTTACTTTTTATTTATTTAAATTTTTTTTTTTAAATTGTACTTAATAGCTATAAAGAAAATAAATTAGAAAAATATTTTTACTTTTGCATGACCATACTAATTAGATTATGAAATATACTTTTTAATTTATCGTTATGTACTATTTGTTTCTTATTTTTAGTATTAGAGATTGCAATATTATCTCTTTCTCCTATTTCCGATACCGTGTTTGGACCGGTATATTTAAAATCTAACTTATGACCTGTTTCATTTCTTAACAAAACTTTATCACCTACTAGTATATCTATATTCCTTACTTTCTGATCATATAGTTTCTTATTATTTTTCTTATTTTCATCTATAATAATTCTAGCTCTTTAGTATGCTACTTCTAGTCTCTATTTACTTTTCTTAGCATAGTCATCTATATTGTATATTCTTTCTATATTATCTATACTATTGAAGTGCTTTGGTAAATTATTAGTTTTCCAAAGAGTAACTCATATGGACAATAATTATGTGCCATAGATGGGTAAACGAAATATTGGAGCCATACGTCTCAAACAGTTTTATCAACCGATATGTACTCATTAAAGGTACTGTGACTTCTTTCCACATTGCCATATTCTGATTTTGGTAGTGGACCAATAGTCTACTATCACTCTGTCGAAAGCATAGATCGGTATATCAGTTATTATTAAGGGGTTTTAGAGTGTGTTGTTGATTTCGCTTTTTGGTATTTTTGACATTTTCTTATGTAGTCAGTTATTTCTTTAGACATACCTTTCCAGAAATAATGTCTATTTATCTTGGCCAAGGTTTTTGTAATACCTGTATGACCTCCCTGTATTGGATCATTATGAAATGTAGACAAAATTGCTTCTTTTTCTTTCTTATTATTTATTTGGGTCACCGGATTCAGTGGCGTTACTGTTAAAGATTTTAATATTTTATTGCCCATATTTTTAAAATTATCTATTGAAACGCGTTCAAAGATATTTTCTCACGGTGCCACATTGAGTTGTCTGAGTTGTTTATACCGGCTTGCATTTCAAGTCTTTGGAAAAACTGACCTAAGTCAAGACTTCCATTAGTATATAAAATTTATATATTATAAATCGCTAACATCAAATCTTGCAGTAATTTTCTTTCCATGTTTAAAGAAACATACGTATTACGTATTACACGTATTATTTAAAAGCAAGGTCACTACTTTACGTACTTCGTCATTTTGGATGACTTCGTATACGTTGGGCTTTGAAGCTTTTTCCAGAGGTTGCCTACGCAAGATTTTTGTCTACTTTGATATCTTATAGTGACTTTATTTATATGACCGGTTATATCTTGTAGTTCTTCGATGGTTATTCTTGACAACGCATCTGCTAAGTAATTGTCTTCACCCTTCAGATATTCCACTGTAAAATTATATTCCTCTAATTCAAGCCTCATACGTGTTAATTTGGAACTTGGATTGACCATTGCAAATAGATACGTTAGTGGTCTATGACCTGCTTTTTGTGTTATTGTCCAGTGAATAGGTGTTAACTCTTGCTCAGTTGTACTCTTGTTACTTTCTCTTTTAGTTAACTATCTAGTGAACAGGCTTACTTACTTGCATCTGTTATTCTTTGGTGAAGTCTGGATATTGTAACAAGGTTGGATTTATGAGTGCCGTTTTAAGATGATCGAAGGCATTCTGATGTCCATTTGAATTTTACATCCTTTTTACATAATCTTGTTATGTGACGGGAATAGTCGGCAAAGCGCCTACAGTAATTGCAGAAAGCAACGAATCGTCTTACGCTGTCCGTCCCAAAAATGTGACTCCATGCATGAAAAATTAACATTTTTGTGGATGTAGTTTTAGGTTATGTTTCCTACATTTCTCAAAATCGTCAGTTAAGTTTTTGAGCATATGTTTTTCAAGTTCAATTTTGTGGAAACCAGACATTAAGTCGAGGCATAAAAAATATTTATTATAAGAATTTCTATAATTGTTAATGTAGACGGGTTCATCTTCTCTCAATCTCAGCTTTTGTTTATAAAAATTATTCGTTGAAATTGACTCGGTTCTAGTCCGCATACATCTGTAGTGAATAATTTAGTTAATTTTGTTTTAAAATGTGTTGGATAGCATTGTTTTTATTATCAAAACTGCTAATTGTTCGTGTTCACCTTTTATTGATTCTATTATTTCCAATGCATCAATAAAACTTGTCAGGTATTCAGCTCTACCATCGAAAACTGGTATAAGCTTGGATGTAGTGTTAATAAAATCAATATATGTTTGTGCCATTATGGTTCTGCAGAATTTCGGCTCGATTACCCTTGATGTTGTAGAATTAATCTGAATCTATGTAATCTTGGTCTGACTTTAATACAGCTGGAATAGTAAGATTACTTAAATCTTTTTCTTCTATTCTAGAGTTTGCAAATTCAAACTCTTCTGGCTCTATTGAGTCAGAAGCTGATTCTGTTGACTCTTGCTTATCACCAGTTTCTGTCAAAGGAGTATTTAGGATACTTGGAATTGAAATATCCAAATTATACTTTTCCTTTACTGACACAAATTTGACTTTAGTCTAATTAAAATTTTTGATACCAGTGACCAATGACCTTTGTTTAATTGATCTCTAAGGCCATATATTAGTATACGAGCTTTATTAAAGCTGTTTACTAATATTTCTGCATGTCTGTATTTTATTTAACTTTTAATACACTTAATAACACTTTTAATAATAATTGCAATTATATTTTATCTAGGTCATTTGCTTGACTTTGAAACTTTGCATAGGAACATTTAAAAATTAACCTTCTAACCGACGGATAGGTGGGGATTCGAAGTTAAACTCACTAAGCATCTCAATGCTCGAGTCAAAATCACTCGACAAAAGCTTGAACATTTTATGCAACTTAAGAAATTGACCTCTCACAGAATTATACATTTTGGAGAAATTCAATTGTAAGTCATTGCACCTCGGACAAGACCATTTCAGGCCTCCACAGCCTTTTTTGGAATTGTCTTTTTCCAAGTTGTCAATATCTCGCCCAGATAGAACTGTACATTTGCCATGCATCATGTTGTCACAACCATCAGTTAACAAACCATGGTTGGTGCAATTCAACTTGCAGCAAGACAGTTTATTAGTATACAATATTAGTAAGAAGAAAACGATGATAAAAGTTTCCTACTGGGTATTATTATAATTAGTATGAAGAAATTGAGAGCGCAAAGAAATAGCTGTTAGTAGCAAGAAATAACACAAACAATGCTTGAGCAACGCGAAAAGCAACAACAAAAATTTGAGCGGGCAAGCGGCGCATAAGCGAACAACCGCACAAAAGGAAGATAGGTATAGGTATTATAATATAATAGAATAATTAAAGATTTTGATAAAAATTGCATAACTGATGACTATGTGTGCAACAATGTGATACTGGCTTACCAATAACGTTTATTTTCAAGTTAAATTTAAAAAAAAAAAAGAAGAAAAATCACTCAATATAACACAAAACGAATTTTATTACGAAGCACTAAAAAAACTCGACTAATGAAGGGAGTATAAAAATCATACAAATTAATAATAATATTAAAATCTTTCACTTTGAACTGAGAACCATTATCACTAATTACAGTTTCAAGTACTACAAAATAGGAAATCCTGAATAGCTAACGAAGTAAATTTTTTTAAGGTATGAAGCCAATAATATTTACCGAAATGATCATGGACAATGAGCAACCCGACATGACTTCTTGGGTACGGACCTAATGTATAACCTCTGGAAAGGTCCACAAGTTGGACTTTGTAAGCTCATCGGCGGTCGAAGAACATAATTAGGAGCCTTGGTTTCCTTTCCATGAGTTTTGTTCCTGTGTTTCATCTCCAGTGGAATATTCTGTTCTCATGTAAATAAAGTGCTGAGAAATTTTAATATCATGAAATTTTGACTGATTCTGCGTAAATTCCTCGATATGAGATTTATATTCTGAATCAAAGAAAGCTTTAGATTCCAAATCAATAATTGGGTTCATTTCCAATTCTGCGAACTAATCTTCACACATTCTCGACAATGCATCGGGAACAATATAGTCTTTTCCTTTCTATGTAAGTTGGAAAATATTGATTTAAATGGCGGGCACGTCTGTGCTATTGGATTGTGGTTTATGTTTTATTGATCAAAATATATTGTATGCTTAGCCTATGAATAAAGGCATGCGGCTGCGATGCCGGTTATGCCGGCAGCAGAACGGTTGCATTTATGTATATTATATACTATATAAGTATGCGCTGTCATATTAGAAGAGAGAGAGAGTCTTATGCGCATACTACTGGCGGTCAGCGTAAGTGGGTGATCATATTTCACGCTCACTTGAGTTGGTTTATTTACATAATGTGTTGCTGTTTAATTGTTGGTACAGTGTTCCCTCGATATATGCACATACTACATCTCCCTCCTTTTGAAAAATAAAGTAATTATATGTAGTTATTTTATTAGTAATTTAAATAAAAATTAATTTTTTTGTAAAAATAATATTTAGTATTATATATTATATATAATTAGTTATATATATTTAATTATTTACTTTTTATTTATTTAAATTTTTTTTTTAAATTGTGCTTAATAGCAATAAAGAAAATAAATTAGAAAAATATTTTTACTTTTGCATGGCCATATTAATTAGATTATGAAATATATTTTTTTAATTTATCGTTATGTACTATTTATTTCTTATTTTTATTATTAGAGATTGTAATATTATCTCTTTCTCCTATTTCCGATACCGTGTTCGCACCGGTATATAATAAATCTCACTTATGACCTGTTTCGTTTCTTAACAAAACTTTATCACCGACTAGTATATCTAAATTCCTTACTTTCTGTTCATATAGTTTCTTATTATTTTTCTTATTTTCATCTATAATAATTCTAGCTCTTTAGTATGCTACTTCTAGTCTATATTTACTTTCCTTAGCATAGTCATCTACATTGTATATTCTTTCTATATTATCTATACTATTGAAATGCTTTGGAAATTTCAGTTTTTTCAAAGACTAACTCATATGGACAATAATTATGTGCCACAGATGGGTAAAAGAAATATTGGAGCCATATGTTGATGATGTTTTTTTTTTTATTTTTAAATATTTGCACAATCATTTATAATTGAATTCTTATATTCTGTTCCCTTACTTCAGAATAAAAGATTCAAATATGGCTTTAGCGACAGTAGTTGCGCTTTTGTTTGCAACTGGTATGACAACTAAATATTTGGTTAAATCACATATTAGTGTATTTGCATATTCATTGCCATATTCTGATTTTGGTAGTGGACCAATAGTGTCTACTATCACTCTGTCGAAAGCATAGATCGGAATATCACTTATTATTAAAGGGGTTTTAGTGAGCGTTGTTGTTTTCGCTTTTTTGGTATTTTTGACATTTTCTTATGTAGTCAGTTATTTCTTTAGACATACCTTTCCAGAAATAATGTCTATTTATCTTGGCCAAGGTTTTTGTAATACCTGTATGACCTTCCTGTATTGGATCATTATGAAATGTAGACAAAATTGCTTCTTTTTCTTTCTTATTATTTATTTGGGTCACCGGATTCAGTGGCGTTACTGTTAAAGATTTTAATATTTTATTGCCCATATTTTTAAAATTATCTATTGAAACGCGTTCAAAGATATTTTCTCACGGTGCCACATTGAGTTGTTTGAGTTGTTTATACCGGCTTGCATTTCAAGTCTTTGGAAAAACTGACCTAAGTCAAGACTTCCATTAGTATATAAAATTTATATATTATAAATCGCTAACATCAAATCTTGCAGTAATTTTCTTTCCATGTTTAAAGAAACATACGTATTACGTATTACACGTATTATTTAAAAGCAAGGTCACTACTTTACGTACTTCGTCATTTTGGATGACTTCGTATACGTTGGGCTTTGAAGCTTTTCCAGAGGTTGCCTAGGCAATTCCTCTTTTCATTTCCTACGCAGGATTTTTGTCTACTTTGATATCTTATAGTGACTTTATTTATATGACCGGTTATATCTTGTAGTTCTTCGATGGTTATTCTTGACAACGCATCTGCTAAGTAATTGTCTTCACCCTTCAGATATTCCACTGTAAAATTATATTCCTCTAATTCAAGCCTCATACGTGTTAATTTGGAACTTGGATTGACCATTGCAAATAGATAAGTTAGTGGTCTGTGACCTGCTTTTACTGTGAAATGGTTGCCAAATATATGGTTGGAAATGTGTTATTGTCCAGTGAATAGGTGTTAACTCTTGCTCAGTTGTACTCTTGTTACTTTCTCTTTTAGTTAACTATCTAGTGAACAGGCTTACTTACTTGCATCTGTTATTCTTTGGTGAAGTCTGGATATTGTAACAAGGTTGGATTTATGAGTGCCGTTTTAAGATGATCGAAGGCATTCTGATGTCCATTTGAATTTTAAATCCTTTTTACATAATCTTGTTATGTGACGGGAATAGTCGGCAAAGCGCCTACAGTAATTGCAGAAAGCAACGAATCGTCTTACGCTGTCCGTCCCAAAATGTGACTCCATGCATGAAAAATTAACATTTTTGTGGATGTAGTTTTAGGTTATGTTTCCTACATTTCTCAAAATCGTCAGTTAAGTTTTGAGCATATGTTTTTCAAGTTCAATTTTGTGGAAACCAGACATTAAGTCGAGGCATAAAAAATATTTATTATAAGAATTTCTATAATTGTTAATGTAGACGGGTTCATCTTCTCTCAATCTCAGCTTTTGTTTATAAAAATTATTCGTTGAAATTGACTCGGTTCTAGTCCGCATACATCTGTAGTGAATAATTTAGTTAATTTTGTTTTAAAATGTGTTGGATAGCATTGTTTTTATTATCAAAACTGCTAATTGTTCGTGTTCACCTTTTATTGATTCTATTATTTCCAATGCATCAATAAAACTTGTCAGGTATTCAGCTCTACCATCGAAAACTGGTATAAGCTTGGATGTAGTGTTAATAAAATCAATATATGTTTGTGCCATTATGGTTCTGCAGAATTTAGGCTCGATTACCCTTGATGTTGTAGAATTAATCTGAATCTATGTAATCTTGGTCTGACTTTAATACAGCTGGAATAGTAAGATTACTTAAATCTTTTTCTTCTATTCTAGAGTTTGCAAATTCAAACTCTTCTGGCTCTATTGAGTCAGAAGCTGATTCTGTTGACTCTTGCTTATCACCAGTTTCTGTCAAAGGAGTATTTAGGATACTTGGAATTGAAATATCCAAATTATACTTTTCCTTTACTGACACAAATTTGACTTTAGTCTAATTAAAATTTTTGATACCAGTGACCAATGACCTTTGTTTAATTGATCTCTAAGGCCATATATTAGTATACGAGCTTTATTAAAGCTGTTTACTAATATTTCTGCATGTCTGTATTTTATTTAACTTTTAATACACTTAATAACACTTTTAATAATAATTGCAATTATATTTTATCTAGGTCATTTGCTTGACTTTGAAACTTTGCAGAGGAACATTTAAAAATTAACCTTCTAACCGACGGATAGGTGGGGATTCGAAGTTAAACTCACTAAGCATCTCAATGCTCGAGTCAAAATCACTCGACAAAAGCTTGGACGTTTTATGCAACTTAAGAAATTGACCTCTCACAGAATTATACATTTTGGAGAAATTCAATTGTAGGTCATTGCACCTCGGACAAGACCATTTCAGGCCTCCACAGCCTTTTTTTGGAATTGTCTTTTTCCAAGTTGTCAATATCTCGCCCAGATAGAACTGTACATTTGCCATGCATCATGTTGTCACAACCATCAGTTAACAAACCATGGTTGGTGCAATTCAACTTGCAGCAAGACAGTTTATTAGTATACAATATTAGTAAGAAGAAAACGATGATAAAAGTTTCCTACTGGGTATTATTATAATTAGTATGAAGAAATTGAGAGCGCAAAGAAATAGCTGTTAGTAGCAAGAAATAACACAAACAATGCTTGAGCAACGCGAAAAGCAACAACAAAAATTTGAGCGGGCAAGCGGCGCATAAGCGAACAACCGCACAAAAGGAAGATAGGTATAGGTATTATAATATAATAGAATAATTAAAGCTTTTGATAAAAATTAACTTACCAATAACGTTTATTTTCAAGTTAAATTGAAAAGAAAAATCACTCAATATAACACAAAACGAATTTTATTACGAAGCACTAAAAAACTCGACTGTTCACTTTTATAGAATTCTCTCTCTCTCTCTAAATACTCATATACAAAATGAAGACGCCAATTAAAACCTTTATTTACCTTTAACCTGTGTAACCTTTATTTACTGACTTGTAACAAAGCTTTATCAGAGCCTGTAAAAAGAGCAAAAGGTACCTCAAATATTATTCGCAATGATTTAAAATAAAGACAAAAAAAAAACAAAAAAACAAAAAGGGTAGAATATTTACAAAATTTACGAAATCAATTGGCAAGCTAGAATACCTAATAAAATAAATATTAATTAGGGCAATAATTCTTCATAGCTGCAATAAATTTTATTATTTATTTGTTGAAGAAAAACTCAATTTTTAAATTATATTTGTACAGTTACCAAACAATTTTGATCTTAGAGTTTTTAAAGATTTATAAAGTAATTTGGATTTTAAACCCATTCAGTAAACTCTTCTCTTGCGATCGGCAGCAGTCTTTCTGAGCTTTTAGCTTGCAGTTGAAATACACACACATACATGTAAGATTATATGGTGAATCTTAGTTTTATTATGATAAAGTTAATATCATAATTAGATAATTGTACAGCTTAATTTACTTGTCACTTCACGGCTGACGACAACTTGAAATCACTCCGACTGCTGAACGGCCACTGCTCACTGCTGACTGCCTACTCGACTGCTGACTGCCGACCGCTGACTACTCGATATCCAGCTTATCGATTCTTCTCGATATTAGATATCGCCATCCACCGCTTCTCCGATGGTCCGAGATGGTCTACGTGCAATGTGTGGAACGGCTCTGCTCCTTTCTATATCTGATGCATGAAACCTTCCTTTTTGCCCAACTTCTTATTGTGGATGATGCATTTAATGCAGTTAGCTATGACCTGTGCAACCTTGCCTTCCAGGTGGGCAATCCAATAATTCTGCTTAACCAAGTGCATTGTTTTTTGACTAGCAAAATGTCCAGATGATTTCTCTCTCCATTCGTTTTGGCACTACGAGCAAGTCAGTGCCGTCCACAGACTTGAATAGCAAACCTCCTTTAACCTTAAAATTTTCATACGGCCGGCTGTTGAGAATTTCCAAAATCGCTTTTATCATGGTATCGTCTTGCTGCGCCTTTTTTAATTCTAGCCGACACCTCTGCTGAAATCACCATGATTTGCTGCGGATAGCGACTAAGGCAGTCCACATGTTTTAGACGTTCTCCTGCTCTGTGTTCCACTTTAAAGTCATAGTCCTCCAAGTATAGGACCCATTGGGCTACCTCTCGTGGTACATCCTTCTTAGTTAGTGTCTGCTTGAAAGCCGCACAATCTGCTACCAGCGTAAATTGAATACCCAGTATGTATTGGCGAAACTTTTGCATGCCAAGAAGATAGCCTTCGCCTCTTGGACATAACTGTGCTGACGCTCTTCAGCTTCATTGGTCTTCTTGCTCCAGAAAAAAACAGATCCATTGCAGCAGTGCAGCAGCAAATCCATCTTTAGATGCATCTGTATGAAGCTCCGTTTTTGCGTCTCCTTGATAAATTCGCAATACCGGCTCTTTAACTAATGCCTCCTTTAGTAGCTGAAACGCCTGCAGCTCTGCCTGATCCATTGCAGAAGGTACATCCTTTCGTAAAAGATTGGTTAACGGCTTTGCTATTTCCGAATATCTTTTTATAAATTGTTCGGAAAAATCCAGTTAGCCCCAAAAATGACTGTACAGCTTTGATATTCTTCGGCACCGGAAACTTGCTGATCGCTTTGGTCTTCTCCATTCCAGGTTTTATTTTCCAGCTTCCACCGTATGGCCCAAGCATTGCTCTGCTGATACTGCGTGTATAATGATATCATCCATATAAAGGTCCAACACATCTTCATTTATTAAATCTTGGAACACATAGTTAACAAATCGGATGAAAATCGCTGGCGAATTACGGAACCCGAACGGTGCTTTATTGAATTCAAAAAGTCCCTCCTTTGTGATGAATGCCGTAAACTTCTTGCTGCTTTCTTCCACGGGTACATGAAAAAATCCGTTTTCTAAATCCATTACAGTAAAAAATTTTACCTAATTTCGGCTAGGTGCATGCCGGAAGGGAAGGATATTCCCATCTGGCACTATTGTAAGTTGAATCGGGCACTCCTTCGTTTTCTCAGCATCGTTGTAATCGGGTATCATAGTTTTCACAGCACCTTCAAACTGCAGCGGAATATCAACATCAGTATTTGCTTCCACTACATTATATTTATCTGATTTATATCCAAAGTTTTCTCCCCGGCAGGGAAGAAAACTCATATCCAGCTGTTGTCATCGTCACGCTGAACTTCCTAGTGAGAACCACGACTAGGAACTTGTGGATCAGATGCATGTCGTCAATTTGTACATCAGCGAAGAATTGGCCAGCTGGACGCACTATGTTGGTGCCTAATCCTCGCAGGGTCGATAAACTTTTCTGCAACTTGCCGCCGTTGATCTTATCGAACACTGATTTCTTCAAAATTGATATGTCCGCTCCAGTGTCGACAAGTGCTTCTACTGCCACATTGTTAATTATCAACTTCTTAAGACGCTTAGCTTCATACACAACATTTACTCCAGCTGATGATGTGCACTCTTTTTGACCAATGTCCACTTTCATTGCAACGGAAGCATTTCATTTCCGCTTTGCAATCTTTGCGCATATGGTCTAATGATCCACAATTAAAACAATGCCGCTTTTTGTCACTCCTAGCATCCATATTCTTGTTAGAATTCTTAATTGGCTGATATTCTTTTTTCTCCCTGTTTGCATTCTCGGTTTCTAGAATGCTTGCGTATACTTCATATTTTTCTTTCAACTCTTTGAAAGACGTGCATCCGTACAAGTTATATTTGAAATCAGTTTTTAAATTGAGCCCATTTACAATATATCTTATCACTGACTCCATATCCATTACACCACGAGCAGCAATTCGTTTCATTTAAAGCATATATTCATGAAAACTTTCCTCTTTAAGTTTAACACGGCCATTCAATTGCTTATGAATTTCGTACTCATTCCCCGTCGTCGACTCCAAAAATAATGCAGCTGTGTGTGTCACTCAGGAATTATTTTAGCAAAGTTCTCCACCACTACTTTGCCTTCGTCTTTCGCGATTTCTTCAGCTTGAATTTTTAATGACAAAAGCTGAATGATCTGCTGCAACATTTCTTTATTATCGTCGTTCTGCATTGTACTTGGTAACGCCTGCTGCTGTATATCCGTTATTTCTCCAATTCCTTCTGTGTTGCTCATTCTTTTTTGTACCGCTATACACGGCGCCGGCTTTGTCATTTTTTCTGGCTCTGTACGCAATGTATATACCGGTTGACTCACTCGTACTGCTGGCAGCTTACGTTTGGCGGGTGTTTTCGCTTGCCGCCTCGATTTCTCTGGAATCGTATGTACGTTGGCGCCAGACTTCTGATTTTTAGCACACATACGCTTTTTTCACTCAGCCGCAACTTTTAAGACTTTTAGTTTTTTATTTGGACGAGCCCCCAAATGTAAGATTATATGGTGAATCTTAGTTTTATTATGATAAAGTTAATATTATAATTATATAATTGTACAGCTTAATTTACTTGTCACTTCACGGCTGACGACAACTTGAAATCACTCCGACTGCTGACCGGCCACTGCTCACTGCTGACTGCCTACTCTCGACTGCTGACTGCCGACCGCTGACTACTCGATATCCAGCTTATCGATTCTTCTCGATATTAGATATCGCCATCCACCGCTTCTCCAATACTTCTTCGTACCACCCATCTCATCTCACCATGTTACATACATGCATATATGTACGTATATACATGCTAACACCAACACACACACACGTAGAGAGCGGTAGCCGCGTATTTGTGGCACGCACGCAACGATGGCGGCGGCTGCCGGAAATGCCAAGCTGAACGTCCCAAAAGCAGCAACAAAATGGAGAACAACTATTGGCATGTTGACGATTCTCTTCCCTTCTCCCGATCCTTTTCTACTCCTGTTTCCTTCTGTATTTTTTTTTTCCTGTTTTAGTTGATTGGTTTGCCAGCGTAATCACGATTAAACTTTCAACGGCATACTAATTAGATTTATATTTTATTTTATATATAGACGTTGGGTCACTCTCTATACCCTCAGCCGTTTCATTAGTAGGCGCGAGCGTGCTTCTCATGGGAAAGTACCCACAATCCCGCCTACTGCAGACAGGACCCGAACCAGGAGTCCTGCCAGGTACTTTGACTAAGTCAACTGATATATATATTTATATATATCGAGGCTTGGGGGCTTCTTTTGTGGAACCTAAATAATATAGAGAACTGCTGGTTTCTGCACTGTTTTTCTAGGCCCAAGAAGAAATCCATACTAAAATAGTCTTTGCAGAATCCTAGCAGAAAGCTCAAAGTTCCATAGCACAGGTCAAAGACAGCGCCAAAAAGTATGCAGCATTTTTTGTTTTTCTGCATTAAAGAAATTATATTTAACTTGACTGCAGAGTATCAGCTATTTGAAACTACTCTCGCCTAGAGCACTCTTACTTACTTTTTTAGTATTTTTCTTATGGTTTTTTTTTAAATTGTTGATTGTGCTGGGGCTGTGTTTTTTGTTAGGGTCCTCCAAGCTGTTGAATGCGACACCGTCACCACAGCCACACCAATTCCAAGGCATTGAGAAGGTCCCTCTCTCTCTATTTCTCTCTCTCTCTCCTTCTCGCTTTCTCCCTTTCACCACTTCCAGCCCAAACAATTCTTTGCCGCCCTGCTATACATATTTTTTCTGTATTTTTTTCTTCTCTTTTTTTTCATTAAGTTCTCACCGGCACAGGAAGTGAAATATTTTGTTGTGCTTGAGCCTTTTGTTGTTCCTGTTGTTGGCTCGCTCGTTGGTCCAAGTGATAATGTGGCCAGACAATGGCAATGGTGGCCAAGGAGCGCGTGAGTATTTTATATGTTTTTTTCAGTAAATCGTAGCATACTTTTCAGTGTGGAGCTAAACAATTTAATGAATATGTGTTGTTTTACTTAGTGCTGGGCGCTGTCAATTACAAATATGCAAATATTCTTGCATGCAATTTAAAATAATTAAATACTCTCATGCAATTTTTAGTTGTTGTTTTACTTGTGGCTTGATGCCGACTCCTGGAGTCCTGCAGCTTTACAAGACCAACTTCTTTTGGTTTCCTCTTTAATTTGCACTCATAACTCCCCTGCTTATGTGTTGGGTTTTATTCCTGTTGTTGTGTTGCGGCTAGGCAGACAAAAGCTTGAGAAAAATAATCCGGCACAGAAAAAGGACCTCAAAAGGCTAAGTTTTTATATTATTGTCAAGATTAATTTTAAGACCAGCTTCGCGTGTAAAACAAAATTGTTTAGCTAGCTAGAATATCACCAATAGAGAAAACATAACTCAGAATATTTCAACGAAAATTCATTAAATAAATTAAGTAAACAAACAAATTAATAACATATCGCTGTAATGCAAGTGATTGTGTTGTGTGCTTTTTGGCCCCAATTATTCAACAATAACCTTTGATCTTAGAAGCTTGATTGAATTCGATTTTTTTTAATTACATTTAATTCTTTAATTTACCACGACAAATAGACCAATATAAAATTTTCAATAAACTGAATTTCTGCATTATATCTGTCATGAAATTAAATTGAAATCGTTGGAGGCGATAAAAAATTACGCATAAAATTAGTGTAACTCTTTTATCTGACAGCTGTTGAAAAGTTTTTAAGTAGGTAACTCATTTCACATATCGAAAATACTTATTATTTAGTAAGAAAAAGCAAAAATAAAAAAAATTTTAGACTCATTCTTCTGCAATACATCGTCATCATCATCTTTGCAGGAGCCGCAGCGGCGGCATCATTGTCTCTGTAGATACAACATTAGCATCATAATCGTTATTAGCAGGCCAAGGACGTGACGCATGGAAATTAATATACAATATTTCTATAAATGTATATATAGAAATAAATGTGAGTGTGTGTTAAAATTGATGGATAACGATGTCTGTGTCGGCTCTAGATATTCGTGGATTTCCCCTTTGTATTGTCTCTGGCAAAACTTGTGAATATTTCTAGCAGCTGACATTAGTCATTTATTGCTCTCTGAACAAGGCTAAGGGATATATTAATTCTGGTCTAAAATTCTTGTGGCCAAGCTTAAACGATTTGAAGTTCAGGCATACAATTAAATCATAGCAAAAAAAATTACTTAAAGAGTTTTCATCACTTTTTCCTTTGCAAAACTTTCTCAATAACTCGAACTTGAAATGCACAAGAAAAGCTTTGCGGCGTTAAAATCACTTAAAAAAAAAGAAGAAATCGACGCAACTTTTGCCCGTCATCATGCAGAAAGAATCCACTATAAAACAAACATCAGTACCTTATTTCTTAACTTGAGTGGCTCTGATTTTTTGGGCTCGAAACGGGTGCGGGGCGGGCATCCATTTCTACCATAAAAAAAAATACCAAAATTCAATCGAGTATTGATTCTGAAGATCAACAGAAATAATCAGAATCTCGAGATTTTGAGCAGATTCTCGATTGGTATCTGGACTTATTTAGTGATGTGTTAAATTATAATAAAGAAAGACAGAGAGAAAAGAGGACAATCCTGGAAAACACCAACCAAAAAAGAAGCAGTGTTGCCAAGGCAGCAGCCACGTCAACCATCAATGATTAGAGTTTTCCCGATAGAACAGAAGAGCAGGTTTTAGATGTAAGAGAGAGAGAGTGCTAAAGAGTTAACATGATCAAATTCGCTGTAATTGGAGCACAGTACACGGAATCGATTGAGCAACGCATAGTCAGTTGTGCAATAAGATAAAAGTAAGGTATAATAATTTCTTGTTAGTCTACAAGGAACATGAAAGTTAAGCCGAGATAATAGAAAAGGAGAGCTAATATCACCGATAATTAATTTATGAAGAAAAAATAATACCAAGGATAGTTCTACGGTTAGTTAATGAAGGGAGATCAATGAGTAAGAGCCTATCAGAGTACGGTGGAAGACGGCGATCGGGATCCCAGTTTAAGCCACGAAGGGCAAAGAGGAGGAATTGCTTCAGAATGGATTCAATACGAACTTGATGGATTCCATATTGAGGACTCCAAACACATCCACAATATTCTAGTATGGGGCGCATTAGAGAAGTATAAAGGAATTTGGTAACAAAGGGGTCATTAAACTCCTTGGACCAACGTTTAATGAGTCCAAAAACATCCTTGGCTTTGTTAGTTATAGAGGAGATATGCAGAATGAAACTAAGTTTGGCATCAAAAGTACACCAAGGTCTTCCACAGTCGTTATATGTTGCAAGGGTACATTATCGAGCGTATACGTGACTAAGTGAGGAGTAATTCGACTAAAAGTCATAAACAAGGTTTTAGATATATTTTAATGCAACTTATTAGCCTGACACCAAAGATGCATGGAGTTACAGTCATCTTGCACACAAATATAGTTAGAAGGATCGTTGTACGAAAGAATAAGTTTCACATCATCAGCATACATCAGTATGCGTGAGTGGGACAAAATAGATGGCAGGTCATTAATAAATAATGTGAAAAATAATGAACCAAGACTACCGTGCGGCACACCCTATAACAAATATGGGTTTAGAAATTTCGGATCTCAACAGAACTCTTTGGGTCCTGTTCTTTAAATAAGAGGAAATCCAAGTCAGAAGTGTGGGGGGAATACAATTCGACAAAGGATCCCTCATTCTTCAGGAAAAATGTAGGAGGCCTAAATGAGCTGTTACGCTTAGAATTTACAAATTTATAAAACAGTTTAGTATCCCGCTCAAACTGATTCCTGCAGCGCATAAGATACTCATTATAGCATTGAGAGTTAAGGAAAAAGAAGATAGATTTAGCAATAGAATATTTAGAAAAATCAATATTATATCCAGAGAGTTTAAATTTTTTAAATAGTTTAGGTTTGATATTTTTTAAATTTGGAAGTCGACGTGTAAGCCAGGAAGGCTTGGATGAAACAGGCAATACAATACTTGGAATGCTGACATCAAGAAGTGAGTTAATAGGGTCATAGATGTGGGTTAGAGCAAAATTGATATCAACTGAATTGTATAGAGTAGACCAATCAATTGAGGAAAGAAGTTGATTAAGCATGGAAAAATTTCCTTGCGACAACCACGGAGGGTTTTACTAATAGGTTTAGATATTGGTTTAGTCGACGTGGCAATTTATAGAGAAACTTCTACGGTAGGATGAAAGGATTCTTCAGGAAATACTAATGGACAAGATCTTGACACACTGGTAGAAGTGCAATAGTTGACAAAAATAAGATCAAGCATTCTGTCAAGATTATTAGGAATCGAGTTTATTTGAAAAAATGAAAGCTCATACAAGGAATCTAAACAGTCATGTTGTGCAGAATGCACAAGATTTCATAAAGAGAGACCACTGGATATTAGGCAAATTGAAATCGCCTAAAACGACAAACACGTCTTTATCACGTACGTTTGTTGATATATATTTAATACGGCTTAAATGCTGCATATAAATAGAAGGAGGGATATAAGAGCACGTTATGAAAATGGAACATGTTGGAAACGATACCTTAACGGCAACAATTTCCACATCAGGAGGTGAAACGGATAAAGTAATTGACTCGGACCGAAGGGAAGAATTAACTGCAATGAGTACCCTGTAGGATGTAAAGGCTGTACAAAAATTTCAGAAATTGAAATTGAGGAATTAAGCCATGTCTCAGAAAAAGCTTTGTAAAATACATTTTTAAGCTTAGACACTAGACCTCTAACATTCTGATAACTGATATGTAGTAAATCTGAAGATCGATCTAGTTTTTTGGAGGATTATTTCTAATGGTTGCTTGCGAAAGAGAGCCACTAGCTTGAAGACTGACAGGCACCGGACGAGTGCGTTTTTTTATAATGAACTCATGAACAATTATTTGTGGAGGCCAGAAATTTGGATCACAAATAAGTGAGAATGTTTCTGATGGAACGTTAATTTTGAAGGAGGCTATTTCCCTAGGTTCAGAGAAATTAAATTTAGATACTGATACATTGCTTGAAGATTTGCTGGCAATATAGGCAGCAATAGCTTCACATGTAGTATCAGCTGAAAGTCTAGATAGGAAAATTTGCTTACGCGGTGCAACAATAGTAAGCAAAGGAGTTGGGGTAGGTTCAGAACCCTGAACAGTTACCGAAGCTGGAAGCACAGTTATAGGTGCAGTACCAGGATGGGCTGTAATTGAGACAGTTGCCGGGGATGAAGTCGCAGACACCAAGTGAAGTAGAGCTGCAGCGGAGCTGGAGGGACAGCTGGACTTGTAGCTCGTGCTGTAGTTGGACCATAGGCCTGAGCTTGATTAGGAGAAGTTGGTTGGACATGAACAGCACATACATTGGTATTTGAAGAATTATCGGGGTGTTCAAAGGAAGAGTGGCCGACTGACGGTGAAGGCGAGGGCGAGAAAAATGAACCGGAGATTATTCTAAACGGCGAGAAGTCGATAAATTTTCTGAAGGGGGAATAGACATTGCAGAGGAAGATTTAAGAGGAACATTTAAAAATTGATCCTCTAACCGACGGATAGGTGGGGATTCGAAATTAAACTCACTAACCATCTCAATGCTCGAGTCAAAATCACTCGACAAAAGCTTGGACATTTTATGCAACTTAAGAAATTGACCTCTCACAGAATTATACATTTTGGAGAAATTCAATTGTAAGTCATTGCACCTCGGACAAGACCATTTCAGGCCTCCACAGCCTTTTTTGGAATTGTCTTTTTCCAACTTGTCAATATCTCGCCCAGATAGAACTGCACATTTGCCATGCATCATGTTGTTACACAACCATCAGTTAACAAACCTTGGTTGGTCACCATCACGCGCTGGGCCATACGTGCAATTCAACTTGCAGCAAGACATTTTATTAGTATACAATATTAGTAAAAGAAAAAAAGATGCTAAAAGTTTCCTACTGGGTATTATTATAATTAGTATGAAGGGCGCGCTAATTGATAGCGCAAAGAAATAGCTGTTAGTAGCAAGAAATAACACAAACAATGCTTGAGCAATGCGAAAAGCAACAACAAAAATTTGAGCGGGCGAGCGGCGCACAAGCGAACAACCGCACAAAAGGAAGATAGATATAGGTATTATAATATAATAGAATAATTAAAGCTTTTTGATAAAAATTGCACAGCTGATGACTATGTGTGCAACAATGTGATACTGGCTTACCAATAACGTTTATTTCCAAGTTAAATTTAAAAGAAAAATCACTCAATATAACACAAAACGAATTTTATTACGGAGCACTAAACAAACCCGACTGTTTACTTTGATATAAATCTCTCCCATGTATGTACCCATGTCAACAGGAAAGAAAATATTTACTTCATAATCTCAAACTAATAACAATATTTATTGAACAATAAATGACACTAATATATACTCCATTGAGTTATTCAACTTTAAATTTAATGGATTTTTTTTTTTTTTTTTTTCTAGTTACAGAAAATTTTATATTTATAATTAAAATATTAATTATTTGTAATTTTTTTCCATTAATCCACCACCATTATTATTTATAATATATATAATATATATATAATATATTTATAATTATATATAATAATCGAAATCTAACTATTCCAAAAAAATATATCTATATTCCCTTATAATTAATTTTAATTCATTTAACCTTTTTTCTTTCCATAAAAAAGTTAGATTTATTTAAATTAATTTGTTTTCTTACTTTAATATCATATACCGGATCATGCTGTTTGTTTTGTTTCATGTTGAGTTTTATATTTTTCTTGTTGTGTTGTTTTGTGAGTGGTTTTTTTTTTGTGTATTATTAAATTTTTATCATATGGGATATGGGAAAGGTTTGGGACATTTTTATCTTTTCTTTTTTCTATATATATATGTCATTTTTTGGTTGTTAAATTTATGTTAATTTATTCTAACTATAACTCAGAAATATTTGCAAAATAGAATTATCTAAACAGATACATATCTGTTATATATATATACCTAATTTTTTCCTAACAGTGTTCCTTTTCTTTATTTTTTTTTTTAATTTTTCATCTATTTTTTCTCACAAATATCTATATTGTCCCACTATGCACACCAGTTTCTGTTTTATTTTTTTTTTTTATTAATTATTTTTTTACATTTTTCTTCTACATGGTACCACTGCACACACAATTTTTTTAATTTTTCATTTACCTAATTTTCTTTCCTATTTTAAGATGTACTGTACCACGGTACACACTGTTCCTATCATTTCACTAATTTTTTTTTGTATTTTATTATTATTAAATTTTTTTTTATACACTGTTCCACTGTATACTGATGTTCCTAATTTTGTTTGTTGTTTTTCGTTTTTTTGTTTTTATTTAATTTAATTGCTTGGGCTCCAGGTGAAACTGCAGTACAATATGTATGCGTACATCGCACTGTACGCCGATGTGCGGTGGCGGCAGAGACAGTCTTGGCTAAATAACTTTGTGCCAGCAGCAAAATTGGTCCGTGTGGACCCTGGTGGCCGTAAAATGTACTTGCCTCCAAAATTAGATTTCAGGCCAAATTTTGCCGCAACTAACTGGAGGGAGGGGGCTAGGTTAAGATACCCTATAAAGAAATTTTCCAAAAGTACCAAAATTAAAATTTTTTGTTCTTCGGAAAATATTATAGTCCCCACATACCTTTTGTCGAATCTTTAGGCTGTATTAGGTATTTCTCTCCTAAGATTAGCCTTGAGGTGGATGTATCCAGATTAGATAATGGAATCCACGATTCACGTGGGCGAAAAATAATATTCATTTTATATTTTTTTCAAATAATTAAAATTATTTGAATTGGTTGTTTCTATCTTTTATTTTTTAATATTATTAATATTTTTAACCCACTTTCACAAGTTTTAATTAATTTTATTATTTAATGTGGTGTCAGCCCGTCAGCCCACGGTGCAGCAGTTCCGCCGTCTTTTGCAATGTGTTATGTAGTGAAGTAGTAGAAGTAGCTTTACACGTTTATATACCACAAAAGCTTTTTCTAAAACATGCTCAATTATAGGGACGATTTGTCGCATGCGTATGCATCGCTTTGCTCGCGATATTCAGCTAAGATGCAGCTTGCGCAAGCTTGCTCATAAGCTTTATGCTTGAACGCAGCTTTATTGCATTGAGTTGTCGATCTATTTTCTGCATTAAGCTTAGAAGAAAGCTATCAACAATCACAGCGCAGGCGACAAGTTTGTCGCAAACGGCTTGCGCTGATTCTGCAACCATTACACCACCCGATAATTCTGATTCGATAGAAGGAAGATTAGCGGGAAATAAAAGTCGAATATCTTTTGCATAGTATGTTCCAAGATCTCGGCCCTGTAAGTTCTCTAAAATATAAAAACAGTTGCCAAGTTTTCTTGCTACCCGACACTTCTAAAACTGTGGTGATAATTTTGCATTAAAGTTCTGCGAAAATTGGCTCAGAGTAAAGTTTCGTCTAAAAACTTCCCGACCTACTTTGTACGTAATGGGCTTGAAACGTAAATTGTATTTTGCCGCACTTCCTAATATTTTTTGTATATCTTTAAGGAGTAGTGTTAATTGATCATATAGGCTCTTCTAAAATTGATACTTCTTTTAATAATTGATAATCAGAACCATGTGTGATCATATCTAATCCAAATAATGCTTTATATGGAGAGCAGCCTAGTGATTGATGCAAAGAAGATCGCAAGAAACATGAAATGGCCGAAATATGCTTGTTCCACTCGGTCTGATCCTCTTTCAAGTAAGCGCGAACAGCCGCTAACAATGAACGATTGACTCGCTCTGCAGCGTTAAGTTGAGGGGAGTATAAAGCTGTATATACATGTCTTATGAATAATTCGGTCAGAAAACTATTAAAATCTTTCGCTTTGAACTGAGAGCCATTATCACTAACTACAGTTTCAGGTACTCCAAAACAGTGAAATATATTCTTGAATAGGAAATCCTGAATTGCTAACGAAGTCAATTTTTTTAAGGTATGAAGCCAATGATATTTACCGAAATAATCTCGGACAATGAGCAATCCGACATGACTACGTTTACTTCTTGCAAATCAATATATAACCTCTGAAAGGTCCACTAGTTGGAGTTTGTAAGCCCATCGGCTGTCGAAGAACATAATTAGGAGCCTTGGTTTCCTTTCCATGAGTTTTGTTCCTGTGTTTCATCTCCAGTGGAATATTCTGTTCTCATGTAAATAAAGTGCTGAGAAATTTTAATATCATGAAATTTTGACTGATTCTGCGTAAATTCCTCGATATAAGATTTATATTCTGAATCAAAGAAAGCTTTAGATTCCAAATCAATAATTGGGTTCATTTCCAATTCTGCGAGCTAATCTTCACACATTCTCGACAATGCATCGGGAACAATATAGTCTTTTCCTTTCTATGTAAGTTGGAAAATATTGATTTAAATGGCGGGCACGTCTGTGCTATTGGATTGTGGTTTATGTTTTATTGACCAAAATATATTGTATGCTAGCCTATGAATAAAGGCATGCGGCTGCGATGCCGGTTATGCCGGCAGCAGAACGGTTGCATTTATGTATATTATATACTATATAAGTATGCGCTGTCATATTAGAGAAAGAGAGAGAGTCTTATGCGCATACTACTGGCGGTAAGCGTAAGTGGGTGATCATATTTCACGCTCACTTGAGTTGGTTTATTTACATAATGTGTTGCTGTTTAATTGTTGGTACAGTGTTCCCTCGATATATGCACATACTACATCTCCCTCCTTTTAAAAAATAAAGTAATTATATGTAGTTATTTTATTAGTAATTTAAATAAAAATTAATTTTTTGTAAAAATAATATTTAGTATTATATATTATATATAATTAGTTATATATATTTAATTATTTACTTTTTATTTATTTAAATTTTTTTTAAATTGTGCTTAATAGCAATAAAGAAAATAAATTAGAAAAATATTTTTACTTTTGCATAGCCATATTAATTAGATTATGAAATATACTTTTTCAATTTATCGTTATGTACTATTTATTTCTTATTTTTATTATTAGAGATTATAATATTATCTCTTGCTCCTATTTCCGATACCGTGTTCGGACCGGTATATATAAAATCTCACTTATGACCTGTTTCGTTTCTTAACAAAACTTTATCACCGACTAGTATATCTAAATTCCTTACTTTCTGTTCATATAGTTTCTTATTATTTTTCTTATTTTCATCTATAATAATTCTAGCTCTTTAGTATGCTACTTCTAGTCTATATTTACTTTCCTTAGCATAGTCATCTACATTGTATATTCTTTCTATATTATCTATACTATTGAAATGCTTTGGAAATTTCAGTTTTTCAAAGACTAACTCATATGGACAATAATTATGTGCCATAGATGGGTAAAAGAAATATTGGAGCCATATGTTGATGATGTTTTTTTTTATTTTTAAATATTTGCACAATCATTTATAATTGAATTCTTATATTCTGTTCCCTTACTTCAGAATAAAAGATTCAAATATGGCTTTAGCGACAGTAGTTGCGCTTTTGTTTGCAACTGGTATGACAACTAAATATTTGGTTAAATCACATATTAGTGTAATTGCATATTCATTGCCATATTCTGATTTTGGTAGTGGACCAATAGTGTCTACTATCACTCTGTCGAAAGCATAGATCGGAATATCACTTATTATTAAAGGGGTTTTAGTGAGCGTTGTTGTTTTCGCTTTTTGGTATTTTTGACATTTTCTTATGTAGTCAGTTATATCTTTAGACATACCTTTCCAGAAATATTGTCTATTTATCTTGGCCAAGGTTTTTGTAATACCTGTATGACCTCCCTGTATTGGATCATTATGAAATGTAGACAAAATTGCTTCTTTTTCTTTCTTATTATTTATTTGGGTCACCGGATTCAGTGGCGTTACTGTTAAAGATTTTAATATTTTATTGCCCATATTTTTAAAATTATCTATTGAAACGCGTTCAAAGATATTTTCTCACGGTGCCACATTGAGTTGTTTGAGTTGTTTATACCGGCTTGCATTTCAAGTCTTTGGAAAAACTGACCTAAGTCAAGACTTCCATTAGTATATAAAATTTATATATTATAAATCGCTAACATCAAATCTTGCAGTAATTTTCTTTCCATGTTTAAAGAAACATACGTATTACGTATTACACGTATTATTTAAAAGCAAGGTCACTACTTTACGTACTTCGTCATTTTGGATGACTTCGTATACGTTGGGCTTTGAAGTTTTTCCAGAGGTTGCCTAGGCAATTCCTCTTTTTCATTTCCTACGCAGGATTTTTGTCTACTTTGATATCTTATAGTGACTTTATTTATATGACCGGTTATATCTTGTAGTTCTTCGATGGTTATTCTTGACAACGCATCTGCTAAGTAATTGTCTTCACCCTTCAGATATTCCACTGTAAAATTATATTCCTCTAATTCAAGCCTCATACGTGTTAATTTGGAACTTGGATTGACCATTGCAAATAGATAAGTTAGTGGTCTATGACCTGCTTTTACTGTGAAATGGTTGCCAAATATATGGTTGGAAATGTGTTATTGTCCCAGTGAATAGGTGTTAACTCTTGCTCAGTTGTACTCTTGTTACTTTCTCTTTTAGTTAACTATCTAGTGAACAGGCTTACTTACTTGCATCTGTTATTCTTTGGTGAAGTCTGATGTCCATTTGAATTTTATATCCTTTTTACATAATCTTGTTATGTGACGGGAATAGTCGGCAAAGCGCCTACAGTAATTGCAGAAAGCAACGAATCGTCTTACGCTGTCCGTCCCAAAAATGTGACTCCATGCATGAAAAATTAACATTTTTGTGGATGTAGTTTTAGGTTATGTTTCCTACATTTCTCAAAATCGTCAGTTAAGTTTTTGAGCATATGTTTTTCAAGTTCAATTTGGTGGAAACCAGACATTAAGTCGAGGCATGATAAATATTTATTATAAGAATTTCTATAATTTTTAATGTAGACGGGTTCATCATCTCTCAATCTCAGCTTTTGTTTATAAAAATTATTCGTTGAAATTGATTCGGTTTCTAGTCCGCATACATGTGTATAATTGGTGAATAATCGAGACAAGACTTCTTCTTTAATACTTTCATTGTTGGTTTGAACTACATCGTAGTTCGAAAGTGATTCATAATTTAAATTTTTGTTACTGACTAGTTGATCGGTACTGGCTGTGTTCAGTAATCAGTGATTGCAACATAAATACCAGTTTGAAATTCCTGGTTTGGGATAAGTACACTATCTTCAGTTGAAGATAGTTCAATTTTTAGGGCAACCTGTGATCTTGCTTAAGAAGTGTATTATTATCAGAAGTTTATGTATTGGGACATGAATTGGAAAATTTAAGTTATTGGGTCTAATTATAAGCCAATCCATGAATTTATTTAGTAGCGCTCTCGGTTCAGTAATCCGGGTCTAGCTTGATTCGCTAGACGGAGCCGGTGCTGGCTGCAAAAGCTGCTTATTCTTCGACGTCTGTCGGCGCACCAGTGCTGGTTGCACAGGAATATTCACAATACCGGGATTCCAGGGGTCTGCTGCAATCATTTGGGCATTCCTTCTTTGGTTTGGGTAGCTTCTTTTCGGGAGGCGATTGATTAGTAATTTGCTTATCAGTTGTGTTTATTTGTTTTGAGTGAGTAGATGTGATTGGAATCTTGGTTTTTTTGTATTCGATTAAATAGTTGAGTTCAGATTGCAATTTTTGAGCTGTCGACCATGCGGGTGCTGGTATGTTAGAAAAGATAAGCCATCTCAGATGGGATATTCTTTTCTTTACTTTCTTCTGCACTCGACCGCGTTTCTTTCCTCACTCTACCACTCAGATTTTTTTTTTTGTTGCTTGTTTGTGGGATGGTGTTGAAGCCTTCGTTGTCGTTGTTGTTCCACCATCAATTGTAGTTTTGGTCGGGGACGTGCGGCCAAGCCATTGCAGATTTGTTGTTGGATTATTTAAAATCAGTTGTGTTTGTTATGAATTTTGTTATAAATTATTTGTTATATTTGTTGTTCATGACCATGTCACGGTCGCCATGTAAGTTGGAAAATATTGATTTAAAAGACGGGCATGTCTGTGCCATTGGATTGTGGTTTATGTTTTATTGACAAAAATATATTGTATGCTTAGCCTATGAATATGCTAAAGGCATGCCGCTGCAGCAGACTGGAGTGATCAGTAAGAACTTTAAATTTCTGCAGCTCCAAATAGCATCTAAACTTTTCAATAGCTAAAATGACTGCTAAACACTCACGTTCGGTTACACTATAATTTTGATGTGCATGACTTAATTTTTTTGACATGAATGCAATTGGCATTTCATTATTATCAGGCGATAGTTGAACCAAGACGGCTCCTATTCCAAAATTACTAGCATCACAATGAAGGTATAATTTTTTCTGAAAGTCTGGATTCCGTAAGACAGGGGCAGAAGTAAGTATAATCCTTAACTTTTGCATCGCTTCTTGCGCATTATCTGTCCAGACGAATTTCTTTTTAACAGATAGCATATCTGTTATATATACATATCCTAAATAGTTTACACTATTTACATAAAAATGGCTTTTCTCAATATTCAGAGTTAGATTGGCTTTTCGAAATTACTCTGCCATAAGTACAAGAACTGAAAGGTGTGTGGAAAAAGTTTCTGAGACGATGCACACATCATCCAGATATCCAAACACACAGTGACGAAGATCAGGGGGATTATAACATCCATAAGACGACACATGGTGGACGGCCGAAAGGTATAACTTTGAATTGATACAAAACCCTGCCCGGCACTGTAAATGTGGTTAATGGCCTTTATTCTTTCGATAGCTCAATTTGCCAATATGCATTCTTGAGATCCAATTTTGATATAATGTTAGCCTGTGGCATTCGTGAGAAAATACCGTCTTTGCTGGGCAAAGGATAAGCATCTTTCTTTGTTGCCTCATTTAACTTGCATGCATCTAAACAAATACGCACCTTGTTGGATTTCATAACCAGACGCATTGGCGAACTCCAGGTACTGGACGAAAGCTCAATAATATCTAATTATAACATACGATCTATCTCGGCGTACAACAGTTTCTCAACTGCTGGACTGACGGGATAAAAGCATTGCTTTACTGGGGGAGCGACTCCAATATCAATGTGATGTTTAATCATGGGTGTTCTACCTACTCCGTCAAGACGGTTAGAGAATAAATTTTTAACTACTTCTAGTTGTTGTTGTTGAACAGGAGTTAAAGGATACAAATTGGTTTCTTCAATTTCTCTCGTAGGCGATTCTAAAGATTGGATAATATACAGCTGAATGGATTGTTCCATTTCTTTGTAAATCGTACTAACTATAAGTACACCTATAACCTCATGAGCTTTTCCATCCGCAGTGCTCACGTGAGATGTAATTGATTTAAATTCTGCTATATTTGAAAAGTTCTCTAATGCTAATGTAGACCCAATGCAACTGTCGCTTGCACCGTTATATTCAAATATTGCTGAAATTAATGCCTTACTGCATTGTGTTATTCTCTTTAAATAATTCTTACAACGTATTGAATTTCTAGAGAATAGTGGACTAATTTCACTAAAAATTCTAGTTCTAATATCTAAATAAGTCGCTCATGATAAGGGAGAAATGGTTTTTTATTTACGGGTAACATTTCATAATTTCCTGTTGGTTTTGGTGATTGCAGAATCGTTACTTTACTTTCTTTTACCCTTCTTTCTTTGGGGTATCCTGTTGTTGTGGGATACACTCTTCCATCCGTTTTCCTATTTACGACGAATGCATGTCGAAATTTGTGGCTTATAAACATTAAAAGCTCCACATCCGTAACAGAATATATTGCCTTGGGCTAAACAATTTTCCCAGACGTGTCCCTGGACATCGCAGTTCCAGCAAGTTACATTAGTATTACAAATGGCAGCGACATCACTGTCGTTACTAACCTGTACTGTTTGATCTACTTCATCTTCTTTCTCTTCTATAGCGTATACTTGACGACGAGTTGTCTGTGGTTTTGGTCTAACAAATTCTTCTGCGCGATTGTTAAGTTCTCTAACTAAATTTTCATGTATCTGTACATACCTTCGTAGTGTCTTACTGTCTGTACAGGCTGATACAGCAATTTGTGTCGCGCTTCTGGAAGCAGATATAGCTTGAGAGCCATTAAAATGGATTTATATTTTATTAGGGCGGTGAGAACGACTTCGTGGCTTGAACCCCGCGAAGGAATATCAGATGGGTTAGTACCAATTCTGGCTTCTAACTCACTGAATAACTTTAACTGAATATCACCCGTTTCTACAGAACGGGTGTCATGAGCTTTTCCTTGAGCAGAAACTCCTTCTAATGTCTTGGCTAAAATTTCTAGTGATAGGACGACGGCAAGTACCTGGAACTTTGGCATCAACCTGTTTTGATCTGGGTGACCTGAATTACCTATTACTAATTTTAAATTATTTGTGTCTATTAGACTGACACATTCGGCACAATTATTATGTGCTTGTAACCAATCCTCAAGACAATTTTTATGGAAAATATGCTTACAGACTGTTTTATAGCACGACTGAGTATTGGTCATTATCTGACAACAAACACTAAAATTCTTCTCAGAGGCATCCACTGAGGCGGATATATTTTGGGGGCTATGTTCTATAGGCATTATTAACATATTAAGTTTCCAGTTTAATTGACATTTGTTTTGGATAACATGATAATATAAAATCGTTATTTGTTTTGCATCTTTGACAGTACTCGAATATAAAAAGTAAGAAAAGAATTTTTGATTACTACTACTACAATTAGATAAGCTGACAGTTGCCATATATACTCATTTAAATACATTCCTGTTGCTCTGTAGCGATACACTAAAACAGTATGATACATCTATTCCAGAGTCAACCAGACTGCATTTTCATCGAATACATCTAACATTCATCCACTGATCATACCTAAAAAGGATAAGAAATCAATTCAAAATTTACCAAAAATTTAATCAATGATCAAAACAAAAGGCTTTCGAATGCATAATCGGAAGGGTATTCAGTGTCAGCTAAATACGGAAGATTCCAGATTATTATGCAATAGTATTGAAAAAGTTTCATGATAAAAATTCTAAAAAATAATAAAATAGATATCGAAAACAAGCGAACACTAACTTTGGAGAGCAGTGGCGTAAATTGAGTGTGTAGATTGAACTCTCCCTCTCCTATGTTTTAACTATTATTTAACATATGTATACATTAATTATTTTATTATAATTGATCAATCATCCACCTAAGTGATAGGTGAGTCGAAGCGGAGCTTCTAGTCTGAATGCTAATCAACTACTGAATATGATATGAAGTGTTGGCCCATTTGCAAGATATGTCTTTTTATATTTCTTATGGATCTAAATATCAAAGTCATCACCAAGACCGCGTATCGATAAGAAGAACATTAATCGAAAAGAATCCGATAATTATTAAAAACCGTCTAAGGCTGCCAGATAGTTTAGAGAGCGTTGTCTCTTGTTAACTACTCCCCTTCAAGACTAAGGCTTTCCTCGGCCGACCCTATTTCGGCGACACTTCCCTACTAATTTTAGGTGCACAAAAAGGTAAAAAACTTAGAAAAAATAAATGGGGTCATTTAAAGTTGTCTTAATGGACCCCTCTCCCTAAATGAGGACCGTGGTCCCCAGGTCCGCTTCCACAGCTCTCTTCTTATAATGGCGTGAGATTACTTCTCAATATTCGGTTGGACTTTACCTGGACCATGAAGACTCTATTTTGCCGAGAAGCGTTTTCTCTGGCCCTGAGTGCGACTTGCGCGCCCTTAATTCTTGATTGAATGCCATCAAAATTATCTCTACTGAGCCGCCTAAACTTTTGCTGATTTTTAGACACCTGGCAAGTTCTAACAAGGTGCTATGAAAGCGCTCTACCTGTCCGTTGGTGACACTATGAATAGGCGGTGTATTAACAATGGTAACATTGAAGTTATTTGCCAGCATGGCCGTAATTATTTGCGAGTTGCGACGGCTCATTGTCGCAATATACCGACTTGGCATTGGGAAAGAAATTCATGAGTCGTAGCAACGCCGGTTTAAGTCTTCTATGGTTCTAGAGACGACGGACTGTACAACAGCGAATTTTGAAAAATTGTCTACTCAAGTTAAAAAAAATTTCTTGTCAGTAGAGAAGATGTCAATATGAACCATCTCACCCACTTGTGAAGGGATTGGCGTTTCACCAAGCTCCTGTTTTCTTGGGTGTCTATCATATTTCGCCCTAGTACATATTTTGCGATTTAGCACGATTTCATTCGCCAATTTGGTCATTTTCGGAAAGTAGTAAGTAGCCGACCTGTGTGCTCTATTGTGCTCTGTGGTGATGATTTCTGTTCGCTCTCCAGCCCTAAATATGTATGTCTATAATAGCTAGCAATTCTATTTCATTGGTAGCGTAGTTGATTTCTCGGTCTTTCAGCGTTCTTGAAATCATTGTTATGGGCCGCCCTTCCTGTGATAACACCGCTGAAGCAACGATCGTTAGATCGAATGGCTTCTTATAATCGGGATATCTGAGCATGACCTGACTTCAAAAACCGTCTTGGGCTCCTGAAAGTTTTGAATGGCCTTGACTTTCTCCGGGTCTGTTGTCGTACCATTAGATGTGACTACAAATTCCAGAAAGTTCACGCTTTTCTTGAAAATACAAAATTTTTCAACTGATTGCCTCAAGCAAGCTCTTTAGAACCCAATATCACATGCTTTACAAGAGACTGCTCATTCTCTGAAAAGATGATTACGTCATCGACGTAAACATAGCCGAATTTTCCGATCTGCTTCCGTAGGATATCATCGATTGTTCTCTGAAAAATGCTAACCGCACCCAATTAGACCAGGAAAAGAAGGCGAAAAAGAAATATAAAGATTGTTGAAAATAGAATGAAAAAAAGACTAGAATAGAAAAAAGCATAGAAAGAAAGAGAGTAATAAAGTAAGATAATGACAATTCAGAAAATCACCAACCAAAAAAGAAGCAGTGTTGCCAAGGCAGCAACCACGTCAACCATCAATGATTGGGGTTTTCCCGAAGATAGAACAGAAGAGCAGATTTTAGTTTAAGAGAGAGTTCTAAAGAGATAACGTGATAAAATTCGTTGTAATTGGAGCACAGTACACGCAACGCATAGTCAGTTGTGCAATTAGATAAAAATAAGGGATAATAATTTCTTGTTAGTCTACGAGGAACATGAAAGTTAAGTTAAGATAATATAAAAGGAGAGCTAATATCACCGATAATTAATTTATGAAGAAAAATAATACCAAGGATAGTTCTACGGTTAGTTAATGAAGGGAGATCAATGAGTAAGAGCCTATCAGAGTACGGTGGAAGACGGCGATCGGGATCCCAGTTTAAGCCACGAAGGGCAAAGAGGAGGAATTGCTTCTGAATGGTTTCAATACGAACTTGGTGGATTCCATATTGAGGACTCCAAACACATCCACAATATTCTAGTATGGGGCGAACTAGAGAAGTATAAAGGATTTTGGAAACAAAGGGATCATTAAACTCTTTGGACCAACGTTTAATAAATCCAAGAACACCCTTGGCTTTGTTAGTTATAGAGGAGATATGCAGAATGAAACTAAGTTTGGCATTAAAAAGTACACCAAGGTCTTCCACAGTCGTTATACGTTGCAAGGGTACATTATCAAGCGTATACGTGACTAAGTGTGGAGTAATTCTACTAAAAGTCATAAACAAGGTTTTAGATAAATTTTAATGCAACTTATTAGCCTGACACCAAAGATGCATGGAGTTACAGTCATCTTGCAGACAAATATAGTTAGAAGGATCGTTGTAAGAAAGAATATGTTTTACATCAGTATGCGTGAGTGGGACAAAATAGATGTTAGGTCATTAATAAATAATGTGAAAAATAATGGACCAAGATGACTACCTTGCGGCACACCCGAAGTAACAAATACGGGTTTAGAAATTTCGGATCTCAACAGAACTCTTTGGGTCCTATTTTTTAAATAAGAGGAAATCCAAGTCAGAAGTGTGGGGGAATCCAATTCGATCTAGCTTGAAGATTAAAAGATCATGATTTACAGAGTCAAATGCTTTACTGAAATCAGTATAAATGACATCTGTTTGCATTCGACTTAGGAATGCATCATTCACCAATAATGTGAATTCAAGAAGATTAGTCGTGGTAGACAGTCTCTTAATAAAACCATGTTGAAAAGGAGAATATCGACTTACAGAGGTTCTGCAAAGTTGATGTTACAATTTTTTCGAATAATTTTGGGATTGCAGATAACTTTGCAATTCCTCTGTAATTTGATATTTCGGATTTAGCTCCCTTTTTGTGAATTGGGATAATAGAAAATTAAGTTAAAAAGTTTGAGTAGGGGAAGATGTAAAGAGCTCCAGCATTCTCTGAGTACGCAACTTGGGATATTGTCGGGACCAGGAGAATATGAAGATTTTAAAGTTTTCATTGCTGAATCTAGATCGTTATCAGTAATGATAGGAGCAAATAACGAGTTAGAGGAAGAAATAAGATAAGGGTAAGCGATATTGTTAATGAAAGAAGTGTAAGTAGATTGAAAGAAATTTGCAAAAGGTTAGCACTAGTAAAGTCGTCCTTGAACCCCTCATTCTTCAGAAAAATTGTAGGAGGCATAGACGAGCTGTTACGCTTAGAATTTACAAATTTATAAAACAGTTTAGGATCCCGCTCAAACTGCAGCGCATAAGATAGTCATTATAGTATTGAGAGTTAAGGAGAAGGGAAGTTAGATTTAGAAATAGAATATTTAGAAAAATCAATATTAGATCCAGAGAGTTTAAATTTTTTAAATAGATTTTTTAAATTTGAAAGTCGACGTGTAAACCAGGTAGGCTTGGATGAAACAAGCAATACAATACTACTTGGAATGCAGATATCAAGAAGTGAGTTAATAGTGTCATAGAAGTGGGTTAGAGCAAAATTTATATAAACCGAATTGTATAGAGTAGACCAATCAGCTGAGGAAAAAAGTTGATTAAGCAAGGAAAATTTTCCATTGCGAAAACGGAGGGTTTTACTAACAGGTTTACTTGTTATGGGTTTTTACTTGTTATGGGTTTAATCAGACGGAGATTTAAACAAAAAAACCTTCGCAGAAGGTAACAAAACTAATTTACAAGACAGGAGAGATTTGATCCATTTTTATTGAGACTTGACTCGGCTGCCTCTATATTATAGGAATACGTTCCGGTACTTCTTGCAGATTCCCGACTTGTTTGCTTTCTTTTCGGATGATGTTGCTTTGCTGTTATTTAAATCCCCAAATGATTATGTTGTTGTTGTTTTGCTGTTGCTGTTGCCGGCATATTAATATAAGTAGTCCCCACTAAAATATCAGCGACTGCTTACATTAATATACCTAATTGTTTTTAGACATGCTTAATGCATGCTAAAGATTGAAACGGATATTTAATCCAGCTTCTTGAAGCCAATGTCATTGGCGTATTCCCTGAAGCATTGAGGGCAAATGTTCAATCCGTATTTACGGATCAGACCGTGACGGTTGGAGCAGGCACGGCAGCAACGGGAGCCTTGGCCGTATTTACGGGGATGCGAGTACCAGAGAGTAGCGAAACCCATGTTGGCGTCTACGATGGAAAAAACGAAAAAAAAAATAGTGATAGTGGTTTAGTCGACGTGGCAATTTACAGAGAAACTTTTACGGTAGGATGAAAGGATTCTTCAGGAAATACTAATGGACAAGATCTTGACACACTGGTAGAAGTGCAATCGTTGACAAAAATAAGAACAAGCATTCTGTCAAGATTATTACGAATCGAGTTTATTTGAAAAAACGAAAGGTCATACAAGGAATCTAAAAAGTCATGTTGTACAGAAGGCACAAGATAATTAGATTTCCTAAAGAGAGACCACTGGATATTAGGCAAATTGAAATCGCCTAAAACGACAAACATGTCTTTATCACGTACGAGTGTTGATATATATTTAATACAGCTTAAGTGCTGCATATAAATAGAAATATCAGAACACGGAGGGATATAAGAGCACGTTATGAAAATGAAACATGTTGGAAAAGATACCTTAACGGCAACAATTTCCACATCAGGAGGTGAAATGGATAAAGTAATTAACTCGGACCGAAGGGAAGAATTAACTGTTATTCTATCTTTTCTGTAGGGTGTAAAAGCTGTAGAAAAAATTTCACAATTTGAAATTGAGGAATTAAGCCATGTCTCAGAAAAAGCATTAATTTCAGACTCGAAGGAAGAACTTTGTAAAAATAGATTTTTAGGAAAATTTGCTTACGCGGTGCAACAACAGTAAGCAAGGAGTGTGGGTAGGGTTAGAACCCTGAACAGTTACCGAAGCTGGAAGCACAGTTATGGGTGCAGTACCAGGATGGGCTGTAATTGAGGCAGTTGCCGGAGATGAAGTCGCAGACACCAACTGAAGTGGAGCTGCAACGGCAGCCGGAGCTGGAGGGACAGCTGGACTTGTAACTCGTGCTGTAGTTGGAGCCCCAGCCTGAGCTTGATTAGGAGAAGTTGGTTGGACATGAACAACCAATATATTGGTATTTGAAGAATTATCGGGGTGTTCGAAGGAAGAGTGGCCGACTGACGGTGAAGGCGAGGGCGAGAAAAATCGAACCGGAGATTATTCTAAACGGCGAGAAGTCGATAAATTTTCTGAAGGGGGAATAGACATTGCAGAGGAAGATTTAAGAGGAACATTTAAAAATTGATCCTCTAACCGACGGATAGGTGGGGATTCGAAATTAAACTCACTAAGCATCTCAATGCTCGAGTCAAAATCACTTGACAAAAGCTTGGACATTTTATGCAACTTAAGAAATTGACCTCTCACAGAATTATAAATTTTGGAGAAATTCAATTGTAAGTCATTGCACGTCGGACAAGACCATTTCAGGCCTCCACAGCCTTTTTTGGAATTGTCTTTTTCCAACTTGTCAATATCTCGCCCAATTAGAACTGCACATTTGCCATGCATCATTTTGTCACACAACAAGCAGTTAACAAACCTTGGTTGGTCACCATCACGCGCTGGGCCATACTTGCAATTCAACTTGCAGCAAGACATTTTATTAGTATACAATATTAGTAAGAAAAAAAGATGCTAAAAGTTTCCTACTGGGTATTATTATAATTAGTATGAAAAGCGCACAAATTGAGAGCGCAAAGAAATAGCTGATAGTTGGAAGATAGATACAGGTATTATTAATAGAATAATTAAAGCTTTTGATAAAAATTGCACAGCTGATGACTATGTGTGCAACAATGTGTTACTGGCTTACCAATAAGGTTTATTTCCAAGTTAAATTTAAAAGAAAAATCACTCAATATAACACAAAACGAATTACGGAGCACTAAAAAACTGGGCTGTTCACTTTGATGGAAATCTCTCTCTGGTTTTTGTTTGTCCTGAACAATTTGGATGAACGCTGCTTGCGTGCCTGGCTCTATAAGGCCGCCGCCTTGAAGCGGATGAACAACGAGGCTGGCTTCGAGCAATGCGTTGCAAGTGCTCGGCGATTGAATAGGGCAAGTGCCGAATATATCGTCTATTTCCTAGGTAAAATGAGCACAGATTTTTAACAATTTTTTTTAATAAAGCCTCAATAATTCCTCACAGCATTTTGCTTTTCTATTTTTCAAATAAAACCAAACTTTTTTCTTCAAAGAATTTCAAATGGTTTACAATTTATATGCAGGTCTATTACAGGTGTCGTTCTAGAACTTGAAAAGTACAGTCTACCTACGCCTCTATATCCTTCTTATACCAGGAATATCGATTCATTCCGGATCGAGCTACTGTATCTGATATTTTGTCCCATTTTACAGGAATTTATTTCAAGCAGCACTTTAATTAACCAAGCACAGAATTAGACCAATAAATTTTTTTTTTTATTAACGGTATTTTTTATTTATAGGATCTTCTCACTTAGAGACTAACGATAAGTAATTAAATCTTAATCTAAAGTATTTGGTTATTAATTACAATTAATTTCGTAAAATACGGCCCTAACTATTACTGCTGGGTGGGGAGGTCTCTTCGCCAGAGTCGTGTATGGCCAACCTGCCTTGTTAGAGACTGCGCAAGTTTATTTGGATGGAACTAAATTTTAACCTGATACTTGGTTTTCACCTTTTTAATTTCGGCTTTAATATTTTCAACATTTAGGTCTTTATGGATATTTTCATTCCGTGCATATCAAGGTGCCCCGGTGATAGTTCTCAGTATTTTCGATTGAGCTCTCTGGATTAATCCGAGGTTACTATCACAAGCGTTGCCCCATAGCTCGGACCCATATGTCCAAATTGGTTTCAGAACTGCTTTATATAAAAGGACTTTGTACTCGAGCCTTAGTGGTGAACGGGCGTTTATAAGCCAATGTAGATTACTAGCTTTTAGTTTCAGTTGGTTTCTCTTCGCTTCAATGTGTTTCCGCCAAGTAAGCCGTCTATCCAGGTGGACACCAAGCTATGTTACTTCATTGGTTTGTGGAATGTTGATATTGTTTAAAAACAAAGCAAGGCAAGTTTGTCTATTTAAGGTAAAGGTGACATGTTTGCACTTTTGATCATTTACATATATGCGCTAGTCTGCTAGCCACTTTTCTAAGGCTACCAAGTGAGATGCTATCTGCTCCGTTGCTCTTGTTGGACACTTAGAGCGACTAAGGATAGCAGTGTCATCAGCAAATGTCGATATTGCTGTAAGACTATTTGTCGGTATATCTGCTGTGTAGATAATGTACAGTGTTGGTCCAAGTACGCTACCCTGAGGTACACCAGCCTCAATTGGATGATATTCAGGATGAAATCTTTGCACCTTACTGCGAAACTTCTTTGCAAAAGGTTTGACTCTAATATTTTATGGATGTTTTGTGGGAGAAACATGTTGATATTATGGATCAAGCCATCTAGCCAAACGCGGTCGAAAGCTTGGGTGACATCCAGGAAAACAGTGGGGCAATACTCTCGCCGTTCAAATGCTTTGCTTATCTCAGAAGTTATCCGGTTTACTTGCTTTTCGCGGTATCCAAATTGATGCAGTGGAACAGCACTGTTTATGTGTAAATGTTGCTTGATGCGATTCAGGAGAAGTTTTTCAAATATCTTTGATAGGCACGGGAGGAGACTGATAGGTCTGTATGATGAAGGCTGGACTTGTCCTTTCCTGCTTTATGGATCATTGTTATGATTGATTTTTTCCATTGTTGGGGATAATAACCCCATTTCATCATTTGGTTGAATATTATGGTGAGAAAATATACTGCACAGTTCGGCAATTCTATGATCATTTTAGGGGAGATGAGATCGTGACCCGGTGCCTTTTTTTGATTTCTGTAACGTCCCCTGTAACGTCTTCTGCTCGGAATGTGATGGGCATAGTGGCTTCAAGATTGTTGATAGTTGGGAGCAAAAAGCCGTTTGTTGCTGGATGTGGTTTGAAGACATTTTCTAAGTGATTGGCAAAAATATTTGCCTTTTCTTCGTTGCTCCGAGTCCACTCTCCTGTTGGGGTACGCAATGGTGAATCAGTCTCGATTGGTGGGCATACGCCTGACTTGGCTTTCCACAATGGAAATCGTTTGTTGTTTGGGCCTTTGCTGTAAGTTTCGTTCATCTTCTAGGGCTTTGCGTAGTAAATGGTTGGCTATTTTTAACCGCTCCTTTGAGGCAGCGGATCTATGGGCTTGCCAATCTCTCCGAAGCCTTCCCTTGTCGCGTAGTAGCTCTTCAATAAGTCTGGGAGCCCGATTACTATTGTAAAGTTTATTAGCTGTTATTATTAGAGTGGAGTGTTTTGCTGCCAGGGACTTTACAGACGTTAGCGTTTCAACTGATGTACAATGTTGAAACGATGTAATGATGAAATGATGAAATGATGTAACAATGTTTGAGGAGTCTTCAATGTGAGAACTTATGTATTTCCTATACTTCAGCCAATCTGTTTTATTAGAAGTCAGGAAATGTGGTCGTTCAGAGAACTGTGGGTGGTCATAGAGATGAAGTAAGATTGGCGAGTGATCCGATGATAGATCTGTTAAGTGCTCCACATTAACCTGATCTTGCGGCACTTTTCTCGTAACAGCAAAATCAATTAAGTCGGGCTGCTTTTTTTGGATCTGTGGGCCAATATGTGGGCCTTCCCGGGAAATAAAGTCAAGTTTATTTCGTGGTGTGATTATGGCATTATAAAGTTGTTTTCCTTTCGGATTATTGAGCTTCGATCCCCAGTGGCTGTGCTTGGCATTGTAATCACCAGCTGATGTTGCCTGTCGATAAGTTGTTGCAAATGATGGCAACAGGTAATGCTTGATGCGACACCTAATTAAAATGCCAGTGCCTCCATGAGCCTTGCCATCGGGATGATTCGTCGGATAAAAACTATGTCCCTTGATGTGAAAATTATTTTTGCTTGTTAGGTGAGTTTCTGATATAAGCATGGATTCGATGTTATAGTAATCAAGAAACTGCAAGAGTTTGTTTTTGTGCTGTGAAATGCCATTCGCATTCCAGAAGGATATATTTAAAGGAGACATTTAAGCAAATTTTTTGATTAGGAGCTCCAGTAGGAGATTTTAGTTAAGCATGATTTCCTGCATTGTTTGTTGTATTGCTACTATTGTATTTGTTAATGTAGCCAGCATTGATTCTATTCCACTAGATAAGCTGGATGGATTTTCAGTGGTATTTTGGGAAGGAATTCCTGGCCTCTGTTGCGCTGCCCGATGCTGCATTATTCCAGTGGCTTGTTAAAAGGTATTTTTAGTGACTGTGGCGTACGACTCGTTGTTGTAACTTAACGATTTAGCAAAAGAAACGCCTGGAGTTGTATTTGATGGTATATAAGGCATTGTTGTTGTTGTTGTTGTTGAAAACGAAGACACAGTAGTTAGCGCGGGCATAGTACTGGTCATTGTTGTGATCAGCAGTTTATTAGTTAGGTTGTTGGCGTCGGGGGTCGGGTACTGGGCACTCCACGATCCACTTTCCGTTATGCTGCTTGAGCATAATAAAGCTGGCGACAGAGAGCGTGCTCTCTCCGCGTTCACTTGCAGTGATGCAGTTGTTGTTGGTATTGTCTCTTCGTCAGCGCGTATAGAGAAATAGGCGTTATTCCGAATTGACGACAATCGACGTTTGTCTTGGTTGTTGCTGCCGAGCGCGAGTTTGGCTCATTTTTTGATTTCCTTCAGAGCTTATGCTCTTACAAGTTGGCATTTGTTTCACTAAGATTTTATATTATGTCTCTTTTATTTATTTATTTGATGAGGATTTGATAAATTTTTCATGGGCAGCACAAGCACAAGTACTTATGCATACACTGAGAGTCTTTTCCCGAATTAATTTGCTGTTAATTGCTCTGTATTTTTATCACTCGGCGGAGCGGTAATGATCTGATGTTGTTGTCGGTTGATGGTTCAATGAGACCAATAAATACCCTGTAAAATTTCATGTTCCATAAAATCTTATTGATTCTAATAAAAATCTGATAAATTAAAATAAAAATTAATAATAAATACAGCTCTAAGAAGAACATATGATAATTTAACTTTGATAAACATAATTCAAAGCTCATAAATTAGCTATATAAATGAAGTACAAAATAAAACTGCCAGCGAAAAGAGTTGGCCAACAAATTAATGAGAAAATTGTATACTTTACACGCTAAAGTCCTCAACCTAAATACTAGAATGAAGTATTCGTATCTCTGCACTTCAATATCCGTACTCGAAAGCTGCCTAGTTAAAAGGGAAACATCTGGCTCATTTATGAGTTAAGAGAGTTAGGAATATAGAAGTGCGTTTTCAGTTTATGAGTTTTTATGGTTGCACGCAATGGAAAAAAAGAAACCAGGGCTGCGCGCACCGCTTTATAGTTCCATACGAACCACCTTTTGGGGCCACAGCTATCCTCAGCAGCACCGTCCTTTCCCTTTCCATTTCCGTTTGCCTAAACCAAAACAAAAAGCGAGCAGGAAAAAGTTACGCACAGAATGCGTGCCCAATAAACTGTTGCCAACAACAGATATATTCTTTGGCAGGGTATTACAATTATGAAATGTTCTTTGTGACACTTTTTGATTGACTTTCTACCACATCCTTCAATATCCTTTTATATAGTTGGTCAATCTTGGACTGTATCGATAAAGTTGTATCAAAAAAGTTAATAGTTTACAGCCAGGTTCATTACAATAAAAGTGTATTAAAACTTCGTTGTCTTAAAGATTTTATGTCTTTAATTTTATTTTTATTTTCTTTTTTTGTTGCCATTTTCTTTGCTTGGCTTAAAGTTAAAGCAGCGCACACAAAAGTTAAACGCACATCAAAAGCACACTAATTTGGCTGTAAAAATAACATTAAATCACATTCATTTCTTTTTTTCGGGGAGAGGCAAAGAAAGGAAAAATCAAATTGAGTCAAAGTAGAAAAACGGGCGGGCAGGAACCACCTAAGCTACCATCGATTGGAGGCGGAGGAGAAGCAGGAGCAGCAGCCCTCCGTCCTCAGTCCTCCGTCCTCCGTCCGCCCCTGCTGCTCATACGACGTGATCTTTAAGCTTATGTTGCACTTGACTGATTTTATGCTTTGATGCTCATAGATTTTATTATTGCTGTGTGTGTGTGTGTGTATGTGAGGAGGGGTCTATGAGGGTTTGTCTGCTACTTAGTTTTTTTGTCTGACACACAAACCTTGCGCCGGATGCGCGCTGCATAGCAAAAAACCAAACGGGATACAAAAAACTGCTGCTTACTTTTCGGGTTGCTGCAAGATTGCTGCTGCCGTCTGCTCTGTGGCTCTGCGGCTCTGTGGCAATGCCACTTCACCTTTTGCTTTGTGTTGTGGATACCACACTTGGGAGTCGCTTAGCTGTCTAAATATGTCACTTGAATTTGCCGACGGCCACTTGCAATCTACCCACAAAAAAAAAAAGATCCTAGAAACAAAACTGTAGCCTGCTTTTGTGCGCTCTTTGATCCAGTAGTATACATTTCGGCGGCTTGGTATACCCTTTTGCCTTATGGCCTTTTACTCCGCACTTGAAGCATGCTCCTTTGAGATCTTGCTGGCTGTGGCATCTTAGGGCAATATGCCCATATTCCAAGCACCGGAAGCAACGTTTTGGTTGGAGGACTTGCCGGACACGGCACATCACCCAGCCAATGCGCAGCTTGGTGCTCTCCAGCAACTTCGTTGCGCTTGCTGCTGCCAGGCTTATGGTGGCTATTTGAGATCCGTCCTTCATCGCACTATTTGATCACTTCTGTGGACAAGGAAGGGTCTGCAATGGTAGCGCCAACTGCCAGTATGACCTCCTCCTTAGTCGCCAGCTCATCCAGATCCCGGACTTCAACCTGGGATATCTCCTTCAGTGTTTTAACCACCGCATGACCGCCCAAGGCCTTCCCAACTGCCGTCTGGAGCTCTTCCCGACTGTGGACAGGTTTTCTGCTAAGGCTTAGCAGAAGATCGCCCTTTGCAGTCTTCCTGATACCCTGAACATCTCCAAGTAGGTGCGTAAGAGGGTCACTCTTGACCACTCGCAGGATATCCAAATAGCTAAATCCGTCCACTCCCGACACAGTTATCGCGTCTGCACGGAAATCTTTGTGGGGCTGCTGTCGTCTCTTGACCCTAGACCAGCCAGGAACCTTCACGGTTGCGTCGTTTCCCGGCTTTTCACTCTCAAATGAGTTAGCTGAGTGAGCTGGGGCGGGCACAACTTTTTGGTCGGCACTTGCCGCTTAGATCTCTTCGTGGGAGTCTTCCGCTGCTCGGAGCTTGGTTCTCGTTTTTGCGCTTTGGGGTACCCGATGCTGCAGATCCAGCGTTAAACCCCTGCGATGCTCGTGTGATTGCTGCCCATTTAAACACGGGCGAGATTTGCGATTCCTTGGATGCCCTCCTTGCCTTATCTGTGCGTAGCAGATTCATGGCCACCTTTTGCAGGTTGACCAGATGAGCGAACTCCTTCCGCATCAACGAGAGGCCATCTAGGGTCACGCCCATTATCTCCAACGCCCCCTGTAGGGTGGTTGGCTCGTCCTTCGATACAGGGTATGCACCACTTCCTGAGGGTATGCACCACTATTTATGTTCCTCAGGGAGGGTGTATTCGCTGATCATCTGATTAGCTAATACACCAGCTTGTCCAGTGATAATAATACGCGAACAGGTGGTAGTGCGCGTTGATTTCCAACCCTACGCACAGATGTTTTTTGTGTACATACAGCGAATATTCCAGAAAGAATCGGCGGGAATGTTGTTGCAGCTCCCAATTGGATGAAAGGAAGGAAGACGAGTCCGATACAGCGCTCTCCTCCCCCTCGACAGAAATTGGGATACAATATCACAATATCACAATTGTAAACGCGGCAACACACGACCGTCCGGCAGCCTGGGGTATGTAGCAACAAATGTAGCAATAGCCACACACTAAGGTTTAACAATTCACAGGATAAAAAGCGAATTAAAAACTGAAAGGACGGACCGTCTCAGAAAACACGTCTGCACTCCGTGTAAGTTCTTCCTCTATCTGTAAATGTGTGTGTTTCTTTTTATATTTTTATTTATTTCTCTTAAGTTTAAATTTAAATTTACAATTTAGAAATTTACTATACCTAATTGTAATTCTCAGACAGGATGGGTAAAGCTTAGAGTCCGCGATATGACAGCGAGGCAATGCTTCGCGGACATATTGCTTTACCTATTCTATTCTGTCAGACTTCTCCGGCTGCGCTCCTCTCTTCTCAGCTCTGTCATCATGACTGCTGCGAAGTTGCTGACCGCATACCACTTCTCTGAAGAGTGCAACATGCTCGGCACCAGGCTATTGACAGTAATAGAACCACCCAGCATCCGCTCCAGTGTCAGCCTGTGTTGGTCGAAGCGTCTGCAGCGGAATATCACGTGGTATGCATCCTCTACCACTTGGTGTCCACATGAAGGGCATTCATCGGAGGTATCATGTCCGAAGCGTTTAAGGTAGCTTCGAAAACATCCGTGACCTGACATGCCTCCTTAAAAGCCACTTCTCCAAGTTTGGAATCATCTGGTGCGCCCAACGCCCCTTTGTTGAACGATCCCACTGCGTCTGCCACTGTTCGATACTGCGCCGCCTTGCATCGGACCGCGATATTTGTCCAGCATCGGTATTCCCCATTGAAGCTCGCTTCAGCAGATCAGCCTCAAATAATAGCTCGGCTTTCGGGATCATTCCTGCTAGCACCAAGGCCGCGTCATCCGAGATTGTTTTAAATGCGCAACATACTCGGATTGCACTCAGTCTGTATGTGGCGCAGATCCCACGGCGGTAGCTGGGAACTGCCATCACTCTGCTCCATATTGGCGCTGCATACAAAATCATTGCCTTGGTGACGCTCGTTAGCAGCTGTCTGCGTATCTGCTTTGGGCCACGAGTGTTTAGCAATATCCTGAGAGCGATCTGTTTGAAACAGCTGCTTTTGAGTTGGCAAATTCCAGGTGCTCCCTGAACGACAGCCTAGTGTCCAGCATGTTCTAAAGGAGCGGGCCCAGTACAGATCCTTGTGGCACCCCAGCGGACACTCGATAAACCTGTTGGCATTCGTCGGTCCCAACGTGTGCCTTGTGTAGGTGCTGATGCAATGCCGGTGACTTTGGTCAAGGCGTCGATTGTAGATCTCGCTTTCCTGAACCCGGAATTGGTTGGGGGATAACCCTCCAGCTCTATCGATGGCGGCCTCCAGCCTGGTACTTATTACCTTTTCCAGCACTTTCCCTGCCGTGTCCAACAGGGAGATTGGCCTGTAAGAAGAGGCATCTTCAAGTGGTTTTCCCGGCTTTGGTAAAAGTACCAGGGTCTGGGTTTTCCATATTTTGGGGAAGATTCTCTCCTGCAGGCACGCATTAAGAATATCGGCAGCGCCACCTTTGGAGCGAAATTCGGTATGCCATCGGGGCCGGGAACTTTAGAGGCATTCAGGCTTCTGGCTATCGGAAGCACTTCGCTCGTCGTTACTAAGTCGCATATAGGAGACTCCACCATAGCAAGGGGTACTATCGTATTGTTGTGTGCCAATGGTTGGTGGGAAAATTGTGTCTCAACTATTAGCTTTAGTTCACCGGCTTCCGTGGGTGATGCTTGCTTGCCGCTGTATAGCCTTTTAACCACAATTTTGTATGCCTTGCCCCACGGGTCGTATTCGGTCGAGTCGCAGAGTTCGAGAAAGCAGTCTCTTTTCCTCTTGCGGATTGCTAGCTTCAGCATTTTTTGTGCCGTTTTGTATGCGCCTTGTCATTCGCGGAAATCGGGTCTACCCCTTACCCGCTGATAGCGCCTTCTGGCCTGGAGACAGGCTTTTGGGCATTGGCGATGTCATCGCTCCACCAATACGTTGGCGTGTGGTGTCTGGCGAATGGTTGCCGTTTGGCCATGCTTCGATTGCAGGCTGAAGTGAGTAGTGCCATTAGCTGGGTTGCTCGTATTTCAGCGCTGCCATCTGTGTTGAGCGATTGCAGCGACGTGGAGAACTCTTGGCCATTAAAAGTTTCTGGCCGATACGCGTTTTCTGAAGCATCCAAGTATTCGTTAATCCTATGTGGCTTCCAATGGTGTTCAGAATAGCCACATGATCACTTGCGGTGTATATGTCTGCCATTGGGCGCTGATGAAGAGCAAAGAGCTTACAAAGGTAAGATCGACAATGGACCCCAGTCCTGCTCTACTGAAGGTGTGAGCAGTACCAGTGTTCAGCAGCGCTAAGTCCAGAGCAAAGATCTCTAGCAGGATGCGGCCCTTACCATTTGTCACCAGTCTGCCCCATTCTTCGCCCCACGCGTTGATATCCCCCGCCACCACGACTCTAGAGCGCCATCTAACATCGTCTGCCAGTTCGTCGAGGATGCCGGAATACTCGTTTAAAGCAAGACTTGGCGCCAGATAGCAGCTATAAAGCCACGTATGTCCCTATTTTGCTCTAACTAAAAGGCTTGGGGTCTTTTAATAACCTCAGGGATCGGGTGCCGCATAGCCACAACGCGGATTTCCCACTTGTATCAGCTACCCAAGTCCTGGCACAACCAGCTTCACAATGGTGTGGCTCGCTGATGATTGCCACATCAATGTGTTGCTCTCTGCAGGTTTGCTCGACAAGCGCTTGGGCAGCAATCCAATGATTAAGGTTAATTTGGAGTAACCTTAACATTTCATTTTGTCGAGGGCCTCGCGGTACGCCGGACACCTAAAGCTACCTGTACATGCCGGACACGGCACATCACCCAGCCAATACGCAGCTTGGTGCTCTCCAGCAATTTCATTGCGCTTGCTGTTGCCAGCCTTATGGTGGCTATTTGAGACCCGTCCTTCATCGCAGGAAGCGATTTGATCGCTTCTGTGGACAGGGGAAGGGTCTGCAATGGCAGCGCCATATGCCAGTATGACCTCCTCCTTGGCCAGCTCATCCAGATCCCGGATTTTAACCTGGGACATCTCCTTCAGTGTTCTTACCACCGCATGACCGCCCAAGGCCTTCCCAACTGCCGTCTGGAGCTCTTCCCGACTGTGGACAGGTTTTCTGCTAAGGCTTAGCAGAAGATCGCCCTTTGCAGTCTTCCTGATACCCTGCACATCTCCACTTAGGTGTGTGAGTGTAGGGTCACTCTTGATCACTCGCAGGATATCCGAATAGCTATATCCGTCCACTCCCGACACAGTTATCGCGTCCGCACGGAAACGTTTGTGGGGCTGCTGTCACCTCTTGACCCTAGACCAGCCAAGAGCCTTCACGGTTGCGTTGTTTCACGGCTTTGCACTCTCAAATGAGTTAACTGAGTTAGCTGGGGCGGGCACAACTTTTTGGTCAGAACTTTCCGCTTAGATCGCTTCGTGGGGGTCTTTCGCTGTTCGGAGCTTGGATCTCTTAGGCGCTTTGGCGTACCCGATGGTGCAGATTCAGCATTAAGCCCCTGCGCTGCTCGTGCGCTTGCTGCCCATTTAAGCACGGGCGAGGTTTGCGCTTCCTTGAATGTTTTCGCTCCCTTATCTGCCTTATCTGTGCGTAGCAGATTCATGGCCACCAGATAGGTTCACCATGCAGGTTCACCAGATAGGCGAACTCCTTCCGCATCAACGTGTTAACTTGCCTTTGGCCCTGCAGTAACGGCTATCTTGGGTCACGCCCATTATCTCCAACTCTCACTGTAGGGTGGTTGGCTCCTCCTTCGATACAGCCACCGGAGATAGCGAAGCTGAGTTACTCACTGCAACTTGGCTTATCTGCACAGTTGATGGTGTTCTCTGCAGCGCTGGGCGCCGCTCAAAGGCCTTCAGCTCGTCGTCCATCTTGCGTATGCTGCCTTGGCAGACCCACGATGGCCAGAGATTTCCCTGTGGCGTACGACAGCTGGGGGTTATACCGCCCCGACTCGGTCACCAGAGCCCCGTTATGAGCACCGCCGCAGCGGAGGGGTTGGAAATTAGTCAGTTCCGCGACTTTCTGCTCCAAACTGCCCAAGAAGCCTACGGTGGACAATTAAAACTAAAAGTAGGCACTGTGCTGGGTGGCTCCTGGGGGTATGCACCACTATTTATGTTCCTCTGGGTTGGTGCAATCGCTGATCAGCTGATTAGCTAATTCACGAACCAGCTTGTCCAGTGATATTAACACGCGAACAGGTGGTAGTGCGCGTTGATTTCCAACACTACGCACAGATGTTTTTTGTGTACATACAGCGAATATTCCAGAAAGAATCGGCGGGAATGTTGTTGCAGCTCCCAATTGGATGAAAGGAAGGAAGACGAGTCCGTTACAGCGCTCTCCTCCCCCACGACAGAAATTGGGATACAATATCACAATATTACAATTGTAAACGCGGCAACGCACGACCGTCCGGCAGCCTGGGGTATGTAGCAACAAATGTAGCAATAGCCACACACTAAGGTTTAACAATTCACAGGTTAAAAGGCGTCTGTGTGTATGTGTGTTTTTTTATATTCTTCTTTATTTCTGTTAATTTTAAATTTAAATTTACAATTTACAAATTTACTATACCTAATTGTAATTCTAAGACAGGATGGGTAAAGCTTAGAGTCCGCTGTACGACCGCGACGCAATGCTTCGCGGACATATTGCTTTACCTATCCTAGTCTGTCAGTCTTCTCCTGCTGCGCTTCTGTCTTTTCAGCTCTGTCATCATGACTGCTGCGAAGTTGCTGACCGCTTCCCACTTTTCTGCCGAGTGCAAGATGCTCGGCACTAGGCTATCGACAGTAATAGAACCACCCAACATCCGCTCGAGTGTCAGCCTGTGTTGGTCGAAGCGTCTGCAGCGGAATATCACGTTGTACATACTTCTAGCACTTGGTGTCCACATGAAGGGTATTCATCGGAGGTGTCATGTCCGAAGCGTTTAAGGTTGCTTCAAAAGCGTGCGTGACCTGACAGCATCTGGGTCAGATAAAAATGTATCTGCCCATGCCTCCTTCCGAGCCACATCTTCAAGTTGGGAATCAGCTGGTGCTTTAAGCTGCCTTCGCTCCCGACCCAAACAAAAAATCTCCCCCTCTTTTGGCCGTGTCTTGTTTTATTAAAATATTAGTTTTCTTTTCTGACTTTTTTTCTGTGTGTGGAATAAACGAATATGGGCAGAAGGAAGGGGGAAAAGAAAACTGCTTTTATTGTCGTCTTTGTTAATTGTTATTATGTCCCACGTCCCCACGTGGAAAATGCCCTAAAAAAACAGGATATTTGACAGGTTTCAGTACAAAGCGAATTTAAAAAAGAATTAAAAACTATTTTTACCTAGACAATTGTCAAATATTATTCGGGGTTTTTTCCAGATTTTCCTTTGTGTAGAGCCAATAATCTGCCCACGGAAGATCGATAAGCAAATATATCGAAATCAAGAGGCTTTCTGCTGGCAGCTACTTGACTTTGTTACATTACAGAGTATCTGCTAGTCGTGCACACTCCACTTGCAGCTACCAATGCCACTGCCACTACCACTGCCACAGCCAGCGTCTGTCGCTGTTTCTGTCTGGTGTTTACTTTGACTCAGTTAGAGCTAGCAACGTCGACGGCCAAGAGCAAGTAGTCATGAATAATGAAAAAGCAACGTGAATACATTTCTTCTAGCCGGGCCCACAGCTCTTGTTACGCTATATATGTGAATTGGCACAAGAAGTCTATCCCTGGCAAAAACTTACCCATGGACTTATTCAGCTTAAAAATGTGTTTGAGCCAAGTGTTAATTCGAATTCCTAGATTTAGCTCTAAAAATAGATAAATAAAAAGCTAAATTTAGCACTTTGTATCTAAAGTCATTAGATAAGCTAAGAAGGGCTTCTAAATCTGCTCAAAGGAGTTGTTGTCTCAATGCACAACAAACCGATGTTGACTTACTGACTGACTACACAATTTCTATCAGCCCACAAACTTGGCCAGCAGGTAAATATTGTTGAACAACACCCGAGACTCAATTGCTAATTCAGTAACAGCAAAGTAAGAGTAACAGTAACAGAAAAGGACACAGAGACAGGAACAGAGACGCAACGCTGTTGCTTTTGTCCTGTTCGATGCTGTTTGTTCTGTCCAGTCGCCGCCACAGTCGGAGGGGTGGAGGAGGGCAGGAAAACTTGCTTTTCTCATATAGATTTCCTTTATTTACCGTTCATTGCTTGCAGGCGTGCTCATAGTTCTCTGCGTCTATGATTGATCAGGGGCTGCCTGTGTCTGTGTGTGTGTGTTCTTAGCCTTAAGCTAGTCCCAACTCCATACCTCTCTCTTTCCCTACCCCTCGCACATATTGATGACGCCGCCCTTGTCCTTATTTCGTTGTTGTTTGCATTTCAAATTCGTTGCGGATTCGATGAGAAAATCGAAATCAACAAAGCAAATAAACATTCAATAAATCGCAAAAGTGTCAATAGATTTTTGGCCATACGCCCTGACAAGTGGCGGACGCAGGGACGAAGGGGAGGGAGGATTAGCTTTAAGTTGCTGGCATGCTAATTAAAATTGGGCATTTCTGCAGAATTTTAAATGAACTGCCAGCCAGCCTCACCAAATGACAGCGTCAGCAAATTGCCGCTTAAATTTCAGTTAAGTGTCAAGCGACCAACTACAAAATAACAACACGCATTGACTGCAAAACTTGGCCAAAAATCTCAAGTTTTTAGCAGTTTCGGTGCGGCGGGGGCGGCGTGGCGGCGGGTGAGCCATAGTGCAATTTTGGCCAAACTAAAATGAGTCCCGGAAGTGGCTAAACAACCAAAGAAAAAAATAGTGGGCAAAGGCTATCATCGACGGCTGACATACTCTCGCCAGCTGAAATAATGATATAGTAGTTCGATCTTCATACTTTAAGCTGTGCTATAAGCAAACCCATCCCTACCTCCGACAATTATATGATATAGTTGTCTGATCTATGGTGTCTCCAACAAAAACAAGGCTATATTTCGAGTCTTAGTCAACTCAGATTGGTTTAGAAACAGACAGACATCGACTTGTCTCATCGTCTTGAACAATAATTTATATATGAATATTCTTTAGGGGTTCGGTGATGCCTTCTTCCAGGTTATAATACTCTCTTTAGATGTCCAGTTTTAGAATAAATATAGAAAATACATAAAACAAGTTATGCTGGCAACTTTAATCAGAAAATCTTTATACTCCGAGTGAGAGTGTAGCAAGCTGAAAAGTTGGTAAGCAAACAAAAATATATATTACAACAAAGACAATGGGATATCCACCGCATTCTCCTCCTGGCCCTAGAGTCAAGAGCTTCCTGGCAATTGAGGGAAGGGCAGGGCAACCCAGGACAACCCGGGTTGGCTGTTGTTGTTGCGGTTCTTGTTTGGCTGTTTAAACCGCAATACAGATAAAGACCAAATTACTTTTTGACCAAGACGCTGTTGAGATGCGAACCCACGAACCGCAAGCTAAACACTAAACACAGAGTTAAAGGAAAGGCGGCAAAATCGAGAGAAAGTGGAGTCCAAACCAGCCTGAAAATGCGATGCTAAAATATATAGTTTAAAATGCGTGTTGAAAATGGGTTTATAGTGATCCTCTTGTCGCCGGTGAAAGCTTTTGGCTGCGAATTTGTTAACCGAACTGAGAGGATCAACCATAGCCTGATTTATTGACAAGCTTGTTGACACTTGCCAAGTCCAACAAATCGGGGTATTTCCCCAGCGAACCAGAGACTTAATGGAGTTTTGGCATAGAAATAGCAAAGAAATTTAATGGATTTTATTTCTTAATTTAATGGGCAGAGTCCTTAAAGCCTTGATGGGTAAACAAAGAAATATTTTTAATTAGATTTTTGTTATTATTCAAATATATTTCTACAATCTATTGGACAGTTTCTGAAATACTTTTCGACAACTGTAAAGAGATTTTTACAGAATTTATGGATAAGTTTTTGTCTAATTTATAGTTTGTATTTTTATATAATTCTTAGAATAAAATTCCTGAATGAATGACAAAAAAACTTCTATTTTCAATCTCTTTTTTACTTTAATTCTTAGGCAATTTTGGGTTAAGTTTTTGACCCAGTTTATATGGAGTGGATTTTGAAATGGCTTTTTCATGGAGCTGCTGAGATTACTTTTCTTCTTTTTTTATGGAGTGTATTTTAAAATGGCTTTTCCGTCCTTGTGCTTCCTTTTATGATTTTCCAATAACCATTCAACATTTGTGTGTAAACAGCATCATTGTCTGTATCCGAAACTTTAACCAACTCTGGCACGCCTAACCGCAGGACTATCTCAAAACTGCCGGTTGCCGGTTGCCAGTCCGGTCTGTCTGTCCGTCTGTCGGTTGTCCTTTGTCGGTTTGCCTTTTGCCACCCCTATAAAATGCCGTGATGTTGCAGCACGGAAAATCCAAAAGCCGATGCCAGGTGATGAGCCTCATCTGATTGCAAAAAGTACAACAACAGCAACAAAAGCAACAAGACAAAAAAGAGCCACGGGAATGTCAGCCATGACCAGACAGAGTATCAGGACAAGAACCAAGACCAACAATGGGAGTACACTCAAAAAAAAGAAGGAAAACTGCCTTAAAATTTATCCAACTAATAACAAAAGAATATCAATTTTCTATCAAGCAAACCAAAGCTTTTGGGCCAATAACAATGTTTATAATAATGAAAGAAAAACAATACCTTTTTTTCTTACTTTAAAATACTGTTTTAAATAAAAGATGGCTGGATTCAAATAAGTTATAACAAAATAATATAATTTTTTTTCCGAAGTTGCTGCTTGATTTAGGTAAAGAATTTTCCATAGTTTTTTCTCCGTGTGCAAACGCAATAATAGAACAATGTTTTGAGGCAGGCGACGAAAACTTTTGCTACTGTGCCGCACACAGAATTGAGGCAAGGGCTGTTATTGTTCTTGTTGTTGTGGTTGCTGTTGTGGCAACCACAAAATAAGTGTTTACAGCATTGATTACAAGCGTAGGCGTGTTGCAGTTGAAAATTTTTGCAATTGCAGCTGCAGTTGGAGTTGATTAGAGTTCAGAGAGATGCACAAGGATTTTTGCATTTCTAAGATGCAAAGCCCCCAGAAGCAGCAGCACCAGCAGCAGTATGACCAGACTCTGGCGGCGTGTCAGTAGTGTCAAGAGAAATGCCACAAGGGAGGAGGAGAAAGGGAAAGGGGGCGCCGACAACTTGCCACATTGGGTTAGGTGTCAACGCGACGGCGGCCAACGGCACACACACAATTGACAAGCAGTGAAACTCTTTTTTTGGCACTTCCGTTGCTTTTGTTTGCCAGTTTACAATTCCAATAAAAGCAACAATTCACTACTTGAAAATTACCCCCCCAAATGCCCCCTAAATGCCCCCTGCTGCGTGCCACGCCCCCAGTTGACAGTTCTGTCAAAAGTTTATACCCAAAGCATTTGAACTGCATTTCATTATGGGGCCAGAAACTAAACGAAGCAAGCTCCCAAACGAAGCGTATAAGTGGCCCTTATCGTAGCTGCAACTGTACTGTGGGGTAGGGTTTCCATATGTAGGGTATACCGTGAACGAGAGAGACAGAGAGAGGGTCGAGGGGGAGGCAGCAGTATATTGTATTGGCAAATATTCTCATGACAATAGGAATTTTTATTGAATTTATACAAAAATTGCAAATTTCATTTGCCACAAAGTTGTTCAAGCTGCTTCTACATGTTTTTGTTCGCTTAATATACTAATCAAAATGTATGAAATTTCATATATTTAGTATTTTTGTGTAACACTAAAAAAACTAAAGCCTTTTTTAGACATTGAAAACCAGCAAGTTTTCTTGTGCTTAAACGCCCCAAAAGAAAGAGATTTAGAAGCTCTGCTGAGCTTAGTACAGGGTATTTAATAGTGCAGCACTTTCAACTGTACGTTGCTACTTGTTTTTGCCAGCTTCGTGTTGTTTATGAAGTTTTTGAGAGCAGATTGCATGTGAATAAAATTCTATTCCTCTTTTAAGACGGGTTTACAATAAAATACCAAACGAAAACACATGAAAAATACTGACTAATTGATCATGGTGTTTATTGGATTCTACGGCTCAGAAATCCGTTCTCATTTTATCTATAAAGTATTCAATATATTGATACTGCGATCTATTCAATCTACGTGCATTTCCAACGCACTCCTCAAAGCCAGCCTCATTGTTCATCCGGTTGAAGGCGCCGGCCTTATAGAGCCAGGCAAGCAGCGTCCATCCAGTTTGTTCAGAACATAGTCAAGATCCATTATAGCCCGTTTATATTATCGTTTCCTATAATAATATTATAATATTTAAGTATTTAATTGTTGCAGACATTGCCAGCTACTCTCTTGATGTTGCACAGAGCGCGATTCGCAAGAGTATCGGGGAATCGACTATTCAATTCATGCCTCTGCTTAAATTAAAGGGTATATAACTAGATTTAGCAGTATACTTTCAGGGTATTTCATGTAATTTAACCTGCGAAAATTATTTGCGATATAAATGCGTCTCTCCCGTGCGTTTAGGCGGTCCGCCGGACTAGCTTCGATCTGATGAGCAAAGGGCAATTCGTTTAAATTCGGACAGGTTCCTTCAGTTAAACTGGTCAATACGGTCGTTTTCTTGGTAAGAGTTTTACTCTTCTTAAAGCCATGTTGCTGGGGACGAGCTGTGACCATAAAATTGTGATCCGTTAATCCTGTACTGATATCAACCTCGACCTTGGCCTCCTTTTCTTTGCCAGCACTGTTGATTTATCAGAGTTTAGTTTGGGATTTATACAGAATATTACGCAAAGAAGAACCGATTAATATCTGTTCCATATCTCTGCTCTTAGTCTCAAAAAATATTGGGTTGACACTCAGATGATGAGCATTCCTTTTATACTCTTGCTTGGAGCAGGCCGCTCTGGCTTCAAGGGTATAGACAATTAAATTATAAATTACCAAAAATTATTAAATTATTTTCAAAAATATGGAATCTTTGGTAGGGAGTCATTCCTTGTTATTCTCTGTAACAAAATTTCATCAGAAACTTACTCCATTTTATTGGCTTTGGCCATTTCGCCGAGAGACTTGATGATGTCGTCCACCTTTGAGGGTTCCGTTAAGAAGTTTTCATTCAATTCACTGTATTTGGTATTTGACAGTTTTATTGTGAGTATTTAAAGTATATTTTGGTATATATATTTGTCTGAATATTTCTATATATATTTGTCTGTTGCTAGTTGTTGTATAAGTGTTGAGTTTTGGGCAGCTGCTTGCGCTCCATCAATTTCCGCACAGCCAACTTGTCTAATCTGGCGTAGAGTAATAATCATTAAATGCAGTTGTAAGCTGCTGCTGCCCCTCGACGCCACCCTACAAATTGGTCTGTGGACTGGTGGGGTATGCTCGACTAGCAGCACAGCTGGCTCGTTAGCCAGCATGTGGTTTTTAGGTTTAACTTAATTAAAATGTTGTATCTTCTCCCCAAAAATCAAGAGATAAAATGAACCAAGGAGTAGTGTAAAAAATGTAAAATCCACATGTATTCATCCCCTCTCTCTCTCTCTCTCTGCGGCAGGCGTGGTACATCTTTATTTGCGCCTGAAATTATTTAATTGAGTTTGTTTGAAAATTTCTTTTAAATTAAGAAAGTTTTTGCACGTGACTCTTTTGTGGGGACTACTGACAACTTTTTCTCTCTGTTGTTCTCCTTTCTTTTTTTTTTTTTTTGGACCAACTGCTGCCACACGGCACACATATTTTTTCTTTTGGTACAGCGCAAGGACAATAATCATAAAAATCAGTCATACGCCAAGGGGTACAGCTACAAACTACAAAATAACTAACTAACTAACATAGCTAATTGCTGAATGGCTACAAAGCCTTCCATACCATGTAAACTCGGCTGACCGTTCCTTTTTCAAAAGGGAGCCATGTTTTTCTTAGCTATTTTAAATTAATTTTAGGGCTTAAAAATAAATCTTTACTCAGAAAACAATTAAATAATTACTCAAACTCTAAAATTATTAAAAAAAAATTATTCCCACTTTGTGAGTTTTAAGAAAATTAATTTAAAGAAAATCGTAGGAACATTTCTTCGCATCCGCCTTCGTAATAATCGCTCAGCCAGCGATTATATCGGCTAAATTAAAAAATATATCTTTTTTTTAAATGATTTTTTATGATCGCCCAGAATATTGATGCATATTATTTTCAATATTCGTAAATTCACGTTTTGCAGAACTCGCTCATTAATATTTGTTAGCAGTCGCTCTATGAACTAAACTGCCACTTGCCCCCGTGCCACTGCCTTCTCCCTGTCAGCTGTCGTCATTGTGGTCATTGGCACACAAACCCACTGTATTTGTGGCGTGCAACATGTCGGATTCCACGTGAGCGATGCACAGTAGAGCAATCCCCTGAAATTCGCTTGAAACTTTAAAATCTTACTCTAGTAATGATGTTTCAATGACTACTCACACTGAATAAATGTAAAAACAAAACAACAGCAAAAATTCGAAATTTTTAAAGCTTAAAAAAACATTTTTTTCCCAAAAATAAAAATTTTTATCCAATCTCACAAAAAAAAAAAACGAACTGTTATTTTGATCATTTTGTTAATTAGAAAAATATTCAAAAAATTAATAAAAAAAAAAAATTAAAATTAATTAACAATGATGTGCATCATCAAAAAAGATGAATAAAAAAAAAATTTAAAAATAAAAATATTTTTTTATTAGTCTTCCCAAAAAAAATTTTTCAAAAAAATTTGAATTTAAGTAAAGATTATCAAAAAACTGAAAATAATTTTTTTTCAAAAAAATTGACATGGAACATTACAAAAAGGAAATAAATCCAAAATATATATGTAAAAAAATGTTATTCTACCGAAAAAGTAAAATATTTTAAGAAAAAAATATCAAAACAATTTTTTTAAAAAGCATAACCAAAAAAAAAAAAAATCTTTTCCCAAATATAAAAATTTTAATGCGGCTGGTATTTTGCCGACCAAGTAAAGATTAAAAAAAAATTTAATTAAAATTTTAAAATTTTTTTTCACATAAAAAATAACGACCAAGTATCAAGTGTCAAAGGCGCCGTTATAGTCTTTTTGCCTGCCTATCAAGACATAAATGTTATTTTGCAGACCAAGTAAAGTTTTTGATAAGAAAGAAATTTAAAAAAATTATTTTTTTAAAAGCCTTCCCAAAAATTAAACTCTCCAAAATAAACAATAAAAATTTGAATGCAACTCAAAAAAAAAATTTTCAAACTTGGAAAAAAAATGAAGTGCAAATTATTGACTTCTGATTTTTGCCATAAGTTTTCGTCGAAATGTACTACTGTGCGGCGGCTCAAAATGTGTGAACATTGCAAAAGCATGGCAAATGTGTCAAGCGTGGGAACTTCAGCTGCATTAACAAGCAGTTTACGCGTGCTTGCCACGGCATGGTGCAACCTCCTTCTCTTCTTTTCAGGTTCGTGGCGGAGCAGTAGGTAGGGTAGGTGTTAGCCAACTGCTTCGAGTAACTGTAACATTGCCCATTGTTGTAGGAAACTTTAAAGTAAAGCGCAAGTATTTCACATTTTTCTAGATTTTTTATTTATATATAAAGTATTTTTTTTTGATCTGACCTCCGCAGGATCCGCCTTGACTTTTTAACTCGGCTTTTCACCTTTTTAGCCCTTACACAAAAACAGTAAAAGTAAAAAGGAAATTTTTTTAGCGTATTTTTCCAGCATTTCCAGAATGCATTATTCATTATTCTTTGTATTATTCAAAAATTATTAAATTAAATTATTATTCTAGATTTAAAAAAAATTTAAAAAAAACGATTTACTGTGGTTCGAGATGCATACAAAAAGCCATATACTCAGCTTTGCTAGGCTATACAAAAATTTTTTGCCTGGCAGAAGTTGAGCAAAGAACACGGCCGCTGCGGCTGCTTCTGAAGTGAAAGACAAACAAAAGATTATACCTGGCCCCAGCCGCTGGGCATCCTTTGTAATGGAGCAAGTCCAAGAACAGCAGAAACTGATGATGTCTGAGTTAGAGTCAGTCAGGAGTTCGCACGGTGCGCACAAAATGAGAAGACGATGTGGTTCAGGTAATTCCTCTATAAGCATTCTTTGGGTTAGGGTGATAATTGCATAAGTGTTGGCGTGCGGGCAGCAAAATAAAAACATGTTTAAAATGTTGTTATTCATACAGATTCGAAATATCGCGCCTGCCATGGCTAGGATTTGCCGTTTTATACCCTTCTTTACAGAGGAGAGTATTAGAATTTTCTGCTCTTTTAGAGATTTTTTGACCTCAGTTTTACAGTCAACAGTCGAGTTGGAAAAATATTGCTAGAAATTAATTATAAATATGCTAACGTTAGTTAACAGTGGCTCTTAACAGAGTGAAAAATGTTACGGCTTTTAACATTGTTACTATACATCGTTGATAAAAATGATAATGATGATGATGATGACAATGACGTTTATACATTCGAAGGTCCTTTGACTGTTGCCATTTTACCTCGGACCACAACAGCAGTTGAAAAATTTCAGGTTATCGTGTGTGTACATTGTTTCTTTCGAATTGATGGCATCAAAATTCCTCTTCCGTTTGCAGTTTGATGTTGTTGCTGCTGCTGCAGCTGCTGAGCAGCATGTTGATGCTACAATACAACACTAAACTCTCCCTCTCTCTCCCCTTTTGTAGCGATATGAGAGCAGCAGGCGGAGAAGCAGGCACTTCATCTAAGCCAAAAACGTGGAGCAGTCTCTGGCAATCAACTTTAATAACGTCACAGAATGTCAATAAATACAAAATGGTTGGTCCAAACCCGGCGTAACTCTTCTCTCCTAACCATGATTATACTGTATACCCTTTAAAAAATATTTCAAAAAGATATTTGCAACTTGTACAGCTTTTAAGCTGAAAGCTTTTACTCTGCCGAAAGAGTATTGAAAAGTGTGATGAAACGAGTTCCAAATTGTCCTACCAATACGTCTCTAATAGGGCTAAAATTAAATAAAACGAATTTCATTTAATAAAATTAATAAAATTTTAACATAGTTTTAATAACCTTCTGCTCAGCGTCAAAAAATTGTCCGCCAATACTTCTCTAACATGGCTAAAATTGGAGAAAAGGATTTATTTAAAACCTTCTGCTCAGAGCCGAAAAACTGGCATATCAAATAGTCTCTATTAGAGGCGAAAACTGGAACTAAATAAAAATTTAAAAAAACCTGATGATAAAATTTTTGGAAATTATTTACACAACTTCTAAAGCTTTCAAACTAAAACCTTTCGCTCTGAGGAAAGAGTATTGAAAAGCGAGATGAAACCAACCGTCTCTAAAAAGGAAAAATTGATGAAAAACGAATTTCATTTAATATCAATTGAACACAATTCTAACAAAGCTTCTGCTCAGCGTTAAAATATTGTCCTGCCAAAAATAGAGGCGAAAAATAATTTAACTATTCCATACACTTCTCTGTGTAGCCGAAATTGAAAGAAGGAAAATAATTGAAAAAATACATTTCTCAGAGTATCAGCTAATTGAGCACACCCTATGACTACTGCTGCGACTGACATCCTTTGATATTCCACCTGCTGATGCTCGGCAAGAGTATCATTAACAAAAAGAACTGCGTGCTGCAGCTGACCGACTCTCGACCAAGCAGGACATAGCTCCGCCTTTCCACCTATCCCTCTCCTTTCTAAAGCTCCTCCAAACCGATCCAAGCAACTTGTGCTGCTTAGTTGCGCACAGTCCAGGGTCGTGATCCAGGATGCTCCCCTTATCCGCCCCTCCCTCTGAACTAGCCATAATCTGGCTCTAACTCTTTTGGCTTGAAAAGCTCTTGTAACTTGTTATAGTTCTCATTTTGTATCACTAATTCATTATACGGAAAGAGTGAAAATAGGTAAATTATTAAATTATTAAATTATTATCAAACTTGCGTGATTGAAAATAATTTCAATTCACAATAAAATGGAAAAACTATTTTAAGCTCAGTATTATAAACTAGAATTGGCAACTAAAGTACAAGAAAAATACTCAAACTAAAAATCGAAGAAAAACTATAATATTCAACATTTAATCAAATTTTAACCCGTTGACAAAAAGTTAAAAGCCTTGCTACAAAAACGATAACTTGGCTAAGAGCTACGTGAGAACAGCGTGGAAAATTGAGACGGTCACAAGAGGAACGAGAGCAACAACTAAAAAATTTACCGAGTAAACAAATGGAAAATTATTAATGAAACAAATTTATTAAATAGTTAATTTCTAAACAAATTTTGAATCGTTAGAAGCCTTGCTACAAAAGAATGTGGAAAATTGAGACGGTTTCAAGAGGGTCGAGAGCAACAACTCGAACATTTACCGAGTAAACAAATGGAAAATTATTAATGAAAAAAATTATATAATAGTTAATATCTAAATTTATTTTTAATCGTTAAAAGCCTTGCTACAAAAACGATAACTTGGGTAAGAGCTACGTAAGAACGTGGAAAATTGAGACGGTTACAAGAGGATCGAGAGCAACAAGTCGAACATTTACCGAGTAAACAAATGGAAAATTATTAATGAAACAAAATTATAAAATGGTTAATATTTAAAAAATTTTGAATCGTTAAAGGGAGGAGGCGCTGTGGAGGGTCGAGTCTAGAGTCTGGAATCAGTTTGACCCCTTGACCAAGCGGAAGCCTCGTTTATGATTTGGAACTAATTGCAAAGGGCTGGCTACGACCAGTAAATACAGCAGAAAAACAGCAGGGCGTGGCCTGAACTGGGGGCGTAGCAATAGGGAGCCCCAGGACTCGAAAAGGAGATGGGGGATGGGGTGTACGGAAGCAGTTCGGGTAATTACAATTGCATTGCGGTTTACGGGAGAGGCACACGCTAAATCACTCAACGGGGGAGGCCAATATGCCAGGCATTAAGGAAATTGTGTTGACTTACACAAATGAGCAAATGCCGAAAATCCTGCCCAGCGTCTCAACATATGCAATTGCGTATAAATATTTAAGCGGCGTGGGCGCAAATTAATAACCTATGCCATGGACGTGGTCAAGGATGGGGTATTAAAGCCCAAAATTAATATTCAATTCTATTAGAAGGATTAAAACGTTTAAGCAAATTACAGGAATGCAACAAAAAAAAAAAAAATAACTACACAAAGATAAATTGAAGAGAAACAGCTTTCAAGTTCTTTCTTTTATTAATCTTACTCTTTCGTCATATATATTACCATCCTAAGAATAAAAAACCTTTAAAAAGCACGCCAAAGAGGAATATTAAAAGCGAAAAGCTCTCCTGGAAGCATAAAAAAAGAGAAAGTGCATAATAAAATCTTCTCTCTCTGGACCTCTTAGGAGAGTTAAAACAAAAGCAGAACGTTTAAGAATGTCGCACAAAGAAGAATAGAAAAATCAAGCAGGTTCTCAACAGAGCAGTAGCTAGAAATATTATTTAGTTTGAATATTAAAATATATATTATCCCAAGCCGGAAGTCCATCTACGCCTAGCAGCAGCAGCTGTGTTACCGAATCTCCCAGTTAAGTTTGATCAATGATGGTTAATTGATTCACTCGCTCATTTTAAATAACTAACAATGGTCCATATTTAAATGTACGAAATAAACAAATGAATAATACAAGCAAAAAGATTACTAAGGAGAATCTATATTCAGTACGCCGCAGATTGGATACCCTTGGCATTTGGGCAAATGATAGAGTAGTCTGATCCTTTTAATTCTGATCATATGTCATATATTATATTCCAAGAGTCCTTCCAACACTCTAAAATGTATAGAAAAAAAACCCATGTCTTATTCTGCTCAACTTATTCCATATCCTTTCACACTCTGCATAGAAATACATAAAAAAAAGAAAGAAAGATAACATTATTTACACGCTTTACACAGTATAAATTCTTGGAAAAAAATAAAATGTACAATGGAATTTCTATTAATTTATGCAGAACAAATAAAAACATGCTTCGGCATAATTAATAAGCCTTACTCTTTACTCTTTACTGTTTAGTGGAAACTTTCAGCACTTTCAGCTCATTTCATTTTCAAAATCGCATAAAACAAGCTCTCAAATTAAATAATTAAATCAGATTAAATTTGTTTGTTCCACGCGTTAAGTGAGTAGAGGGACAGAAGGATTTACAGAGAGAGAGCGAGAGCCAAATCGATTTAACAAATTGCGCACTCAATCAAAGCGAATCAGTTTGATGATGCTACGAAAATTCAATCAAAAATTCCAAATTGCAAAACTTAATGAAAATTTGCACGTGGCTCGTGCATTTGCACTTCATTAAATGCATTTAAAAATGCAAAATAAATGAAGAATTCATTCATATTTTCAGCCCATTCGATCAACAATTTATTTATTTATGTTCTCTTAATGGATTTCTCCACCAAATCTACTCATTTAATTAGAACAAGGGTATAAAAACGCGAGAGAAATTTAAATCCGTAGAAAGTCTGCATTCATCATAGCCCAAAAAGTCTGCATACTTATCTTTATCTAAGAAATGGCCGGTTTTGCTAGTATATTTTGATAAGAGCAGATTTTCAGGTTTTTCTTCCATTTTTCGGCCTTTGGGGTGGAATTTCAAAATTTTAAGAATTATTATAGAAACAGAAAAAACAATCATTTGTCTCCATTCAACTTTTGAGGCACTATTTTTTGACTTGGTCGGCGGATTTTCCGAAAAATCGAAAAGCCCATAAACCATTAATTTTAAAGTAGAGCTCTAAACAATATTTTAATCACGATCGGTTAAGATATTTGAATACAATCTTTCCCTTTAGAAAAAGTGGAAGCATTCGTCTTAAATTTCAGAATATATTTTCAACATATTATTTTTTTCCTCGCGTTTTTCTGATATTTGCAAAGCTAGCGAATTCCTTTTGAAATCGTTTTGTTGAGCTTTTCATCAAAGAGTTGAATTTTCTGCGGGTTTGCCAGAGAACAGTTGGTGTCTGCGATTTCATCTCCGGCAACTGCCTCAATTACAGCCCATCCTGGTACTGCACCCATAACTGTGCTTCCAGCTTCGGTAACTGTTCAGGGTTCTGACCCTGCCCCGACTCCTTTGCTTACTGTTGTTGCACCGCGTAAGCAAATTTTCTTATCTAGACTTTCAGCTGATACTATATGTGAAGCTATTGTTGTGTACATTGCCAGCAAATCTTCAAGCAATGTATCTGTATCTAAATTTAATTTCTCTGAACTTAGGGAAATAGCCTCCTTCAAAATTAACGTTCCATCAGACACATTCTCACTTATTTGTGATCCAAATTTCTGGCCTCCACAAATAATTGTTCATGAGATCATTATAAAAAAACACACTCGTCCGGTGCCTGTCAGTCTTCAAGCTAGTGGCTCTCTTTCGCAAGCAACCATTAGTAATAATCCTCCAAAAAACTAGATCGATCTTCAGATTTACTACATATCAGTGAACAGAATGTTAGAGGTCTAGTGTCTAAGTTTAAAAATGTATTTTACAAAGTTCTTCCTTCAAGTCTCAAATTATTGCTTTTTCTGAGACATGGCTTAATTCCTCAATTTCAAATTCTGAAATTTTTTCTACAGCCTTTACACCCTACAGAAAAAATAGAATAACTCGTCCTGGTGGTGTGGTACTCATTGCAGTTAATTCTTCTCTTCGGTCCGAGTCAATTACTTTATCCGTTTCACCTCCTGATGTGGAAATAGTTGCCGTTAAGGTATCGTTTCCAACATGTTCCATTTTCATAACGTGCTCTTATATCCCTCCGTGTTCTGATATTTCTATTTATATGCAGCGTTTAAGCTGTAAATATATATCAGCATTCGTACGTGATAAAGACATGTTTGTCGTTTTAGGCGATTTCAATTTGCCTAATATCCAGTGGTCTCTCTTTATGAAATCTAATTATCTTGTACATTCTGCACAACATGACTGTTTAGATTCCTTGTATGAGCTTTCATTTTATCAAATAAACTCGATTCCTAATAATCTTGACCGAATGCTGGATCTTATTTTTGTCAACTATTGCACTTCTACCAGTGTGTCAAGATCTTGTGCATTAGTATTTCCTGAAGAATCCTTTCATCCTACCGTAGAAGTTTCTCTGTAAATTGCCACGTCGACTAAACCAATATCTAAACCTATTAGTAAAACCCTCCGTGGTTTTCGCAAGGGAAATTTTACTTGCTTAATCAACTTCTTTCCTCAGCTGATTGGTCTACTCTATACAATTCGGTTGATATAAATTTTGCTCTAACCCACTTCTATGACACTATTAACTCACTTCTTGATATCTGCATTCCAAGTAGTGTTGTATTGCCTTTCTAATTTAAAAAATATTAAAACTAAGCTATTTAAAAAATTTAAACTCTCTGGATCTAATATTGATTTTTATAAATATTCTATTGCTAAATCTAACTTCCTTCTCCTTAACTCTCAATGCTATAATGAGTATCTATAATTGAGATAATTAGATTTCCTAAAGAGAGACCACTGGATATTAGGCAAATTGAAATCGCCTAAAACGACAAACATGTCTTTATCACGTACGAGTGTTGATATATATTTAATACGGCTTAAATTCTGCATATAAATAAAAATATCAGAATACGGAGGGATATAAGAACACGTTATGAAAATGGAACATGTTTGAAACGATACCTTAATGGCAACTATTTCCACATCAGGAGATGAAACGGATAAAGTAATTGACTCGGACCGAAGGCAAGAATTAACTGCAATGAGTACCACACCACCACGACGAGTTATTCTATTTTTTCTGTAGGGTGTAAAGGCTGTAGAAAAAATTTCAGAATTTGAAATTGAGGAATTAAGCCATGTCTCAGAAAAAGCAATAATTTGAGACTTGAAGGAAGAACTTTGTAAAATACATTTTTAAACTTAGACACTAGACCTCTAACATTCTGTTCACTGATATGTAGTAAATCTGAAGATCGATCTAGTTTTTTGGAGGATTATTACTAATGGTTGCTTGCGAAAGAGAGCCACTAGCTTGAAGACTGACAGGCACCGGACGAGTGCGTTTTTTTATAATGAACTCATGAACAATTATTTGTGGAGGCCAGAAATTTGGATCACAAATAAGTGAGAATGTGTCTGATGGAACGTTAATTTTGAAGGAGGCTATTTCCCTAGGTTCAGATAAATTAAATTTAGATACTGATACATTGCTTGAAGATTTGCTGGCAATATAGGCAGCAATAGCTTCACATGTAGTATCAGCTGAAAGTCTAGATAGGAAAATTTGTGTGGGTAGGGTCAGAACCCTGAACAGTTACCGAAGCTGGAAGCACAGTTATGGGTGCAGTACTAGGATAGGCTGTAATTGAGGCAGTTGCCGGGGATGAAGTAGCAGACACCAACTGAAGTGGAGCTGCAACGGCAGCCGAGCTGGAGGGACAGCTGGACTTGTAACTCGTGGACTTGTAACTTGGAGCACAAGTCTGAGCTTAATTAGGAGAACTTTGTTGGACATGATCTGACTGACGGTGAACGCGAGGGCGAGAAAAATGAACCGGAGATAATTCTAAACGGCGAGTCGATAAATTTTCTGAAGGGGGAATAGGCATTACAGAAGAAGATGGAAGAGGACCATTTAAAAAATGATCCTCTAACCGACGGATAGGTGGGTATTCGAAATTAAACTCACTAAGCATCTCAATGCTCGAGTCAAAATCACTCGACAAAAGCTTGGACATTTTATGCAACTTAAGAAATTGACCTCTCACAGAATTATACATTTTGGAGAAATTCAATTGTAAGTCATTGCACCTCGGACAAGACCATTTCAGGCCTCCACAGCCTTTTTTGGAATTGTCTTTTTCCAAGTTGTCAATATCTCGCACAGTTAGAACTGTACATTTGCCATGCATCATGCTGTCACACAACCAGCAGATAACAAACCTTGGTTGTTCGCCATCACGCCATACGTGGAATTCAATTTGCAGCAATACATTTTATTAGTATACAATATTGGTAAGAAAAAAGAAAGGATGCTAAAAGTTTCCTACTGGGTATTATTATGATTAGTATGAAGAGCGCGCAAATTGAGAGCGCAAAGAAATAGCTGTTAGTTGCAAGAAATAACACAAACAATGCTTGAGCAATGCGCAAAGCAACAACAAAAATTTGAGCGGGAGAGCGGCGCACAAGCGAACAACCGCACAAAAGGAAGATAGGTAAAGGTATTAATAGAATAATTAAAGCTTTTGATAAAAATTGCACAGCTGATGCCTATGTGTGCAACAATGTGATACTGGCTTACCAATAAGGTTTATTTTCAAGTTAAATTTAAAGAAAAATCACTCAATATATCACAAAACGAATTTTTATAACGGAGCTCTAAAAAAACTCGACTGTTCACTTTGATAGAAATCTCTCTCTGGTTTTTTGTTTGTCCTGGCTCCATAAGGCCGCCGCCTTGAAGCGGATGAACAACGAGGCTGGCCACAAAACTTCCTCACAGCATTTTGCTATTCTATTTTTCAAATAAAACCAAACATTTTTCTTCAAAAAATTTCAAATTGTTTACAATTTTTATGCAGATCTATTACAGGCCTTTATACCCTTATTATATATAATAAAAATCTGATAAACTAAAATAAAAATTAATAATAAATACAGCACTAAAAAGAACATATGATAATTTAACTTTGATAAACATAATTCAAAGGTCATAATTAGCTATATAAATGAAATGCAAAATAAAACTGCCAGCCAAAAGAGTTGGCCAACTAATTAATGAGAAAATTGTATACTTTCCTCGCTAAAGTCCTCAACCTTAATACTAGAATGAAGTACTCGTATCTCTGCACTTCAATATGCGTACTGAAAGCTGCCTAGTTACAAAGGGAAACATCTGGCTCATTTATGAGTTAAGAGAGTTAGGCATGTTGAAGTGAGTATAAATTGTGAATACTTTATGCAATTACGAATGCAGCAGCTTGAAATTATTGCACTTGACTTGCCTCCTCTCCTCCTCTGCCCTTACACCGCTTTATGGTTGCATACGAACCACCTTTTGGGCCCACAGCTATCCTCAGCAGCTCCGCCCTTTCCTTTTCCCTTTCCGTTTGCTCAAACCAAAACAAAAAGCGAGCAGGAAAAAGTTACGCACAGAATGAGTGTCCAATAAACTGTTGCTAACAGTTTTTATATTCACTTTGGCAGGGTATAACAATTAAGAAATGTTCTTTGTGACACTTTTTGATTGACTTTCTACTACATCCTTCAATATCCTTTTATATAGTTGGTCAATCTTGGGCTGCATCAATAAAGTTGTATCAAAAAAGTTAATAGTTTACAGCCAGGTTCATTATAATAAAAGTGTATTAAAACTTCGTTGTCTTAAAGATTTTATGTTTTTAATTTTATTTTCATTTTTTTTTTTTTGCTGCCATTTTCTTTGCTTGGCTTAAAGTTAGCTTAGCGCACACAAAAGTTAAAGTTAAAGTTGGCTTAGCGCACACAAAAGTTAAACGCATATCAAAAGCACACTAATTTGGCTGTAAAAATAACAATAATCACATTCATTTCTTGGGGGAAAGGAAAAATCAAATTGAGTCAAAGTAGAAAAACGGGCGGGCAGGAACTACCTAAGCTACCATCGATTGGTGGCGGAGGGGAAGCATCCTCCCATGGCGCTCAAACGACGTGGTCTTTAAGCTTATGTGCACTTGACTGATATTTATGCTTTGATGCTCAATGATTTTATTATTATTATTTATGTTTGTTTTTTTTATATTCTTATTTATTTCTCTTAAGTTTAAATTTAAATGTACAATTTACAAATTTACTATACCTAATTGTAATTCTAAGACAGGATGGGTAAAGCTTAGAATCCGCGATATGACCGCGAGGCAATGCTTCGCGGACATATTGCTTTACCTATTCTATTCTGTCAGCCTTATCCGGCTGCGCTCCTCTCTTCTCAGCTCTGTCATTATGACTGCTGCGAAGTTCTTGAGAACTCTACACAGTTTAGGGTGTGGCACAAGAAGTCTATACGCTGGCAAAAACTTACCCATGGAATGCAGCTGAAAATAGTTTAGTTTAGTTACTTCTTGCATTGTTTACGGGACTTATTCAGCTTAAAAATGTGTTTGAGCCAAGTGTTAATTCGAATTCCTAGATTTAGCTCTAAAAATAGATAAATAAAAAGCTAAATTTAGCACTTTGTATCTAAAGTCATTAGATAAGCTAAGAAGGGCTTCTAAATCTGCTCAAAGGAGTTGTTGTCTCAATGCACAACAAACCGATGTTGACTTACTGACTGACTACACAATTTCTATCAGCCCACAAACTTGGCCAGCAGGTAAATATTGTTGACCAACACCCGAGACTCAATTGCTAATTCAGTAACAGCAAAAGTAAGAGTAACAGTAACAGAAAAGGACACAGAGACAGGAACAGAGACGCAACGCTGTTGCTTTTGTCCTGTTCGATGCTGTTTGTTCTGTCCAGTCGCCGCCACAGTCGGAGGGGTGGAGGAGGGCAGGAAAACTTGCTTTTCTCATATAGATTTCCTTTATTTACCGTTCATTGCTTGCAGGCGTGCTCATAGTTCTCTGCGTCTATGATTGATCAGGGGCTGCCTGTGTCTTGTGTGTGTGTTCTTAGCCTTAAGCTAGTCCCAACTCCATACCTCTCTCTTTCCCTACCCCTCGCACATATTGATGACGCCGCCCTTGTCCTTATTTCGTTGTTGTTTGCATTTCAAATTCGTTGCGGATTCGATGAGAAAATCGAAATCAACAAAGCAAATAAACATTCAATAAATCGCAAAAGTGTCAATAGATTTTTGGCCATACGCCCTGACAAGTGGCGGACGCAGGGACGAAGGGGAGGGAGGATTAGCTTTAAGTTGCTGGCATGCTAATTAAAATTGGGCATTTCTGCAGAATTTTAAATGAACTGCCAGCCATCCTCACCAAATGACAGCGTCAGCAAATTGCCGCTTAAATTTCAGTTAAGTGTCAAGCGACCAACTACAAAATAACAACATGCATTGACTGCAAAACTTGGCCAAAAATCTCAAGTTTTTAGCAGTTTCGGTGCGGCGGGGGCGGCGTGGTGCACTAGGAAGTGGCAAAAAACCAAAGAAATAAATAGTGGGCAAAGGCTATCATCGATGGCTGACATACTCTTGCCAGCTGAAATAATGATATAGTAGTTCGATCATCATACTTTAAGCTGTGCTATAAGCAAACCCATCCCTACCACCGACAATTATATGATATAGTTGTCTGATCTATGGTGTCTCCAACAAAAACAAGGCTATGTGTCGAGTCTTAGTCAACTCAGCTTGGCTTAGAAACAGACAGACATCGACTCGTCTCATCGTCTTGAACAATAATTTATGTATGAATATTCTTTAGGGGTTCGGTGATGCCTTCTTCCAAGTTATAATACTCTCTTTAGATGTCCAGTTTTAGAATAAATATAGAAAATAAATTAAACAAGTTATGCTGGCAACATAATCAGAAAATCTTTATACTCAAGCCTGAAAATGCGATGCTAAAATATATAGTTTAAAATGCGTGTTGAAAATGGGTTTATAGTGATCCTCTTGTCGCCGGTGAAAGCTTTTTGGCTGCGAATTTGTTAACCGAACTGAGAGGATCAACCATAGCCTGATTTATTGACAAGCTTGTTGACACTTGCCAAGTCCAACAAATCGGGGTATTTCCCCAGCGAACCAGAGACTTAATGGAGTTTTGGCATAGAAATAGCAAAGAAATTTAAGAGATTTTATTTCTTAATTTAATGGGCAGAGTCCTTAAAGCCTTAATGGGTAAACAAAGAAATATTTTGAATTAGATTTTTGTTAATATTCAAATATATTTCTACCCTTTTTTTACTATAATCTATTAGACAGTTTCTGAAATAGTTTTCGACCACTGCAAAGAGATTTTTACAGAATTTATGGATAAGTTTTTGTCCAATTTATAGTTTGTATTTTTAAATAATTTATAGAATAGAATTCCTGAATGAATGACAAAAAAACTTCTATTTTCAATCTCTGTTTTACTTTAATTCTTAGGCAATTTTCGGTTAAGTTTTTGACCCAGTTTATATGGAGTGGATTTTGAAAAGACTTTTTCATGGAGCTGCTGAGATTACTTTTCTTCTTTTTTTATGGTGTGTATTTTAAAATGACTTTTCCGTCCTGGTGTTTCCTTGTTTCTTTCTAATTTTCCAATATACATTCAACATTTGTGTGTAAACAGCATCATTGTCTGTATCCGAAATTATAACCAACTGTGGCACGCCTAACCGCAGGACTATCTCAAAACTGCCGGTTGCCGGTTGCCAGTCCGGTCTGTCTGTCCGTCTGTCGGTTGTCCTTTGTCGGTTTGCCTTTTGCCACCCCTATAAAATGCCGTGATGTTGCAGCACGGAAAATCCAAAAGCCGATGCCAGGTGATGAGCCTCATCTGATTGCAAAAAGTACAACAACAGCAACAAAAGCAACAAGACAAAAAGAGCCACGGGAATGTCAGCCATGACCAGACAGAGTATCAGGACAAGAACCAAGACCAACAATGGGAGTACACTCAAAAAAAGAGAAGGAAAACTGCCTTAAAATTTATCCAACTAATAACAAAAGAATATCAATTTTCTATCAAGCAAACCAAAGCTTTTGGGCCAATAACAATGTTTATAATAATGAAAGAAAAACAATACCTTTTTTTCTTACTTTAAAATACTGTTTTAAATAAAAGATGGCTGGATTCAAATAAATTATAACAAAATAATATATAATTTTTTTTCCGAAGTTGCTGCTTGATTTAGGTAAAGAATTTTCCATAGTTTTTTCTCCGTGTGCAAACGCAATAATAGAACAATGTTTTGAGGCAGGCGACGAAAACTTTTGCTACTGTGCCGCACACAGAATTGAGGCAAGGGCTGTTATTGTTCTTGTTGTTGTGGTTGCTGTTGTTGCAGTTGATTAGAGTTCAGAGAGATGCACAAGGATTTTTGCATTTCTAAGATGCAAAGCCCCCAGAAGCAGCAGCACCAGCAGCAGTATGACCAGACTCTGGCGGCGTGTCAGTAGTGTCAAGAGAAATGCCACAAGGGAGGAGGAGAAAGGGAAAGGGGCGCCGACAACTTGCCACATTGGGTTAGGTGTCAACGCGACGGCGGCCAACGGCACACACACAATTGACAAGCAGTGAAACTATTTTTTTGGCACTTCCGTTGCTTTTGTTTGCCAGTTTACAATTCCAATAAAAGCAACAATTCACTACTTGAAAATTACCCCCAAATGCCCCCCAAATGCCCCCCTGCTGCGTGCCACGCCCCAGTTGACAGTTCTGTCAAAAGTTTATACCCAAAGCATTTGAACTGCATTTCATTATGGGGCCAGAAACTAAACGAAGCAAGCTCCCAAACGAAGCGTATAAGTGGCCCTTATCGTAGCTGCAACTGTACTGTGGGGTAGGGTTTCCATATGTAGGGTATACCGTGAACGAGAGAGACAGAGAGAGGGTCGAGGGGGAGGCAGCAGTATATTGTATTGGCAAATATTCTCATGACAATAGGAATTTTTATTGAATTTATACAAAAATTGCAAATTTCATTTGCCACAAAGTTGTTCAAGCTGCTTCTACATGTTTTTGTTCGCTTAATATACTAATCAAAATGTATGAAATTTCATATATTTAGTATTTTTGTGTAACACTAAAAAAACTAAAGCCTTTTTTAGACATTGAAAACCAGCAAGTTTTCTTGTGCTTAAACGCCCCAAAAGAAAGAGATTTAGAAGCTCTGCTGAGCTTAGTACAGGGTATTTAATAGTGCAGCACTTTCAACTGTACGTTGCTACTTGTTTTTGCCAGCTTCGTCTTGTTTATGAAGTTTTTTTAGAGCAGTTTGCATGTGACAGTAAATGAAATGAAATGAAATCGAGAATAAAATTCTATTCCTCTTTTTAAGACGGGTTTACAATAAAATACCAAATGAAAACACATGAAAAATACTGACTAATTGATAGTGTTGAAATCCATTCTCATTTTATCTATAAAGTATTCAATATATTGATACTGCGATCTATTCAATCTACGTGCATTTCCAACATATTCCTCGAAGCCAGCCTCATTGTTCATCCGCTTGAAGGCGCCTGCCTTATAGAGCCAGGCAAGCAGCGTCCATCCAGTTTGTTCAGAACATAGTCAAGATCCATTATAGCCCGTTTATATTATCGTTTCCTATAAAAATATGTATATAATATTAAAGTATTTAATTGTTGGACACATTGCCAGCTATTCACTTGATGTTGCAGAGAGCGCGATTCGCATAGAGTATCGGGCAATCGACTATATAATTCATGCCTCAGCCTAAATTAAAGGGTATATAACTAGCTTTAGCAGTATACTTTCAGGGTATTTCATGCGATATAAATGCGTCTGTCCCGTGCCTTTAGGCGGTCCGCCGGACTAGCTTCGATCTGATGAGCAAAGGGTAACTCGTTTAAATTCTTACAGGTTCCTTCAGTTAAACTGATCAATACGGTCGTTATTTTGCCGACCAAGTAAAGATTTTAATAAAAAAAAAAAATTATTTATTCAAAAAGCCTTCCAAAAAAAAAAAATATTTCTTCCAAAGCAAAAAAGAAAAAAAAAAATTGTTATTTTGCCGACCAAGTAAAAGTTTTCAATAGAAAATAGATTTTCAAAAATTAATAAAAATTAGAGAACAAAAAAATTAAATAAATAAAATAATTTTCTCGTTGCTCGAAGTGTTCCTATTGATGGGAGTGGAGTAAAAGGCGCTGTTATGTCTATCAAGACATAAATGTTATTTTGCCGACCAAGTACAGTTTTTAATAAGAAAATTAAAAAGAAATTATTTTTTAAAGAGCCTTCCCAAAATTAAACTCTCCAAATATAAAAATTTGAATGCAACTCAAAAAAATTTACAAAATAATTTTTCAAACTTGGAAAAAAAAAAATTAAGTGCAAATTATTGACTTCTGATTTTTGCCATAAGTTTTCGTCGAAATGTACCATTGTGTAGCGGCTCAAAATATGTGAACATTGCAAAAGCATGGCATACTTACAGGCGCTGCTGATGCCGTCATGCCGACATTGATGACTGCGTTGACAAGTTGCTCCAGCGGCGCCGGGTTTCCTTCATCGCCTACCAACTTGCAACTGGACGACGCAACATTGCCCAGAAGGTCTCTCTAGAGAAATGTGTCAAGTGTGGGAACTTGAGCTGCATAAGCAAGCAGTTTACGCGTGCTTGCCACGGCATGGGACAACCTCTTTCTCATCTTTTCAGGTTTGTGGCGGAGCAGTAGGTAGGGTAGTTCTTTGGGTTAGGGTGAAATAATTGCATAAGCGTTGGCGCGCGGGCAACAAAATAAAAACATGTTTAAAATGTTGTTATTCACACAGATTCAACGAAATATCGCGCCTGCCATAGCTAGGATTTGCCGTTTTATACCCTTCTTTACAGAGGAGAGTATAAGAATTTTCTGCTCTTTTAGAAATTTTTTGACCTCAGTTTTACAGTCAACAGTCGAGTTGGAAAAATATTGCTAGAAATTAATTATAAATATGCTAATGTTAGTTAACAGTGGCTATTAACAGAGTGAAAAATGTTACGGCTTTTAACATTGCTACTTAAAAATATAGATTTTTTTAATTAAAAAAAAATTTAAAAAAAGTATAAAAAAAAATAAAAAAAAAGCCAAAAATAAAAAATGGAACTTGAAGCAAGTGTGCAGAGTATTTGAATACTAGGCACGCTTTATTCATTATGTTTCTGTACTTCTTGTTGCTTTTGCCTCATTCTTTGGTTCCTTTGTGGATTTTGTATGCAACATTGCTTCTGTGCATACGCTTGTGTGTGTGAGGACGCGCCTTTTGTGTTTTTCCCCGCTTTTCTTGCTTTTTGCGCATTCTCTTTTCTTGCTATCACCTTTTCCTTTGCCGTGTTTTACTTACCTTGTAAACCTTTTCATGTTGACAAACTGGGCGAATTCGCCGTCTCAGTCTCTGGCATTGTGTGTGTGCCAGTGTGTGTATTTGGCGATATGAAAAGTGGAAATCTGTGGAAATTTATTTTCAGCCAAAAGGCATTTACTCCAGTGACTTACTGAAGCTCTGCTGAAAAAAATAGCTCTTCTTTGAGCTCTTGAAACCTCATTAAAAAACTCTTCCCTTTAAGCAACTACGAAATGGTAGTAAAACTCCCAAAACTGCAAGCCAAAACCGTGTGTAAAACATTGAATAGTGCTTAAGGAAATGGTCGATATAGAAAAGACCCTTAAGGAGCCCATCACCATCCTATCTCAATCTTAATCTCGGATCATCGTCCGGTTCTCACTTGCCACGCAAAAGGGAAACTGAAAAACTTATTGAAGGCAAACACTTTATGAAAATTTCTGTTCTTTGAAAATTCATTTAAAATTTCTTAATAAATTTGACACACAAGAAAAAATATAATAATGATAATGATGATGATGATGACAATGACGTTTATACATACGAAGGTCCTTTGACTGTTGCCATTTTACCTCGGACCACAACTGCAGTTGAAAAATTTCGTGTTATCATGTGTGTCCATTGTTTCTTTCGAATTGATGGCATCAAAATTCCTCTTCCGTTTGCAGTTTGATGTTGTTGCTGCTGCTGCAGCTGCTGAGCTGCATGTTGATGCTACAATACAACATTAAACTCTCCCTCACTCTCTCTCTCTCTCCCTTTTGTATTGATATGAGAGCAGCAGGCGGAGAAGCAGGCACTTCGTCTAAGCCAAAAATGTGCAGCAGTCTCTGGCAATCAACTTTAATAACATCACAGAATGTCAATAAATCGACAAACCCGGCGCAAACTCCTCTCCCCTAACCATGATTATATACTGTATACCCTTTAAAAAAATATTTCAAAAGATATTTGCAACTTGTACAGCTTTCAAACTAAAAGCTTTTGTTCTGCAGAAAGAGTATTGAAAAGTGTGATGAAATGAGTTAAAAATTGTCCGCCAATATTTCTCTAAAATGGCTAAAATTGGAGAAAAAGGGTTTATTTAAAACCTTCTGGTCAGAGCCGAAAAAGTGGCATATCAAATAGTCTCTATTAGAGGCGGAAACTGAAGATAGCGTCTTCAACGATTTTAAATAAAAATTAAAAAAAAACTAATTAAAATTATTGAATAAAATAAATAAGAGTATTGAAAAGCGAGATGAAACCAATACGTCTCCTCTAGAAGGGAAAAAATTGATGAAAAACGAATTTCATTTATTAACAATTGAACACAATTCTAACAAAAGCTTCTGCTCAGCGTAAAAATATTGTCCTGCCAAAAATAGAGGCGAAAAATAATTTAACTATTCCATACACTTCTCAGTGTAGGCGAAATTGAAAGAAGGAAAATAATTGAAAAAAACATTTCTCAGAGTATCAGCTAGTTGAGCATACCCTATGACTACTGCTGCGACTGGCATCCTTTGATATCCCGCCTGCTGATGCTCGGCAAGAGTATCATTAACAAAAGGAACTGCGTGCTGCAGCTGACCGACTGTCGACCAAGCAGGACACAGCTCCGCCTTTCCACCTATCCTTCTCCTTTCTAAAGCTCCTCCAAACCGATGCAAGCAACTTGTGTTTAGTTGCACACAGTCTAGGGGCATGAACCAAGATGCTCCCCTTATCCGCAACTCCCTCTGGCCTAGCCATAATCTGGCTCTAACTCTTTTGGCTTGAAAAGCTCTAAAAATCGAAGAAAAACTATAAGATTCAACATTTAATCAAATTTTAACCCGTTGACAAAAGTTAACAGCCTTGCTACAAAAACGATAACTTGGCTAAGAGCTACGTAAGAACAACGTGGAAAATTGAGACGGTTACAAAAACTTGAACATTTATAGAGTAAACAAATGGAAAATTATTAATGGAGAAAAATCTGATATACAATCTCATTTCCAAAAAATGTTTAACATTTTTTAAAAACACAAAGTTAAAATACTCCGCTGTGAAAATACTTTTGTGCGTCAGTGTGCATACAATGCATACAAAACAATCGATAGGCACACACACGCATTTACTCGAGTAGAGTCGAGTTTACCCGAACGAGAAGATTTTTTGACGACACTCGATTTGAACGAAACTAGTAGTTGCTCGACTCGGAGTTGAGTTGATTTGATCCAGTTGAAAATGATTGAACAAACTCGAATATACCCGTTGCACCACTCTGAATGAAATATTCACAAACTTACCAAAAACAATTTATATACACACTCACCAAAATCCAAAATATTTATTTATACATACTTACCAAATCCAAAAAAATGTATGTACACATTTACCAAAAACAACACAGATATATATATATATACACTCACACTCACCAAACACAAAACTGATTAAAAGTAACTTTTGAAATTAGACGAATTCTGTGGGCTCCTTATGAATAAAATACTAAAACCGTTTGGAAATTCTATTTTGATTTGGATTTTCAAAAAAAACATTGCCTACTTAGGGCAATTCCTTCAAATATTCAGCTTGAGTGCACAATTAAAATCATCAAATTGTTTGTCCGGCAACAGTGCAACAAATAATTGATACAAATAGTGTAAATCCGAGCAACATTCACAGTCATATTTATTACCAAAGAATCCCTGAACAGGGATATGGCATATGCCCTCATTCCCTCAACGATAATGATAGAAAATACTTTATGATTATTAATATTTAGCAGCAATTTGTGCTGGGAAAATCATTAAACACAACCACTGTGCACTGCGCTCGAGTGGGTTTTAAATCGGGCAAATTTCTGAAATTTTTGAGACATGTTTTCAAGTTGTGCAGGAATTACTTTTATATAATAAAGCTAAGTAAAATATTACTTTAGGTTCTTCTGCTGGGACTTCTGCTTGAAGCTAAGAACTGCGTTGAGCTAATCCAAAGTAAAACTTCCCAGAATTTCTCTTAAAAATTACTTAAATAGGAACCTTTTATATTATAAATTAAACCAGATTTTAACACAACAATTTTGCATAAATCGCAAGTGAATATGTTGCTTTATACCCTACGATTAATTAGTCCTTTTTTATTTAAATTTTAGACAAATATACGAGTAAAATCTTGGAATAAAATTGCATAGAAGTCTGTCTGCCAACTAAATAATAATAATAAATTTTAGATATATATTTGTGCCATTTATTTAGAATTATTTGGCTTCACCTAAATACCATTAAATTGCCTTGTCTTTTGTCTCTAGGTGCCCCATACCCCTTCCCTGAAATATTTCCAGATGCCAGCCAAATATTTGCGCAATGCAACGAAAGGCTGCTGAAATTTGCAGAGATTCCACTGGCGGGGCCACTCCTTTCGCACTGACAGAAGGTGTATGTTCGAGTGTGTGCAATTTATCATGTGTGTGTATTGAATACGGAATGTCCTGCAAAGGATTTTTACTATTTTATTAGACCCTAACACAGCGTATTAAAGTGAATTGAAGAAAGCAGCTGTATGTCTATATATGTAAATATAAATATTATAACTATATCATTGAAGAAGAACTCGAAAATCGGAAGGAAACATCGGAAGGAATATAGCGAATAAATTGTACTTCACTTTTTCCAATTATTCGAATTCTGACTTAAATCAATCCAAATTAAAGAGCAATCAAGCTTGATTCTATTTTCACTGGGTACCGAGCAGTACATTTGCAATAATTTAAAAACAGATTCCGATGTGGCAATATAAACATTTTGCAGCTGCAATTCCAATACAAAATAAATAATTAACTAACGCAATTTCTGCAGTTTTTTACTAAAAATTCATATAATCATTAATTAAAACTTGTTCTTAAAAGAAGTCTGTAAATCTGATAAAAGTTATAAGTAATTTACGGTATCTTAGTCGCCTGCTGCACTAAATTACTTACTTACTCTTAAAGTCGTAATACCCACAGCTAGGGTATAAGGCTGGTCTGCTCACAAAGAAGTTATTCGCTTCCATTGAAGTTAACAGTTTCTTCATTTGTTATTCGCAAACACTTTAACATTCTGTAGCCGCCCTGTTAGCCCGCTCTTTATTACCAAAAATCTGTACGTAAATCTGATTTTCATAAATTTTGCAGCATTAAACGATATCAACTGGCATTTAACACTCTTTTTTTTGTGGTTAGAGGAAGAAAAAAATGGAAAATGCATTTGGCCAAAAATTGCATACAATTTCAAAGCAATTGTTTCAGTTGTTGTTGCTCAATTGCGTGCAGAAAAACGATTAAAATTTTAAATGTATACGCAATTGTGCAGTCGGCTGGGAGTTTGAGGTTAGAAACTGGGGACGGGGGGGTGGTAGGAGGCACTGTGCAGGGTCGAGACTAGAGTCTGGAATCAGTTGGACCAGTTGACCAAGCGGAAGCCTCGTTTATGATTTGGAACTAATTGCAAAGAGCTGGCTACGACCAGTAAATACAGCAGCAGGGGGTGGCCTGAACTGGGGGCGTAGCAATAGGGAGCCCCAGGACTCGAAAAGGAGATGGGGGATGGGGTGTACGGAAGAAGTTCGGGTAATTACAATTGCATTGCGGTTAACGGGCGAGGCACACGCTAAATCGCTCTGGTGCGAGACGCGTCGGATGGTTGCTTGCCTCGGCTTTTGAATAATGCAACTGCAACGCCGCCTCAAGCGTGCGGCACAGCGTAGAGACTGCTTGCCTCACAGGTAGCCAAGTGCACTGAGAGAAAATATCAATATAAACATTTTCGATACAACGATAACTCAAGGAGAAAGCATACAAAATTTAGAAAAAGTAACCCCAATAACAATAATATATAATAACAATATATCAGATATAATCATATAAAGAACAGGACGGAAATTGAGTCTTATAGGCATAAAAAACAAGGACAAACAGCAAACTCACGGCAATGGGGTCAAACATTAAAAACTTCCGTTTCCGGGCAAGAGAGAGAAAAGAAATGCAGCGGAAATGCCACAAAGTTCAAACAACCAAACAGAGGAAAACCGCCAAGCAAACACTAACAACATTAAGGATACCGAATACCCTGCTCTCTCCTCGTTCCCCGCTCCGTTTAACTGCCTTCACTCTGCATTTTCTCATTACCGAAAATTGCAATAAATTTTCAGTACAGCAAAATTATTTGAAGTGCCCGCCAAACACATATAAAAACGTCCATGGTGAAATTCACGAGAAAGCATTGAGAGCAAAGAAGAATGCGCTTTTCTAACTTTCCTAAGCTTTCCACTCCAAGCAAAAACACACAGAGAGAGAAAAGGAAAATCGAGCAGTAAAAGAGAGGGAATGATTATAAAGATAGTGAATTGTTAGTCGCACCTTCAAGTGATTGGAAAAACCCATCCAAGAAACATGCCTACAAAACGTTCGTTTTAATTGCTTTTGTATGCACTACAGTACTCCCCGCCCTTTTGGCTTCTATGATAGATGAGTTATGGCTAAAAACGGCTAAATTGAATTTAGATGTTGGACACGACTACGATTAAGGACTAAAGTCCGGGCTTTGGTTTATTGTCCTTTCAGGGAACTAGCATTTAATGCACTTGCCCAAGCAGTGAGTCTTGATAGATTGCTTGACAGACCAAGATGGAACACTTAACTAGAGGAGGTATGCTTCGAATATATTCTCTACCTTTAGCTGATAAAGAAATATACACCCAGTTGGAAGTAACTTTAAGACAGCTCTTCCGTCTATATAGATATCTTAATAAAGAGTGGCTTTTCCAAGAGTCTTCCTCATCAATATGGAACTACTGATAATAGTCGTTCGAAATAAATAAATTTAACAATATTTGCTGTAATCTTAATGCCTTGCTGGTTTTTTAAATCCACTCAAAACAGTCTCTATTTCAAATTGAATTACCCTCTACATAATTATTTCTTTCACATTAAATCCAGGCTTGATAATAAAAATTGCAAATTGTTGTATGCATTTTTGCGACTTAATCGAATTAATTAAAATTTCATAACAGTTGAATGGCATTACAAACGCAGCAAAAACCTCGAAGCCCCCTTCCAATTTAAGTCAGAGTCCATGCACATATTTATATAAAGAAATATTTAAAATTTAATTATAGAAATAGCCAGTTCGATTCGGACCGCAAGCAGCGAATTCTTTCACTCTACACAAATTAAACAGAGTATGCAAATATCCGCAATTAAGCAATAATAATAAGCATCATTTATAAATCATTGCAGAAAATTCTCGCACATTTTGATAAAAGAAAATATCGCCTGAATAGTGTAAAAAAGCAGCCTGTGTGTGGCTGGGCTGCACTGGGCGGGGCTGAGGAGGGGCATTGTATTGTATTTTTAAAACTTGATGCAATGCGGTTTTATTCAACATTTTCCAACTATGAAACTACGTTTAATTAAATTCACGCATTTCGCATTTATTCTCTATGGCATAATGGAAATCGTATGCCAATTGGCAAATTAAAATCCAGCTCTTCGTCCTCTTCCTACTCCTCCTTTTTTTAATCCATTCAGAGCATAATTAATTTATTCTTGAAGCAGGGATTAATGGCAATCAATTATAGCAGTGAATCAAGAACTTTAGCAGTTGAATTTATTTTTTATTTTAAATAGATTTCATTCGGTTTCGAGCTATCAAACAATATACTAAAAATCAATGGATAGATATAGATATATACTTCATAAGGTCAGAGGTGCCCTCATCAACAGATCCTAGACCCTAAAGCCGTTTGTTGGTAGAAGTGGCTTGATCCGCTCGGTTTCGACTCTATATCAAATTTCAAAGAGGCGGCCCTGTCCTCTCATCAAACAACTATGAATGATTTGTATGTATCATGCTCGTCCATGGCGCTGTGTAAATCACTCGCAGTTGAGTCACATCGTAAAATGATATTTTAATATTGTGCAACTCAACTTAGATAAGGAGGCACACACTTTATGGGCATTGTTGGCGCATTGTCTCGCTTGATTATGCCCCACAGATTTTGATTCTGGTGCCGTTTTTTATGCTCGAGCTCATGACACGCAGACACATAAACTTAAAGGACTCAAACCCAACTGGAGGCCACTGCCACGATCTAACACCGTGAAAACAATGCAATACCCCCACCGTCTCTCCTTCGTCCAACACTTTCTCTCTCTCTCTCTCTCTTTCTCGATATTTGTCTATAATTTTCACCGTGTGCCGCCTTATCTCTTACAATCTTTGGGCTTTCATCAAAGTGTAAATAAAATTTATATAAAAGCCAGAAAAATGAGCATAATTCTATCAAAATGAAGTCAGTATTTATTTATTTCGTGCTCGAAAATTAAGAGGAAACTTCCCAAAAATGGTTTTCCTTTTTTCTTGGCATTTAGAATGAAATCCACGCAAAAGTGTGTAGCCTACTTTTGGAGAAGAATATAATTTTTTCATTTGAATCTATTCTTTGGATTATAATTCTTTGTTATATTCTTAGATGCTATATAAATTAAAAAAGATATAGGAATGATGTGTAGAAAGTTATTTTTTTAAGAAAACTTGAACTTAAGTTTGAATTTTTGAGTATTTGTTGAATTAAAATGCAATAATTTTGTGAGCTTCACTGTCTTCATTGAATAGATACTAAACTGATCGACTGTTGATATTACTTATAGAATATTTACCTATCTTTTTATCTATATTTTTGTAGGGTATAAGGAGGTTTTTTTGCTTCTTATTTCTCGGGAGCTGCGGACTCATTAGCTGAGAGAGGAGCTTTGACCTATAACTGGTGACATGGTCAAGTGGACATTAAAGCAAAAGAAATGAGCAAAAGTTGAACGACACACAAAAAGAAAGAGAAAATTCGTATGAGTGTGCGTGTGTGTATGTGTTAGCCAACCCCAATAATTTAAGCACAATTTATGGCATTAAACTAAAGATAGCAGAGCAGAACACCCCCCCCCTCTCTCTGCTCCATGCTCCCTCTGCGCCTTTTGGTCAATGGTCCAGTCACAAAAGCGCCTTTTGTTCCATATATGTATATGTGTGTGTGTGTGTGTGTGTGTTGCATATTACCCAGCAGGATTTCTTTTTTCTAAGTATCTTTTACCCTCCTCCTACTGAATTTTCACTTCTCCCCTTCTGTTTTACACTTAGGAAAGTAATTGCACTTCTGTTTGGGGTAATACATAAAGTAGGTTCTGTTTTCAGGGCTCTAAAATGTAAGAAATCCATATATTAGACAAAGTTTCCTACTGGGTAGTGGGTTCATTGCCAATGCGTATGTGATAAAGTTTCTTTTACTTTGGCGGTGCAAAAAGAGTGCCAATAAAACATTTTAATTGATTGCACGCTAAGCTATTGCCAAACCCTTAGCGAGCGCAACCAACCAGTTGTAAGCCCCCTTTTCCCCGCCCATGTCAAAGTATTTTTGCATGGCTAGCGCCATCTGTCGACGGTTGAGTGTCTCTCTCACTCGCAGTGACAACGAGAGCTGTTAGCTGCAAATTGAGCATTTTAAAGAGCGGCAATTACAGTGACAACGAAAGCTGTTACCCTTCTGCCCCTTCTGACAACTCTACCCCGGCCAACTTCTTAGTAAGCCACCCCTGATAAACCACCCGCGACCCCAAACACTGTCTTTAAAATCAATTAGCGATTAGAGTGTAAAACTTTTAATCATCAACTTTGTATTTGTGTGTGGGTGTGTGTGGGAGTGTTTTTTTTTTTTTTTTTATTTATTTAATTTTAAATTTACAATTTACAAATTTACTATACCTAATTGTAATTCTAAGACAGGATGGGTAAAGCTTAGCGTCCGCGGTACGACCATCCTAGTCTTCTCAGCTCTAATCATCATGACTGCTGCGAAGTTGCTGACCGCTTCCTACTTTTCTGCCGAGTGCAACATGCTCGGCACCAGGCTATCGACAGTAATAGAACCACACAACATCCGCTAAAGTGTCAGCCTGTGTAGGTCGATGCGTCTGCAGCGGAATATTACGTGGTAAGCATCCTCTACCACTTGGTGTCCACATGAAGGGCATTCATCGTACGTGTCATGTCCTGGGTCCTTATCTGGGTCAGATAAAAATGTATCTGCCCATGCCTCCTTCCGAGCCACTTCTCCAAGTTGGGAATCAGCTGGTGCGTCCAACGCCCCTTTGTTGAGCGATCCCACTGCGTCTGCCACTGTTCGATCTGCGCCGCCTTGCATCGGACCGCGATATTTGTAGAGCATCGGTATTCCCCATTGAAGCTCGCTTCAGCAGATCAGCCTCAAATACTAGCTCGGCGATCGGGATCATTCCTGCTAGCACCAAGGCCGCGTCATCCGAGATTGTTTTAAATGCGCAACATACTCGGATTGCACTCAGTCTGTATGTGGCGCAGATCCCACGGCGGTAGCTGGGAACTGCCATCGTTCTGCAACATGATTGCCTTGCTGACGCTCGTTAGCAGCTGTCTGCGTTTCTTCTTTGGGCCACGAGTGTTTTGCAATATCCTGGACAGCGATCTGTTTGAAACAGCTGCTTTTGAGTTGACAAATTCCAGGTGCTCCCTGAACGACAGCCTAGTGTCCAGCATGACGCCAAGGTATTTGATTGCCCGTTTAGCGGCAACCACGGACTCGACAACCAGTATGCTCGCCGTCTCCACTTTCTTGAGGCTACTCACCAGTACCGCCTCGGTCTCGTGCGCTGCTAACACGAGGCCAGCTGAAGCTAGCCACTGGTTTACCTGCGCGATATCATCGGCGAAGCCAACTATGTGAGTGCCCTCCGGTACTGTCAGACGCAGCACTCCATCGTACATAATGTTTCAAAGGAGCGGGCCCAGTACTGTTCCTTGCGGCACCCCAGCGGACACACGATAAACCTGTTGGCCTTCGTCGGTAGCATATTGCAGCGTTCTACCGTTGAAATAGCTACGGATTATTGCCACGAGCCGCTCAGGAACTCAAATTCTGCTAAGGCGATTATTATCGCATCCCACCTTGCAGTATTGAATGCATTCTTTATATCTAAAGTTGCAATGACACAATACTGCTTGGAGCCGCCGTCCCAGCGTGTGCCTTGTATAGCTTCTGATGCTATGCCGGTGACTTTGCTCAAGGCGTCCACTGTAGATCTCGCTTTCCTGAACCCGAATTGGTTGGGGGATAACCCTCCCGCTCTATCGATAGCGGCCTCCAGCCAGGTACTTATTACCTTATCCAGCACTTTCCATGCCGTGTCCAACAGGGAGATTGGCCTGTAAGAAGAGGCATCTTCAAGTGGTTTTCCCGGCTTTGGTAAAAGTACCAGGGTCTGGTCCATATTGCGGGGAAAATTCTCTCCTGCAGGCACGCATTAAAAACATCGGAAAAGGAGTCCGGATGCAAAGACAGCGCCACATTTATAGCGCAATTCGGTATGCCATAGGGGCCCGGAGCTTTAGAGGCATTCAGGCTTCTGGCTATCGCAAGCACTTCGCTCGTCGTTACTAAGTCGCATATAAGAGACTCCACCATAGCGAGGGGTACTATCGCATTGTTGTGTGCCGATGGTTGATAAGGAAATAGTGTCTCAACTTTTAGCTTCAGTTCACCGGCGTCCGTTGGTGATGCTTGCTTGCCGCTGTATAGCCTTTTAACCACAATTTTGTATGCCTTGGCCCACGGGTCGTATTCGGCCGAGTCGCAGAGTTCAAGAAAGCAGTCTCTTTTCCACTTGCGGATTGCTAGCTTCAGCCTTTTTTGTGCCGTTTTGAATGCGCCTTACCATTCGTGGAAATTGGGTCTACCCCTTACCCGCTGATAGCGCCTTCTGGCCTGGAGACAGGCTTTTCTGGCATTGGCGATGTCATCGCTCCACCACTATGTTGGCGTGTGGTGTCTGGCGAATGGTTGCCGTTTGGCCATGCTTCGATTGCAGACTGAAGTGAGTTGTGCCATTAGCTGGGTTGCTCGTGTTTCAGCGCTGCCATCTGTGATGAGCGATTGCAGCGACGTGGAGAACTCTTGGCCATTAAAAGTTTCTGGCCGTTTTGGTGAAGCATCCAAGCATTCCTTGATCCTATGTAGCTTCCAATGGTGGTCAGAATAGAGACATGATCATTTGCTATTTGTCACCAGACTGCCCCATTCTTCGGCCCACGCTTTGAAATCCCCCGCCACCACGACTCTAGAGCGCACTCTAACATCGTCTGCCAGTTCGTCGAGGATGCCGGAATACTCGTTTAAAGCAAGACTTGGCACCAGATAGCAGCTATACAGCCACGTATCTCCCAATTTTGCTCTAACGAATCCGTTAAAAGGCTTGGCGTCTTTTAATAACCTCAGAGATCGGCTGCCGCATTACCACAACACTTGTATCAGCTACCCAAGTGCCAAGTACCCAGCTTCACAATTGTGTGGCTCGGTGATGATTGCCACATCAATGTGTTGACCTCTGCAGGTTTGCTCGACAAGCGCTTGGGCGGCAATGCAATGATTAAGGTTAATTTCAATTAACCTTAACATTTCATTTTGTCGAGGGCCTCGCGGTACGCCGGACACCTAAAGCTGCATGTAGCATGGTCCGAGCTTTTTGTTCCACTGCGCTCGCAGAGTATACATTTCGGGGGCTTGATACACCCTTCTGCCTCGTGGCCTTTTACTCCGCACTTCAAGCATGCCCTTCTGAGATCTTCCTGACTGTGGCGTTTGTGGGGCTGCTGTCGTCTCTTGACCGTAGACCAGCCAAGAGCCTTCCCGGTTGCGTCGTTCCCCGGCTTTTCACTCTCCAATGAGTTAGCTGGGGCTAGCACAACTTTTTTGGTCGGCACTTGTCGCTTAGATCTCTTCGTGGAGGTCTTCCGCTGCTCGGAGCTTGGTTCTCTTTGGCGCTTTGGGGTACCCGATGGTGCAGATCCAGATCCGAAGTTGCTGACCGCTTCCCACTTTTTCTGCCGAGTGCAACATGCTCTGTGTGGGGTGTGTGTGGGAGTGTGTGAAGGTGTGTGGCTTGTTGACAACACATTAGTTTGATTTGTCAGAGTTTTTCCTTTTTATATCGCATGCCGTATGAAAATGGGTGATAAAAGCATCCTGTTTCTAAAGAGAGCCAAGGAAACAAAGCTGCAAATCGGTTTTCAATAAAATTGACTTTTTCTTATTTTTCTGGCTTATATAAATTATTGAAAAAGTTCTATATAAGACTCTATTTATCCGTCTATTCATCCGCCTGCTAACCGAAATCAAAAAATTATATTTAGATTTCTTATAAACTTCCGTTCAAGCCTTAATGCCTTCATTTAATCTTAGTATTCACCTTTACAGGGTATTCAGCAAGTCGACCTGGGTCCACTTACTTTTACTTATTTTCATTTGCCATTTTCTACAATTTTCATTAGTTGTTGCAATTTTCAATTGAAATTTTTGCCATCGCTTATTGATTTATTTTTCGCTCATTTGGTTTTTTCTCCTTTTCTCTGGGCGAATTTAAAATGCATTCGCAATTTCCTGACTTGCTGTTTTAATTGTGTGTGCATTAAAATCAGCGCATTGTTGCATTTTTAATCCAAAATAAAAATCTCTCGCTGCAACAATTTGTAGCAAGTGAATTAAATGGATACAGAAGCAGCAAGCCAGAAGATGTAGCTTCATTGCAAATCGAACGGCTAAACTGCATTTTTTAAAAGCAAAATAGTTATAAAAGAAATCAAATAAATCAATTATTTGATCAATTTATTAATGTTGATTTCTGGAGCAAAAACAAAGATTAACAGTTCGACTAGAGAAAGGTATTCTTTATTCGGTCATATTCCTTGAGAGAGTCGAGGCAAATATTCCGAAAAGACTTAAGCATCGTAGGGCTGATATGCAGCCAGTAAAACGTTTCAGAATATCATATAAAATAAATTCACCAAAAAAAGGCTACTTCTTTAGATAACCAATGAAAGGGATCTAAAAAAATAAAGAAAGCAGACAGAATTGTTGGGATTATATGCAGTCAGTAAAACGTTTAAGAATATCACATATCTAAAATAAATTAAAATTCGCCAAAGGCATCTTTTTAGATAACCAGTGAAAGACTGTCCACTGCAAGGGTATCAAAAAACTAAAACATACAGACTGAACTATACACGACATATATTCAGATATATATTTGATTTCGATTGATACATATAATTTAGCAGTGCGCTCAGAAGGAAGTGCGCATCCTTTCCAAAATTCATTTATAAATGCTATATCCTTGGAGTTGAGACGTTTTGCCATTTATAGGCAGCGTAAATACTTCGAATCCAATTTATTCAGGACATAATCACAGTCCAAAATGGCGCGCTTAAAGTTGCGTACCCTACGAATTTTTGACTTAATTAATTCATAAATACAGTTTGTAACTCATTAGCTTCATTTCTTTTATTTTTCACCCACTTCATATAGCAACAAGCGCGATTTATATAGAGCACAGGCGTATCCTTAATATACTCCAGACCTTTGGTATAATAGTTAATGGCATTACCGAAACGATCTCTGCGATATTCATTGTTACCCAGTCTGGGGGAGAAGGGTAATTGTTGAGAATTTCTATTTTTCAGTTGAAAATATTTGTATTATTCAATTTATAGCAGACTCTACTCTTTCCGACTTTATTTATCCCTTATGCCCTTCAATCCAAGGCTCTGCAGGCTTTTATATTTGTAGAATTACTCCAAACTTTCCAGTTCTCTTGATCAAAGTACCTCTGCTATTAGATGACGATCTCTGCGAGATGAAATAGTTATCTCTGTCACATCCGCACTAATATCCACAATGGGTGCAGCCTACCAGTCAGGAGTCTTCTCTCAGGATGAAGTCGAGCAGCTGGGCGCATTTGCCAGGACAACTTCTTGGACTGCATTGGTCTGCGGGTGGAGCTAGCAGGGAGGGTTTATTAGCAATTCGACCAGAAAGGAGCTAAACTACATAAAATTGTATGCTGTTTGCAATAATAAATTTAATTAAAAAATCAAAATGACTGAAAGAGCCCCAATAGTTGTAGGCATTAGATGCAGTTGCAGTTGCACAGCATTCAGAGATAGAAGTAGGAAAAGGAATTTAATAATTGGAGAATTTTACTAGAAAGAAAATTTAATGAAAAATTAAGAAACCAGGAAAGGAAGGAAGGAAAAGGCACTTTACTTGATTATTAAATTGAATTCAAGTGAAAGAAGAATTATCAATTTTAATTTACAATTCAAAGAGTATCAGAAAAAGCAGTTCCTTTTGCCTTTAATTTCCTTTAAGCAACATTTGGTAAAAGACCAAATCGGGTCACAAAATTAATTTCAAGTTAAACAGAAACGCATGAAATCGAAAAAAAATTCGCAAAAGTTATTTTGTGCAAGCTTTTAATAAATTTCCAATATGTGCGGCACACCTGATCCAGCGAATACCGTGCTCACCCTAGACCAGAAATAAAATGAAAATGTAATTTATTGAGAGAAGTATGAGGAGAGAGGGGGAGAGGTGAGAATCGTTAATAACCCTGGGTCATATCTCTTAAAAACAGTGAAAAGAATAATATACGGGAGAGGTTTACGAGAGTAAGTATAAGAGCTAAACACATTGCGTATACGCAACATGTGCGAGCCGTAAACAATTTTTTGGAGCGCTACATAAGAATGTGCCTAGGAAAAAAATGTAATTTATACGGAGTGTCTGTGCTGTATAATTGAAGTCCAGTTCGGCTTAGATTAGGACGGAAGCAAGGACGAAAGGAAAGGACAGCTGGAGTGCTGGAGGACACGTAAGCTGTGGAAGTTTTCCATTGTTAGTTCACTCGCATGGAATAATTTATTAATTAACTACAATTCGAAATGAATGAATGAACGATTACCACCAGCAAGGAGTACTTTGGGTACAGGACGAAAGGACAGTGGACAATTTGCCATTTGCCACGTAACAGGAAAATCAATTAAAACTATTAAAATTAATATTTTCAGGTACTCCAAAACAGTGAAATATATTCTTTAATAGGAAATCCTGAATTGCTGACGAAGTACATTTTTTAAAAGGATGAAGCCAATGATATTTACCCAAATGATCTAGTACAATGAGCAATCCGACATGACCACAATTACTTTCTGGGTACAGGCCTAACAAATCAATATATAACCTCTGGAACGGTCTACAATTTAGAGTTTGTAAGCCCATCGGCGGTCGAAGAACATAATTGTGAGCCTTGGTTTCCTTACAGGTGTCACAATTTCGAATGTAATCACGCACATCGTTGGCTAAACCAGGCCAGAAAAGATTTCTTCGTAATTTCTCGATGGTTTTTTTTAATTTAAACATTGAGAAGAAATTACACTATCATGAGCTTATTTTATAACATCTGTTCTGAGACGTTCACGGACCCATAATTTCCATTACTTTTGTTCCTGTGTTTCATCTCCAGTGTAATGTTCTGTTCTCATGTAAATAAAGTTCTGAGAAACTTTAATATCAGGGAATTTTGACTGATTTTACGTAAATTTCTCGATAAGTGAATTATATTCTGAATCAAAGAAAGCTTTAGATTCCAAATCAATAACTGGGTTCATTTCCAATACTGAGAGCTCATCCTCACTCATTCTCGACAATGCATCGGGAACAATATGGTCTTTTCCTTTTCTATGAGAAATTGAACATTTATACGGCTGTAATCAGAAAATCAATCTAGCAAGCCTACCAGAAGCATTTTGTTGGCGCATAAGCCATAGCAGACTGGTTTCACTATAATTTTGCTGTGCACGACTTAATTTTTTTGACATGAATGCAATTGGCATTTCATTATTATCAGGCGATAGTTGAACCAAAACGGCTCTTATTCCAAAATTACCAGCATCACAATGTAGGTAAAATTTTTTCTGAAAGTCTGGTTTCTGTAAGACAGGGCAGAAGTAAGTATAATCTTTAACTTTTGCATCACTTCTTGCGCATTATCTGTCCAGACGAATTTATTTTTAACAGACAACACATCTGTTATGCGGCATGTCAACTCCGCATACTTGTTGATGAAACGGCGATACCAAACGCATACTCCTAAAAACGCACGAACCTATTTAAGGTTCCTTGGTGTTGGCCGATTTAGAATACACTCAATTTTCGCAAGATCTGTGCAGATACCTCCACTACCGATTATTTACACAAAAATGGCTTTTCTTAATGTTCAGAGTTAGATTGGCTTTTCGAAATTGCTCTGCCAGACGTACAAGAACTGAAAGGCGTGAAGAAAATGTTTCTGAGACGATGCGTATTTCATTCAGATATTCAAACACACAGAGACGAAGATCAGGGGGGATTATATCATCCATAAGACGACACATGGACAAAGGCCGAAAGCCATAACTTTGAATTGATAAAAAGGCCTGCCAGAAACTGTAAATGCGGTTAATGGCCTTCTTTCGATAGCTCAATTTGCCAATATGCATCCTTGAGATCCAGTTTTGATATAATGTTAGCCTTTGCCATTCATGAGAAAATACCGTCTATGTTGGGCAAAGGATAAGCAATTTTCTTTGATGCCTTATTTAACTTGCGTGCATCTAAACAAACACGCACTTTTTGGGTTTCATAACCACACGCATTGGCGAACTCCAGGCACTGGACGAAGGCTCAATAATATCTAATTCTAACATACGATCTATCTCGGCGTACAACAGTTTTTCAACTGCTGGTCTGACGGGATAAAAGCATTGCTTTACTGGGGGAGCGTCTCCGATATCAAAGTGATGTTGAATCAGGGGTGTTCTACTTAATCCGTCAAGACAGTTAGGGAATAAATTTTTAACTACTTCTAGTTGTTGTTGTTGAACAGGAGTTAAAGGGTACAAATTGGTTGCTTGAATTGCAGAACTGTTTTCTATTTCTCTCGTAGGCGATTCAACCGAACTTATCACATTAGGAGCTAAAGCGAAACTCTTCCAAAAATCTACACCTAAAATCAGCCTCTGTCTAATAGTATTGTAAACCATACTAACTGTAAGTACACCTAAAACCTCATGAGCTTTTAAATCCGCAGTGCTTACAACACAGATTTAATTGATTTAAGTTCTGCCATATTTGAAATGTTCTCTAAGGCTTATGTAGACCCAATGCAACTGACGCTAGCACCGGTGTCTAATAGACCATGTTCAGAAAAGTTCAAAAAGGACACTTCTGCATAACAACGAAGATCATTGTTATTTTTAAATATTGCTGAAATTAATGCCTTACTGCATTGTTTCATTCTCTTAAAATAATTTTTACAACGTATTGAATTTCTGGAGCATAGGGGACTAATTTCACTAAAAATTCTAGTTCTAATATCTAAATAATTTCTAAGTCGTTCATGATAGGTGAGGAATGGTTTTTTATTTAGGGTTCAGGGGATTGCGGAATCGTTACTTTTCTTTCTTATACTTGTTTGGGGGTATTCTGTTGTTGTGGGATAAACTCCTCAATCCGTTTTCCGACTTACGACGAATGCATTTCGAATATTGTGGTTTATAAACATTAAGAGCGCCACATCCGTAACAAAATATACGGCGCTGGGCTAATCCATTTTCCCATATGTCTGGACATCGCTGTTCCTCAAGTTACATTAGTATTATAAATGGCAGCGACATCACTTTCGTTACACACCTCTATTGTTTGATCTACATCATCTTCTTTCTCTTCTATAGCGTATACTTGAAGATGAGTTGCCTGTGGTTTTGGTCTAACAAATTCTTCTGCACGATTGCTAAGTTCTCTAACTAAATTTTCATGCATCTGTACATACCTTCGTAGTTGTCCTACTGTGTGTACAGGCTGATACAGCAATTTGTGTCGAGCTTCTGGAAGCAGATTATTTTTTAGAATTTCAATCAATTCTTCCTGATCTATACGAATAGACGACCTCAGCATCATAAAATTCCGAGAAAGATTCACCAACTTTCTGTTTACGAGAACGTATTTGTTCTTTGCTAGCAAACTCTGATCGGTAATCGCGATATTGGTGCCGTAATGCAAGAGAAAAATCGTCCCAAGTGATGCGACTCACTTGCTTATGATATCGCCTAAACCAATCTCGAGCTCTTCCGACAAACAAAATATGTAAATGCTTACGTAGTGCATCGAAATCTCCTTCTAAAGTTTCATTCGTAAGTACATTCACTCGATACATAAATTCGTCTACACCTAACCCTTCAGGTGAGCTATCAAAGTGCAAGTTCCATTTCTGCATTACTTCTGCAATTCTACTCGACTGTGCGGATGTAAGACTTGCAGTGGAAATTGGAGCAGACATAGCTTGAGAGCCATTAACTGGATTTCTAGGGCGTACATGTAAAGCCGATATCAAGCGTGAAACAGTTTGTTCAATCATATCCTGTATCATTGAATAATCTACCAATACCGATTGTACCGAAAGAGGATTATTATTAGGGCGGTAAGAACGACCTCTTCTTCTTGGGTTTAAACCCCACGAAGGAACATCAGATGGGTTAGTACCAATGGTGGCTTCTAATTCATTTAACTGAAAGTCACTCACTTCTACTGAACGAGTGTCATGAGCTTCTCCTTGAGCAGAAACTCCTTCTAATGGCTTGGCTAAATTTCTAGTGATAGGACGACGGCTAATACCTGGAACTTTGGCATCAACCTATTTTGCTCTGGGTGAACAATTACCTATTACTAATTTTAAATTATTTGTGTCTATTAGATTGACACATTCGGGACAATTATTATGTGCTTGTAACCAATCCTCAAGACAATTTTTATGGAAAATATGCTTACAGGCTGTTATATAGCACGACTGAGTATTGGTCATTATCTGTCAACAAATACTACAATTCTTCTCAGCGGCATCCATTGAGGCGGATATATAACATATAAAGTTTCCGGTTTAATTGACATTTGTTTTGGGTAACATGATAATAACATTATTTGTTTTGTCCATTTGACAGTATAAAAAGGAAGAAAAGAATTTTGAGTTATTGCTGCTACAAATAGAAAAGCTGACAATTGCCATATATACTCATTTAAATACATTCCTGTTGCTCTGTAGCGATACACTAAAACAGTATGATACATTTATTCCAGAGTCAACGAGACTGCATTTGCATCGAATACATCTAACATTTACCCACTAATCATACCTAAAAAGGATAAGAAATCAATTCTAAATCTACCAAAAATTTAATCAATGATCAAAACAAAAGGCTTTCGCACGCATAATCGGCAGGGAATTCAGTCTCAGCTAAATACGCAAGATTCCAGATTATTATGCAATGGAATTGTAAAGTTTCATGATAAAAATTCTAATAAATAATAAAATAGATATCGAAAACAAACGACCACTAACTTTGGAGAGCAGTGAGTGTCTAGATTGAACTCTCCTATGTTTTAACTATTATTTAACATATGTATATCTCGGCAAGGTAATCGATCTTAGCCAAATACCAAGTTCCAAGACACATACATTGAATTAAATAATCTCACACAGCCAAAGCCCTCATAGCATACATTTTCAATGTAAGTAAAACAATTCTACTCCTAATTTGGGGATGTATGGTTTCTAATGCTATCAATAGTCTTTCCAAATGTAGCTGTGCCCTACGTTCGGCGCCAAAGCTTATTTAACCATTGCCTCACGTTGGTCGCCAAAAACTTATTTAGCAAACCAGCGCTAGTATTAAAAAAAATTGATGCAGTAAAATGTAACTAAATGTAGATGCCCTCGTGTAGGAGTCAGACGCTTATGTAATCGGGCCCCACTTTTGTGAGTCAGACACTTAGTTAGCATTCTTTGCAACCAAGATTATAGCTCAAAGATTATCCATCTTTGAGTGTTAATACCGGGAGTCGACGGTGTCACGGGGGGGTCTGGACCCTTTAATTCCCTAGCTCTTTCGGGGTGCGTGGGTTTGCTGTGTCTAAACCACGAAAATCTCAAAATATACCAAAATTGGAACAAACGCAAAATTATTAAAAATTCGGTAAACAAATTGAGGGCTGCTTTATATACCCAGACTGTCAAAAATGAATTTGGAGGATCTTAGCTAGTATTCGATCCTCGCGGTCTTTACCCACCCAACCATGAATCTCATATGCGATTATTTTTATAGAGATTCCCTAAACCTTTATATTACTATGTACCCTTGTCAACAGGAAAGAAAACTTACTTCATCATCTCAAACTAATGACAATATTTATATATACTCCATTGAGTTATTTATTGTGATCTTCCTAACTTTAAATTTAATGGATTTTTTTTGAGTTTTTTTTTTCTAGTTACAGAAAGTTTTTACTTTATAATTAACATTTTAATTATTAAAAAAAGAAATCCACATTTCCAAATAATTAATTTTAATTCCACAAATTCAATTAATTTGTTTCTTTCCATAAAAAAGTTTGATTAATATTAATTAAATTGTTTTTTTACTTAAATAATTTGAAAAAATTTAAGAAATAAAAATCCTATCTAATTAATAACATACTAAGGTGGAAAAAAACTAGTCTATTATATTCTATACTCTATATTTTTTTCATTTAACTTCGTTTTTTGTTTTTTTATATTATATTAATTTTTTTTTTTATATTTATTTGTAAAATATTTTTTTTTTTGATTTTGTAGATACGCAATATTTTAAGGAAGAATTTTTTCAGTGTACAGGAATAACGGGATATTAAAAATTTAATAAATGTTTTTTTCATTGTAAAAAGAATAAAGAGAAATAAAAACGTGTGACTGACATACATTTATCCAATGGTGTACCGGAACATGCAGTTTGTTTTGTTTAATGTTAAGATTTATATTTTTCTTGTTGTGTGGTTTTGTGTGCTTTTTTTTTTTTTTTTGTTTTTAATATAAAATTTTTATCATGTGGGATATGGGAAAGGTTTGGGGTTATGCATTTTTATCTATTTTTTTTTCTATATATATGTGTATTTTTGTTGTTCAATTTAATTTAATGCATACTAATTTTAACTCAGAAAAATTTCAAAAATAGAATTATCTAAACAGTTACATTACTGTTATATATATATAATTTTTTTCTTACAGTTTTCCTTTTTTTTTTTTTTTTTTAAAATTTTTCATCTATTTTTTTCTCTCAAATATTATGTATCTTGACCCACTATGCACACATGTTTCTGTTTTATTAATTATCTTTTCCACATTTTTCTTGTACATGGTACCACTCTACATACATGTTTCTTTAAGTTTTCTTTCACTTAATTTTCTTCCCTATTTTAAGAGGAACTGTACCACTGTACACACATGTTCCTAAATTTTAACTCATTATTATTTTTGTATTTAATTATTGTTACATTTTTTTATAAACACTGTACTCCTCTACACAGATGTTCCTAATTCTGTTTGATGTTTTTCGTTTTTTATTCTTTTATTTTTTTGTTGTTATTTTATTTAATTGCTGGGGCTCCAGGTGCAACTGCAGTACAATACAATAAGAAGAGGGACGAATTATTTGGGCGGAGTTTTAATATTTTTTAAATTTGAAAAATACAACACTACTTGGAATGCAGATATCAAGAAGTGAGTTAATAGTGTTATAGAAGTGGGTTAGAGCAAAAATTATATAAACCGAATTCTATGGAGCAGACCAATCAGCTGAGGAAAGAAGTTGATTAAGCAAGGAAAAATTTCCCTTGCGAAAACAACGGCGGGTTTTACTAACAGGTTTGGATAGTGGTTTAGTCGACGTGGCAATTGATAGAGAAATTTCAACGGTAGGATGAAAGTAGTCTTCAGGAAATACTAATGCACAAGATCTTGACACACTGGTAGAAGTGCAATAGTTGACAAAAATAAGATCCAGCATTCGGTCAAGATTATTAGGAATCGAGTTTATTTGAAAAAATGAAAGCTCATACAAGGAATCTAAACAGTCATGTTGTGCAGAATGCACAAGATAATTAGATTTCATAAAGAGAGACCACTGGATATTAGGCAAATTGAAATCGCCTAAAACGACAAACATGTCTTTATCACGTACGAGTGTTGATATATATTTAATACGGCTTAAATGCTGCATATAAATAGAAATATTAGAACACGGAGGGATATAAGAGCACGTTATAAAAATGGAACATGTTGGAAACGATACCTTAACGGCAACTATTTCCACATCAGGAGGTGAAACGGATAAAGTAATAGACTCGGACCGAAGGGAAGAATTAACTGCAATGAGTACCACACCACCAGGACGAGTTATTCTATTTTTTCTGTAGGGTGTAAAGGCTGTAGAAAAAATTTCAGAATTTGAAATTGAGGGAATTAAGCCATGTCTCAGAAAAAGCAATAATTTGAGACTTGAAGGAAGAACTTTGTAAAATACATTTTTAAACTTAGACACTAGACCTCTAACATTCTGTTCACTGATATGTAGTAAATCTGAAGATCGATCTAGTTTTTTGGAGGATTATTACTAATGGTTGCTTGCGAAAGAGAGCCACTAGCTTGAAGACTGACAGGCACCGGACGAGTGTGTTTTTTTATAATGAACTCATGAACAATTATTTGTGGAGGCCAGAAATTTGGATCACAAATAAGTGAGAATGTGTCTGATGGAACGTTAATTTTGAAGGAGGCTATTTCCCTAAGTTCAGAGAAATTAAATTTAGATACTGATACATTGCTTTAAGATTTGCTGGCAATATAGACAACAATAGCTTCACATGTAGTATTAGCTGAAGTCAAGATAAGAAAATTTGCTTACGCGGTGCATCAACAGTAAGCAAAGGAGTTGGGGCAGGGTCAGAACCCTGAACAGTTACCGAAGCTGGATGCACAGTTATGGGTGCAGTACCAGGATGGGCTGTAATTGAGGCAGTTGCCGGACATGAAATCGCAGACACCAACTGAAGTGGAGCTGAACGGCAGCCGGAGCTGGAGGGACAGCTGGACTTGCAACTTGTGCTGTAGTTGGATCACAAGCCTGAGCTTGATTAGGAGAATTTGGTTGGACATGAACAGCAAGTAGATTGGTATTTGAAGAATTATCGGGGTATTCAAAGCAAGAGTGGCCGACTGACGGTAAACTCGAGGGCGAGAAAAATGAACCGGAGAAAATTCTAAACGGCGAGGAGTCGATAAATTTTCTGAAGGGGGAATAGGCATTGCAGAAGAAGATGGAAGAGGATCATTTAAAAATTGATCCTCTAACCGACGGATAGGTGGGTATTCGAAATTAAACTCACTAAGCATCTCAATGCTCGAGTCAAAATCACTTGACAAAAGCTTGGACATTTTATGCAACTTAAGAAATTGACCTCTCACAGAATTATAAATTTTGGAGAAATTCAATTGTAAGTCATTGCACGTCGGACAAGACCATTTCAGGCCTCCACAACCTTTTTTGGAATTGTCTTTTTCCAACTTGTCAGTATCTCTCCCAATTAGAACTGCACATTTGCCATGCATCATGTTGTCACACAACAAGCAGTTAACAAACCTTGGTTGGTCACCATCACGCGCTGGGCCATAGGTGCAATTCAACTTTCAGCAAGACATTTTATTAGTATACAATATTAGTAAGAAAAAAAGATGCTAAAAGTTTCCTACTGGGTATTATTATGATTAGTATGAAGAGCGCGCAAATTGTACGAAATAACACAAACAATGCTTAGAAATGCGCAAAGAAACAACAAAAATTTGAGTGGGCGAGCGGCGCACTAGCAAACAACCGCACAAAAGGAAGATAGGTAAAGATACTATTAATAGAATAATTAATGCTTTTGATAAAAATTACACACCTGAAGACTATGTGTGCATCAATGTGATACTGGCTTACCAATAAGGTTTATTTCCAAGTTAAAGTTAAAAGAAAAATCACTCAATATAACACAAAACGAATTTTATTACGGAGCATTAAAAAAACTCGACTGTTCACTTTGATAGAAATCTCTCTCCCATGTATGTACCCATGTCAACAGGAAAGAAAACTTTTACTTCATCATCTCAAACTAATAACAGTATTTATTTAACAATAAATGACACCAATATATACTCCATTGAGTTATTCAATGTGAACTTCTTAACTTTAAATTTAATGGATTTTTTTTTGTGTTTTTTTTCTAGTTACAGAAAATTTTATATTTATTATTAACATATTAATTATTTGTAATTTTTTCCTTTAATCTATCACCATTATTATTTATAATATATCGAAATCTAACTATTCCAAAAAAATACATCCATATTCCCTTATAATTAATTTTAATTCATTTAACTTTTTTTCTTTCCATAAAAAAGTTTGATTAATTTAAATTAATTTGTTTTTTTACTTAAATAATTTGAAAACATTTAAGAAATAAAATATCTAACTATTTATATATATTTTTATGGCAGGGGGGTGTAAAGAAAAGTATTTATTTTTAATATATTTTTATTTTGCTTTTGTAGATACTCAATATTTTAATAAAGAATTTATTTTCAGTCTACAGAAATAAGGGGTTAATAAAAATTTTATACATTTTATTTTTCATTGTTAAAAGAATAAAGAGAAACAAAAACGTGTGACTTACATACATTTATCCGAAGAGCAATCGATGAAAGGCCTTCCAACCGGAATCATGTATACCGGATCATGCTGTTTGTTTTGTTTCATGTTGAGATTTATAATTTTCTTGTTGTGTTGATTTGTGTGTGTGTGTTTTTTTTTTTTTTGTGTAATATTAAATTTTTATCATATGGGATATGGGAAAGGTTTGGGGTTATGCATTTTTATCTTTTTTTTTTTTATATATATATATGTCTTTTTTGGTTGTTAAATTTATGTTAATTTATTCTAACTATAACTCAGAAATATTTGAAAAATATAATTATCTAATTTTTTTCCTAACAGTGTTCCTTTTCTTTATTTTTATTTTAAAGTTTTCATCTATTTTTTTCTCACAAATATTATCTATATTGTCCCACTATGCATAACCTCTTTGGACCAACGTTTAATGAATCCAAGAACACCCTTGGCATTGTTAGTTATAGAGGAGATATGCAGAATGAAACTAAGTTTGGCATTAAAAAAGTACACCAAGGTCTTTCACAATCGTTATACGTTGCAAGGGTACATTGTCAAGCGTATACTTGACTAAGTGTGGAGTAATTCGACTAAAAGTCATAAACAAGCATTTAGAAATATTTAAATGCAACTTATTAGCCTGACACCAAAGATGCATGGAGTTACAGTCATCTTGCAGACAAATATATTTAGAAGGATAGTTGTAAGAAAGAATAAGTTTCACATCATCAGCATACATAAGGATGCGTGAGTGGGACAAAATAGAAGGCAGGTCATTAATAAATAATGTGAAAATAATGGACCAAGATGACTACCTTGCGGCACACCCGAAGTAACAAATACGGGTTTAGAAATTTCGGATCTCAACAGAACTCTTTGGGTTCTGTTTTTTTTTAAATAAGAGGAAATCCAAGTCAGAAGTGTGGGGGAATCCAATTCGATCTAGCTTGAAGATTAAAAGATCATGATTTACAGAGTCAAATGCTTTACTGAAATCAGTATAAATGACATCTGTTTGCATTCTACTTAGGAATGCATCATTCACCAATTATGTGAATTTAAGCAGATTGGTCGTGGTAGACCGACTCTTAATAAAGCCATGTTGAAAAGGGAAATTATCGACTTACAGAGGTGCTGCAAAGTTGATGTTACAATTTTTCGAATAATTTTGGGATTGCAGACAACTTTGCAATTCCTCTGTAATTCGGTATATCGGATTTAGCTCCCTTTTGTGAATTGGGATAATATATGATTCCTTCCAAAGACATGGAAAAACAGCGGAATCAAGAGATAAGTTAAAAAGTTTGAGTAGGGGAAGATGTAGAGAGCTCCAGCATTCTCTGAGTACGCAACTTGGGATATTGTCGGCCCCAGGAGAATATGAAGATTTTAAAGTTTTCATTGCTGTAACTATGCCTCCTACATTTTTCCTGAAGAATGAGGGATCCATTGAAGACTTAACTAGTACCAACCTTTTAGCAAATTTCTTTTATTCTACTCACACTTCTTCCATTAAGAATATCGCTTACCCCTATCCTATTTCTTCCTTAAACTCTTTATATCCTCTTATCATTACTGATAACGATTTAGCTTCAGCTATGAAAACTTAAAAATCTTCATATTCTCCTGGGCCCGACAAAATCCCAGTTGCGTAATCAGAGAATGCTGGAGGTCTTTACATCTTCCCCTACTCAAACTTTTTAACTTATCTCTTGATTCCGCTGTTTTTTCATGTCTTTGGAAGGAATCATATATTATCCCAATTCACAAAAAGGGAGCTAAATCCGATATATCGAATTACAGAGGAATTGCAAAGTTGTCTGCAATCCCAAAATTATTCGAAAAAATTGTAACATCAACTTTGCAGCACCTCTGTAAGTCGATAATTTCCCCTTTTCAACATGGCTTTATTAAGAGTCGGTCTACCACGACCAATCTGCTTAAATTCACATAATTGGTGAATGATGCATTGCTAAGTAGAATGCAAACAGATGTCATTTATACTGATTTCAGTAAAGCATTTGACTCTGTAAATCATGATCTTTTAATCTTCAAGCTAGATCGAATTGGATTCCCCCACACTTCTGACTTGGATTTCCTCTTATTTAAAAAACAGAACCCAAAGAGTTCTGTTGAGATCCGAAATTTCTAAACCCGTATTTGTTACTTCGGGTGTGCCGCAAGGTAGTCATCTTGGTCCATTATTTTTCACATTATTTATTAATGACCTGCCTTCTATTTTGTCCCACTCACGCATCCTTATGTATGCTGATGATGTGAAACTTATTCTTTCTTACAACTATCCTTCTAAATATATTTGTCTGCAAGATGACTGTAACTCCATGCATCTTTGGTGTCAGGCTAATAAGTTGCATTTAAATATTTCTAAATGCTTGTTTATGACTTTTTAGTCGAATTACTCCACACTTAGTCAAGTATACGCTTGACAATGTACCCTTGCAACGTATAACGACTGTGGAAGACCTTGGTGTACTTTTTGATGCCAAACTTAGTTTCATTCTGCATATCTCCTCTATAACTAAGGTGTTCTTGGATTCATTAAACGTTGGTCCAAAGAGTTTAATGATCCCTTTGTTACCAAAATCCTTTATACTTCTCTAGTTCGTCCCATACTAGAATATTGTTCATGTGTTTGGAGTCCTCAATATGGAATCCATCAAGTTCGTATTGAATCCATTCAGAAGCAATTCCTCCTCTTTGCCCTTCGTGGCTTAAACTGGGATCCCGATCGCCGTCTTCCACCGTACTCTGATAGGCTCTTACTCATTGATCTCCCTTCATTAACTAACCGTATAACTATCCTTGGTATTATTTTTCTTCATAAATTAATTATCGGTGACATTAGCTCTCCTTTTCTATTATCTCGTCTTAACTTTCATGTTCCACTTAGACTAACAAGAAATTATTATCCCTTATTTTTATCTAATTGCACAACTGACTATGCGTTGCACAATCGATTCCGTGTGCTGTGCTCCAACTACAACGAATTTTATCACGTTATCTCTTTAGAACTCTCTCTCTTACACCTAAAATCTGCTCTTCTATTCTATCTTCGGGAGAACCCCAATCATTGATTGGTTGACGTGGTTGCTGCCTTGGCAACACTGCTTCTTTTTGGTTGGTGTTTTCCTGAATTGTCCTCTTTCTCTCTGTTTTTCTTTTTCTTTTTATAATTTAATACATCACTAAAAAAGTCCGGATACCTACCGAGAATCCGCTCAAAATCTCGAGATTCTGATTTTTCAATACTCGATTGATTTTTGGTATTTTTTTTAATGTAGAAATGGATGTAGTTCTATGTCGGGTATCTGCATTATAATTATTAATTATTTTCGCCACAGCAATGGCTTGGCTTGAAGCGCGATACATTGACGCATCTGCTCCATCTACTATGGATCCTCGGTTCCATCAAATTGGGGCACACGGTCACATTGTTTATTATGTATGTCCATGTGATGTGTTATCTTACTTTATTACTCTCTTTCTTTCTATCCTTTTGTCTATTATGTTCTTTTTCATTCTATTTTCAACAATCTTTATATTTCTTTTTCGCCTTTTTTCCTGGTCTGATTGGGTTTTTTGCCTGGGTTTTCCCCAATCCTGTGCAACAAATGTTGGACCATAAAAATTGACTGATTTTAATACCCCAGAATTCAATTTTAATCTTACTTGTAAATTTTAATTTAATTAATTTCTAGATTTTAATTTAATTTATATAATAATTATATTAATTCTTTTGTAATCCTTTAATCGACTGCAATTAGTCGATTTATTAATAAATAAATAAATAAATAATTAAAAAAAAAAAAAAAAAATAAAACCATAATAAACTTAGCGGCAAGCTAGTAAATTGTTGGCAGGAAAATATATTTAACAATCTAAAAGTGATATAATAAGTAATAAAAGAGTTCAAATAACAAAAACAAAATAATAATAACCTAAAATTGATAATAAAAATAGAAAAAAAATGTTTCTCTTCTAAAAACTATTACAAAACAATAGTTATTCCAAACAAGTGGTTATAGTCCAATAAAATAATCAATTCTGGATATACTACACCTAAAAAATTAGTTATAAAATCAATTTATTCTAACTGACTAAATATAATCATAATATTCAAATAATATTGGACTATATTTATATTTATTTAACTTTAAGCAGTTATAATCTTTAAATTCTGAATAAAAAATGATAATTAAAAAGTTGGAAACTAAATGATATTTTAATTAAAAAAAAAGAAACATAAAAAGAAAGAGAATTTTTTTATTATTCATTAGATTAATTAGGATTAAATTAAATAATTGCATATTATCGAATGTGCAGTAGTATATTAGAAAAAAATAGATTCAAAAGTCTACGACTTGGCTCTTATTTCTAAATATTTCCCTGCTATTAATTTTTATTAGTTTTACCATAAAAAAGCTTTAAATCATAATATCATATTCAAATTATTGAATTATACTTGGACAAAGAGTAAAATTTAGAAATGATGATAAAAATAAATTAGGCAAAGAAAACGAAGAACTAAACCCCCGAATTTCTACAATTTATTCTATTCTTTGATCATCAGTTTCAAGTACTGAACGTAAACAAATATTTTCAGTATTCAGCTTTGATCATTAGTTAATAATTTATTAATATATCAATGGTCTTATGCTTGAATAGGTTGCAATGAATATGACTATTTTTAAATATATGCTTTCTATTAAAATACTAGAGACCTAAGTTTCAAGAAGGCTACCAAAACAACATTTTATGGGTTGATCATTACACGAAAACACTCGAATGACGCATTCGTTCAATGGATGATGAGAAAAGGAAGCCAGCATATCATTAATGGGCGAGCTTAAAGAGCCCTTCGACAGATGGTGGAGTGAGGTAAATTAAATTTGAAATTATTGATTCGAAACGCTGGCAGTGACGACTTTTGACTTGGGTTGTTTCTGTTTATGGACCCATAGCTAGACCAAAGACCACAAAAAGAGAGAAGACAGCTGAAGAGTTGACAGTGGAAAGCTTTTATTATGATTTGCTAGCTTCTTGACGATGACGAGCGCAGTGATTTTGACTGCGACTCAAAGCCCTGACAAGCGCCTTCATTGCATAACTTATTGTTTGAATTTGGCTTTGGCTTGGATGCTGCTGCTGCTGATGCTGCTTCTACTACTTCTTCTTCCACAGCTACTTCTGCTTCCTTCTCCAAGCCGAACTCCACCTCCATATCCACGCGATGCAGCATTACACGGCGCATTAAATAATCGCAGTCACAAATATTCCCACGAATTTGCCAGCCAGCAGTAGGAGCTATCTACTTCCAGCCATCAGTGTTGTCTGTCTGTCTGACTGTCTGCTAGTCAATGTACTCGTAGTACATGAATAAATTCTATTAAAAACGCGCCGGTAATCGTCACAAGCGACGGCGGTAATCACCCAAAGCTCAAAACGAAAGACTGCAGCAACAAACTTGCTGTGCTTAACGTGATTTTAATAGCAAGTCGGTTCTAAATTTCATATTGGGGTTCACTTCTTTTTCATAGAAATAGACAGACGGTGGTTCGCTTTGATTCTGCCAATTGACATTGAACAGTTACCCTTGAACTCAATAAATTAATAAAAAACAAAGTCACCTCAAATATTGTAATAAAAGAGCTACAAACATTACCCGAATTTCTACAGCAGAATGGATTAATTTGCCAAAGAATAGAATATTTAATATTTGTACAATTATTTTGTTATTTGTATAATTTAAACCATATTATAGGGTGCCCTTTTAGTCAAATACTCGCCATTACTATAAGAATGGCATGCAATTGTAATTAATTGTTTTATTGTTAGCTTTAAATAACTGCAAACAAAAATAAATTTATTTATTTTATTGATTATAAAAGCAATTTAATGATAATTATGTTTGTACACGCGCTGCGCTAGAAGTTTTGTGGATGTTTTTGACATTGAGAACTAAAAACAAATACAGCCGCAAGCTAACCAGCATTTTCTTTTTTAAATTTAAGTGGAATTTTAAGCATCTCCCAGCAGCTCAAGGATATGCAAACACATGCCGACAACATTGAGGATCTGTGTTTAAATACCAAGAAAATTGTTAGACAATTTGGCAGAGAGCTCATTGCCACAATTCATTCAATTCGCACACACATTTCAACTGAAAAGAAATAGAAGAAACCACACTTCAGCTGCATACCTCAAAGGCGAGCCAGATACTTGCAAACTTACATAGATATTGAGCAAGAACCTTAAAAGGTCGTTTGCCATTTTGCTGTAAGTATTTCAATAAAAGTGTCAAATCATCGCACCAGCAGCCTAAGAAGAAGCCATAATCTAACCTATATTTAACCCCAAACTATCCATCAGAGTAAATAAAACTAGGGCTTCTGTTTTCTTATATTTTTTTATATTTTTTTGTTGTATTTTCCCCGTTTAGCTCTTGCAATCGAATGGAAGACAACGATGGCTTTTGTAAAATTGAAAAACCATTTAAGTCCCGTTAATTTTAACACCCATTTTCTATGCCAGCAGCTTAGTAAGATTGCTACATAGTCAAAAAAAAAAAAAAAATAATAGAGAAAAAGGCACAACGCTGGCAAGCGATAATTATTACCTACAGGCCCCCAAGAGCCAGCAGACAGACCCAACAGATCCGCAGACATCCCCGAAAAATAACAGAAGCTGCTGTTGTTGCCCTATTGATTGAAAAGCAACAAAGATTTGCATAGAAACGTGCGATTTTCAGTGTGGCTAGAGGCACATGGCCTCCATGGAGAGTATGACTATACGAGCATCTAGTGCTATCTGGCAGATACCTTTTATATCTGCCACTGACATGTTGCACCCACACACAGTTTGTCGCGCCTGCTGTCAACATGTTCAGACCTCAGTCACAGCATGAGAATAATAAAAAACGCTTTTGTACTAGTTGTATTCCACTCTTTTAGTTGTTGCCTTCAATTACTCATTTATTCATGCCTTCAATTTTTCAGCAATAGTGGAAGAAGCCCTCAGTGGGTTTCTAGCTCAGTAGTAGTCGGCTGTAGAGGCAATTTGTTGATTTTTGATTTTATTTTCAATGTTCGGTAGCTTCTTGAGCTAATTGCAAATAACTGCAATTAATTCAATTAATATTAGGAGTTAGTTTAACCCATGGGCTTTATTATAGCTCGAACTGCTACCCTTTACTTGAACTAATTCTGTTTGAACTAATTGCAAAATAACTGCTCTACCAATAATATAATTAATATTTGGGTCGGAAGAATTTCTGGACCTAATTAAATTGCTCTTGCCCTTTGATTCTAATTAAATTTGGTCTTCTCTTTCAACTCCTTTAAAACGGAAAGAAGAACGGAATTCCTGAGCCCAAAGAGTATGTATAATTATAGTATATATTCGACTCAATTTTGGCTAAGTATCTTTGGCCTAAACAGTCTACCTGTTTTTATATAAAATATAGTGACATATTTTAAAGCAAAGGCAAGAATTCAAATTATTTGGAAATCATGTATTACGCTGTAGACCCAAAAACGTCGGAATTAAGCCTTTGTTCAGAATATAAAACCGAAAATTGTCAAGATCAAAGTTGCAGATTAGAAGGAACACTTGTGATTAATGGAGTTCTGGAAAGCGGCCAACACTTTTATGCGTTAAATTTAAATACATTTATTTGACAAAAAGCTGAATTATATCCATTAATTATACTTACGAAATTAAAACTTTGCACCTATCAAATTTATTTGAAAATAATTTAAAGTTCAAATGCAATTTATCTTCATAAATTATTTTAAATCGAAACAAATCCAAATTCTTAAATTTATTTATTAAATTATTCGCTTGAGAACTACATATAGCATATAGTAAATTGATCTTAAAATATCTGAAGAGACAAAGAAATTGTTTCATAAAACAACTTTTGTACCGATTGTTGTATAAACAGACAGACAGACGGAAATGGCTATATTAACTCGATTTGTCCACTTGACCAATAAAACGTTTGGAAATGTTTTGATTAATAGACAGATTTAATGCAATTTCAAAATTAGTTCCAAATAATATAAACAAAAATGAAAAAATTTAATTTTAATTTACTTTCAAAATAGGGCGTGGAATTTTTGAAGGCTTGGGACTAGTTTTGTCAATATTTTGACCACTACACCCAGGCTTTTCGTCATCATCAGCCTCAACGTTAACATTGTCATCGTCAATGACTACATCATCATCATTTTCCAGGGCTACTTCAATCTCCGCCTCCTCCTGAAGAGCTTCCTCCAAGATATTTGGGGTCTCCTTAGCTGTTTTCTATTAAAGGTAATTAATATTAATTGATCTTCAAAGGATTATTTCACAGTATATACTAACAATGTATTTCTTATATCCCCAATAGATAGACATGAAAACGGTTAAGATCAACACACCGAATAATGTCAGCAATGCATTCCACATATAAACATCGGATTTTTTTTTCATTGTTTATGATTTCTACCGTTTTCCCATAGGTTGGAATTAAATATCGAACAAACTTAAAAGTTATGTTTGCAGCTAAGGTTTGAGGATATTCTTTGGATTTCGTTACATATGTTTGATATAAATCTTTACATATAACCGCCATGCTAAATGAAATAATAGTATTCAATGTTGAAATAATGATAAATAAAATAATACTTACATGATGATTTTTCAGTATAAAATATAAGAAAAATAATTTTTCCGTACGAAAATGATTTATACTGTACACTAGCAAATGATTTGTGCCTTATACTGGTATATTTGATATATGATATTTGTTTCACGGGTAACTACGATTCTCTCGTTTTAAACCTAGCTGCCATGCAGGCTGACAGACTTGTCTCAGCATTCTAATCTTTTTTTTTTTACTTTATGGGATTAAGGATGCCCGTCTCAATGAACTACAAATTTCATGGTAAAGTTATTATACCCTCTGCAAGGGTACATTTATATCATATTCTGCTTTTCATATATAATATAACCCCATTTATTGTAGATCTTATCTGTTTAGCAAAAAAAAAAATGTATGCCATCAAATTAAAGGCTGCATAATTATTTTGTATCTATGCATCTGTAAGCCAACAAACAATTTTTGATTTATTAACCATGAAGCCCACATGCTTAGACATGAAATGCAAATTTAGCTAGAACAAGAAATCATGTAATATGCAGCTCATACAAATATAGACTCGTTTTTGAAAGGCAGCGCAAATGGTTCAACATTTTTGGCATTTATGGGCAGCTTAGATTCCTCTTAACGTCTTGGCATTCATTTACCTTTAAGCGGAAGCATCAGCAGCCTCAATGTTAAATTTTATTTCTGGGGCAGCAACTGTGACAGCAACTTCTTCCTGTGCTTGCAAGCAAAGTGGTTTTGCTTTTGGTTTCGTGAGTGAACTAGAATAATAAAAACAAACAAATGCAATTGACTTTGCGACCTGTCGAGCGATCAGCTGTTTGCTCAACAGAGAAAGAGAGAGCGAGACTTAGCCTCTCTGCTTGATAACAGAGACTTTGTCTTAACTGTTAAATTAGTAACAGTAAATTAAAGGGCCAAAATCAGATCTAAATAAAACCATAATAAACTTAGTGGCAAGCTAGTAAATTGTTGGCAGGAAAAATATATTTAACAATCTAAAAGTGATATAATAAGTAATAAAAGAGTTCAAATAACAAAAACAAAATAATAATAACCTAAAATTGATAATAAAAATAGAAAAAAAAATGTTTCTCTTCTAAAAACTATTACAAAACAATAGTTATTCCAAACAAGTGGTTATAGTCCAATAAAATAATCAATTCTGGATATACTACACCTAAAATATTAGTTATAAAATCAATTTACTCTAACTTACTAAATATAATCATAATATTCAAATAATATTGGACTATATTTATATTTATTTAACTTTAAGCAGTTATAATCTTTAAATTCTGAATAAAAAATGATAATTAAAAAAGTTGGAAACTAAATGATATTTTAATTAAAAAAAAAAGAAACATAAAAAGAAAGAGATTTTTTATTATTCATTAGATTAATTAGGATTAAAATAAATAATTGCATATTATCGAATGTGCAGTAGTATATTAGAAAAAAAATAGATTCAAAAGTCTACGACTTTAGCGGCCTTGGCTCTTATTTCTAAATATTTCCCTGCTATTAATTTTTATTAGTTTTACCATAAAAAAAGCTTTAAATCATAATATCATATTAAAATTATTGAATTATACTTGGACAAAGAGTAAAATTTAGAAATGATGATAAAAATAAATTAGGCAAAGAAAACGAAGAACTAAACCCCGAATTTCTACAATTTATTCTATTCTTTGATCATCAGTTTCAAGTACTGAACGTAAACAAATATTTTCAGTATTCAGCTTTGATCATTAGTTAATAATTTATTAATATATCAATGGTCTTATGCTTGAATAGGTTGCAATGAATATGACTATTTTTAAATATATGCTTTCTATTAAAATACTAGAGACCTAAGTTTCAAGAAGGCTACCAAAACAACATTTTATGGGTTGATCATTACACGAAAACACTCGAATGACGCATTCGTTCAATGGATGATGAGATAAGGAAGCTAGCATATCATTAATGGGCGAGCTTAAAGAGCCCTTCGACAGATGGTGGAGTGAGGTAAATTAAATTTGAAATTATTGATTCGAAACGCTGGCAGTGACGACTTTTTGACTTGGGTTGTTTCTGTTTATGGACCCATAGCTAGACCAAAGACCACAAAAAGAGAGAAGACAGCTGAAGAGTTGACAGTGGAAAGCTTTTATTATGATTTGCTAGCTTCTTGACGATGACGAGCGCAGTGATTTTGACTGCGACTCAAAGCCCTGACAAGCGCCTTCATTGCATAACTTATTGTTTGAATTTGGCTTTGGCTTGGATGCTGCTGCTGCTGATGCTGCTTCTACTACTTCTTCTTCCACAGCTACTTCTGCTTCCTTCTCCAAGCCGAACTCCACCTCCATATCCACGCGATGCAGCATTACACGGCGCATTCATTGCGCCTTCGATTATGTTTTTGGTATATGAAATGCTTAAATAATCGCAGTCACAAATATTCCCACGAATTTGCCAGCCAGCAGTAGGAGCTATCTAAGTACTCGTAGTACATGAATAAATTCTATTAAAAACGCGCCGGTAATCGTCACAAGCGACGGCGGTAATCACCCAAAGCTCAAAACGAAAGACTGCAGCAACAAACTTGCTGTGCTTAACGTGATTTTAATAGCAAGTCGGTTCTAAATTTCATATTGGGGTTCACTTCTTTTTCATAGAAATGGACAGACGGTGGTTCGCTTTGATTCTGCCAATTGACATTGAACAGTTACCCTTGAACTCAATAAATTAATAAAAAACAAAGTCACCTCAAATATTGTAATAAAAGAGCTACAAACATTACCCGAATTTCTACAGCAGAATGGATTAATTTGCCAAAGAATAGAATATTTAATATTTGTACAATTATTTTGTTATTTGTATAATTTAAACCATATTATAGGGTGCCCTTTTAGTCAAATACTCGCCATTACTATAAGAATGGCATGCAATTGTAATTAATTGTTTTATTGTTAGCTTTAAATAACTGCAAACAAAAATAAATTTATTTATTTTATTGATTATAAAAGCAATTTAATGATAATTATGTTTGTACACGCGCTGCGCTAGAAGTTTTGTGGATGTTTTTGACATTGAGAACTAAAAACAAATACAGCCGCAAGCTAACCAGCATTTTCTTTTTTAAATTTAAGTGGAATTTTAAGCTCTCCCAGCAGCTCAAGGATATGCAAACACATGCCGACAACATTGAGGATCTGTGTTTAAATACCAAGAAAATTGTTAGACAATTTGGCAGAGAGCTCATTGCCACAATTCATTCAATTCGCACACACATTTCAACTGAAAAGAAATAGAAGAAACCACACTTCAGCTGCATACCTCAAAGGCGAGCCAGATACTTGCAAACTTACATAGATATTGAGCAAGAACCTTAAAAGGTCGTTTGCCATTTTGCTGTAAGTATTTCAATGAAAAGTGTCAAATCATCGCACCAGCAGCCTAAGAAGAAGCCATAATCTAACCTATATTTAACCCCAAACTATCCATCAGAGTAAATAAAACTAGGGCTTCTGTTTTCTTATATTTTTTTTATATTTTTTTGTTGTATTTTCCCCATTTAGCTCTTGCAATCGAATGGAAGACAACGATGGCTTTTGTAAAATTGAAAAACCATTTAAGTCCCGTTAATTTTAACACCCATTTTCTATGCCAGCAGCTTAGTAAGATTGCTACATAGTCAAAAAAAAAAAAAAAAATAATAGAGAAAAAGGCACAACGCTGGCAAGCGATAATTATTACCTACAGGCCCCCAAGAGCCAGCAGACAGACCCAACAGATCCGCAGACATCCCCGAAAAATAACAGAAGCTGCTGTTGTTGTTGCCCTATTGATTGAAAAGCAACAAAGATTTGCATAGAAACGTGCGATTTTCAGTGTGGCTAGAGGCACATGGCCTCCATGGAGAGTATGACTATACGAGCATCTAGTGCTATCTGGCAGATACCTTTTGTATCTGCCACTGACATGTTGCACCCACACACAGTTTGTCGCGCCTGCTGTCAACATGTTCAGACCTCAGTCACAGCATGAGAATAATAAAAAACGCTTTTGTACTAGTTGTATTCCACTCTTTTAGTTGTTGCCTTCAATTACTCATTTATTCATGCCTTCAATTTTTCAGCAATAGTGGAAGAAGCCCTCAGTGGGTTTCTAGCTCAGTAGTAGTCGGCTGTAGTGGCAATTTGTTGATTTTTGATTTTATTTTCAATGTTCGGTAGCTTCTTGAGCTAATTGCAAATAACTGCAATTAATTCAATTAATATTAGGAGTTAGTTTAACCCATGGGCTTTATTATAGCTCGAACTGCTACCCTTTACTTGAACTAATTCTGTTTGAACTAATTGCAAAATAACTGCTCTACCAATAATATAATTAATATTTGGGTCGGAAGAATTTCTGGACCTAATTAAATTGCTCTTGCCCTTTGATTCTAATTAAATTTGGTCTTCTCTTTCAACTCCTTTAAAACGGAAAGAAGAACGGAATTCCTGAGCCCAAAGAGTATGTATAATTATAGTATATATTCGACTCAATTTTGGCTAAGTATCTTTGGCCTAAACAGTCTACCTGTTTTTATATAAAATATAGTGACATATTTTAAAGCAAAGGCAAGAATTCAAATTATTTGGAAATCATGTATTACGCTGTAGACCCAAAAACGTCGGAATTAAGCCTTTGTTCAGAATATAAAACCGAAAATTGTCAAGATCAAAGTTGCAGATTAGAAGGAACACTTGTGATTAATGGAGTTCTGGAAAGCGGCCAACACTTTTATGCGTTAAATTTAAATACATTTATTTGACAAAAAGCTGAATTATATCCATTAATTATACTTACGAAATTAAAACTTTGCACCTATCAAATTTATTTGAAAATAATTTAAAGTTCAAATGCAATTTATCTTCATAAATTATTTTAAATCGAAACAAATCCAAATTCTTAAATTTATTTATTAAATTATTCGCTTGAGAACTACATATAGCATATAGCATGATCTTAAAATATCTGAAGAGACAAAGAAATTGTTTCATAAAACAACTTTTGTACCGATTGTTGTATAAACAGACAGACAGACGGAAATGGCTATATTAACTCGATTTGTCCACTTGACCAATAAAACGTTTGGAAATGTTTTGATTAATAGACAGATTTAATGCAATTTCAAAATTAGTTCCAAATAATATAAACAAAAATGAAAAAATTTAATTTTAATTTACTTTCAAAATAGGGCGTGGAATTTTTGAAGGCTTGGGACTAGTTTTGTCAATATTTTGACCACTACACCCAGGCTTTTCGTCATCATCAGCCTCAACGTTAACATTGTCATCGTCAATGACTACATCATCATCATTTTCCAGGGCTACTTCAATCTCCGCCTCCTCCTGAAGAGCTTCCTCCAAGATATTTGGGGTCTCCTTAGCTGTTTTCTATTAAAGGTAATTAATATTAATTGATCTTCAAAGGATTATTTCATAGTATATACTAACAATGTATTTCTTATATCCCCAATAGATAGACATGAAAACGGTTAAGATCAACACACCGAATAATGTCAGCAATGCATTCCACATATAAACATCGGATTTTTTTCATTGTTTATGATTTCTACCGTTTTCCCATAGGTTGGAATTAAATATCGAACAAACTTAAAAGTTATGTTTGCAGCTAAGGTTTGAGGATATTCTTTGGATTTCGTTACATATGTTTGATATAAATCTTTACATATAACCGCCATGCTAAATGAAATAATAGTATTCAATATTGAAATAATGATAAATAAAATAATACTTACATGATGATTTTTCAGTATAAAATATAAGAAAAATAATTTTTCCGTACGAAAATGATTTATACTGTACACTAGCAAATGATTTGTGCCTTATACTGGTATATTTGATATATGATATTTGTTTCACGGGTAACTACGATTCTCTCGTTTTAAACCTAGCTGCCATGCAGGCTGACAGACTTGTCTCAGCATTCTAATCTTTTTTTTTTACTTTATGGGATTAAGGATGCCCGTCTCAATGAACTACAAATTTCATGGTAAAGTTATTATACCCTCTGCAAGGGTACATTTATATCATATTCTGCTTTTCATATATAATATAACCCCATTTATTGTAGATCTTATCTGTTTAGCAAAAAAAAAAATGTATGCCATCAAATTAAAGGCTGCATAATTATTTTGTATCTATGCATCTGTAAGCCAACAAACAATTTTTGATTTATTAACCATGAAGCCCACATGCTTAGACATGAAATGCAAATTTAGCTAGAACAAGAAATCATGTAATATGCAGCTCATACAAATATAGACTCGTTTTTGAAAGGCAGCGCAAATGGTTCAACATTTTTGGCATTTATGGGCAGCTTAGATTCCTCTTAACGTCTTGGCATTCATTTACCTTTAGCGGAAGCATCAGCAGCCTCAATGTTAAATTTTATTTCTGGGGCAGCAACTGTGACAGCAACTTCTTCCTGTGCTTGCAAGCAAAGTGGTTTTGCTTTTGGTTTCGTGAGTGAACTAGAATAATAAAAACAAACAAATGCAATTGACTTTGCGACCTGTCGAGCGATCAGCTGTTTGCTCAACAGAGAAAGAGAGAGCGAGACTTAGCCTCTCTGCTTGATAACAGAGACTTTGTCTTAACTGTTAAATTAGTAACAGTAAATTAAAGGGCCAAAATCAGATCTAAATAAAACCATAATAAACTTAGTGGCAAGCTAGTAAATTGTTGGCAGGAAAAATATATTTAACAATCTAAAAGTGATATAATAAGTAATAAAAGAGTTCAAATAACAAAAACAAAATAATAATAACCTAAAATTGATAATAAAAATAAAAAAAAAATGTTTCTCTTCTAAAAACTATTACAAAACAATAGTTATTCCAAACAAGTGGTTATAGTCCAATAAAATAATCAATTCTGGATATACTACACCTAAAATATTAGTTATAAAATCAATTTACTCTAACTTACTAAATATAATCATAATATTCAAATAATATTGGACTATATTTATATTTATTTAACTTTAAGCAGTTATAATCTTTAAATTCTGAATAAAAAATGATAATTAAAAAAGTTGGAAACTAAATATTTTAATTAAAAAAAAGATACATAAAAGAAAGAGATTTTTTATTATTCATTAGATTAATTAGGATTAAAATAAATAATTGCATATTATCGAATGTGCAGTAGTATATTAGAAAAAAAATAGATTCAAAAGTCTACGACTTTAGCGGCCTTGGCTCTTATTTCTAAATATTTCCCTGCTATTAATTTTTATTAGTTTTACCATAAAAAAAGCTTTAAATCATAATATCATATTAAAATTATTGAATTATACTTGGACAAAGAGTAAAATTTAGAAATGATGATAAAAATAAATTAGGCAAAGAAAACGAAGAACTAAACCCCCGAATTTCTACAATTTATTCTATTCTTTGATCATCAGTTTCAAGTACTGAACGTAAACAAATATTTTCAGTATTCAGCTTTGATCATTAGTTAATAATTTATTAATATATCAATGGTCTTATGCTTGAATAGGTTGCAATGAATATGACTATTTTTAAATATATGCTTTCTATTAAAATACTAGAGACCTAAGTTTCAAGAAGGCTACCAAAACAACATTTTATGGGTTGATCATTACACGAAAACACTCGAATGACGCATTCGTTCAATGGATGATGAGATAAGGAAGCTAGCATATCATTAATGGGCGAGCTTAAAGAGCCCTTCGACAGATGGTGGAGTGAGGTAAATTAAATTTGAAATTATTGATTCGAAACGCTGGCAGTGACGACTTTTGACTTGGGTTGTTTCTGTTTATGGACCCATAGCTAGACCAAAGACCACAAAAAGAGAGAAGACAGCTGAAGAGTTGACAGTGGAAAGCTTTTATTATGATTTGCTAGCTTCTTGACGATGACGAGCGCAGTGATTTTGACTGCGACTCAAAGCCCTGACAAGCGCCTTCATTGCATAACTTATTGTTTGAATTTGGCTTTGGCTTGGATGCTGCTGCTGCTGATGCTGCTTCTACTACTTCTTCTTCCACAGCTACTTCTGCTTCCTTCTCCAAGCCGAACTCCACCTCCATATCCACGCGATGCAGCATTACACGGCGCATTCATTGCGCCTTCGATTATGTTTTTGGTATATGAAATGCTTAAATAATCGCATATTCCCACGAATTTGCCAGCCAGCAGTAGGAGCTATCTAAGTACTCGTAGTACATGAATAAATTCTATTAAAAACGCGCCGGTAATCGTCACAAGCGACGGCGGTAATCACCCAAAGCTCAAAACGAAAGACTGCAGCAACAAACTTGCTGTGCTTAACGTGATTTTAATAGCAAGTCGGTTCTAAATTTCATATTGGGGTTCACTTCTTTTTCATAGAAATGGACAGACGGTGGTTCGCTTTGATTCTGCCAATTAACATTGAACAGTTACCCTTGAACTCAATAAATTAATAAAAAACAAAGTCACCTCAAATATTGTAATAAAAGAGCTACAAACATTACCCGAATTTCTACAGCAGAATGGATTAATTTGCCAAAGAATAGAATATTTAATATTTGTACAATTATTTTGTTATTTGTATAATTTAAACCATATTATAGGGTGCCCTTTTAGTCAAATACTCGCCATTACTATAAGAATGGCATGCAATTGTAATTAATTGTTTTATTGTTAGCTTTAAATAACTGCAAACAAAAATAAATTTATTTATTTTATTGATTATAAAAGCAATTTAATGATAATTATGTTTGTACACGCGCTGCGCTAGAACTTTTGTGGATGTTTTTGACATTGAGAACTAAAAACAAATACAGCCGCAAGCTAACCAGCATTTTCTTTTTTAAATTTAAGTGGAATTTTAAGCATCTCCCAGCAGCTCAAGGATATGCAAACACATGCCGACAACATTGAGGATCTGTGTTTAAATACCAAGAAAATTGTTAGACAATTTGGCAGAGAGCTCATTGCCACAATTCATTCAATTCGCACACACATTTCAACTGAAAAGAAATAGAAGAAACCACACTTCAGCTGCATACCTCAAAGGCGAGCCAGATACTTGCAAACTTACATAGATATTGAGCAAGAACCTTAAAAGGTCGTTTGCCATTTTGCTGTAAGTATTTCAATAAAAAGTGTCAAATCATCGCACCAGCAGCCTAAGAAGAAGCCATAATCTAACCTATATTTAACCCCAAACTATCCATCAGAGTAAATAAAACTAGGGCTTCTGTTTTCTTATATTTTTTTATATTTTTTGTTGTATTTTCCCCGTTTAGCTCTTGCAATCGAATGGAAGACAACGATGGCTTTTGTAAAATTGAAAAACCATTTAAGTCCCGTTAATTTTAACACCCATTTTCTATGCCAGCAGCTTAGTAAGATTGCTACATAGTCAGAAAAAAAAAAAAAAAAAAAAGAGAAAAGGCACAACGCTGGCATCGTAAACAAAAGCGAGAAGCAACTGAAATACGTAATGCAAGCGATAATTATTACCTACAGGCCCCCAAGAGCCAGCAGACAGACCCAACAGATCCGCAGACATCCCCGAAAAATAACAGAAGCTGCTGTTGTTGCCCTATTGATTGAAAAGCAACAAAGATTTGCATAGAAACGTGCGATTTTCAGTGTGGCTAGAGGCACATGGCCTCCATGGAGAGTATGACTATTCGAGCATCTAGTGCTATCTGGCAGATACCTTTTATATCTGCCACTGACATGTTGCACCCACACACAGTTTGTCGCGCCTGCTGTCAACATGTTCAGACCTCAGTCACAGCATGAGAATAATAAAAAACGCTTTTGTACTAGTTGTATTCCACTCTTTTAGTTGTTGCCTTCAATTACTCATTTATTCATGCCTTCAATTTTTCAGCAATAGTGGAAGAAGCCCTCAGTGGGTTTCTAGCTCAGTAGTAGTCGGCTGTAGTGGCAATTTGTTGATTTTTGATTTTATTTTCAATGTTCGGTAGCTTCTTGAGCTAATTGCAAATAACTGCAATTAATTCAATTAATATTAGGAGTTAGTTTAACCCATGGGCTTTATTATAGCTCGAACTGCTACCCTTTACTTGAACTAATTCTGTTTGAACTAATTGCAAAATAACTGCTCTACCAATAATATAATTAATATTTGGGTCGGAAGAATTTCTGGACCTAATTAAATTGCTCTTGCCCTTTGATTCTAATTAAATTTGGTCTTCCTCTTTCAACTCCTTTAAAACGGAAAGAAGAACGGAATTCCTGAGCCCAAAGAGTATGTATAATTATAGTATATATTCGACTCAATTTTGGCTAAGTATCTTTGGCCTAAACAGTCTACCTGTTTTTATATAAAATATAGTGACATATTTTAAAGCAAAGGCAAGAATTCAAATTATTTGGAAATCATGTATTACGCTGTAGACCCAAAAACGTCGGAATTAAGCCTTTGTTCAGAATATAAAACCGAAAATTGTCAAGATCAAAGTTGCAGATTAGAAGGAACACTTGTGATTAATGGAGTTCTGGAAAGCGGCCAACACTTTTATGCGTTAAATTTAAATACATTTATTTGACAAAAAGCTGAATTATATCCATTAATTATACTTACGAAATTAAAACTTTGCACCTATCAAATTTATTTGAAAATAATTTAAAGTTCAAATGCAATTTATCTTCATAAATTATTTTAAATCGAAACAAATCCAAATTCTTAAATTTATTTATTAAATTATTCGCTTGAGAACTACATATAGCATATAGTAAATTGATCTTAAAATATCTGAAGAGACAAAGAAATTGTTTCATAAAACAACTTTTGTACCGATTGTTGTATAAACAGACAGACAGACGGAAATGGCTATATTAACTCGATTTGTCCACTTGACCAATAAAACGTTTGGAAATGTTTTGATTAATAGACAGATTTAATGCAATTTCAAAATTAGTTCCAAATAATATAAACAAAAATGAAAAAATTTAATTTTAATTTACTTTCAAAATAGGGCGTGGAATTTTTGAAGGCTTGGGACTAGTTTTGTCAATATTTTGACCACTACACCCAGGCTTTTCGTCATCATCAGCCTCAACGTTAACATTGTCATCGTCAATGACTACATCATCATCATTTTCCAGGGCTACTTCAATCTCCGCCTCCTCCTGAAGAGCTTCCTCCAAGATATTTGGGGTCTCCTTAGCTGTTTTCTATTAAAGGTAATTAATATTAATTGATCTTCAAAGGATTATTTCATAGTATATACTAACAATGTATTTCTTATATCCCCAATAGATAGACATGAAAACGGTTAAGATCAACACACCGAATAATGTCAGCAATGCATTCCACATATAAACATCGGATTTTTTTTCATTGTTTATGATTTCTACCGTTTTCCCATAGGTTGGAATTAAATATCGAACAAACTTAAAAGTTATGTTTGCAGCTAAGGTTTGAGGATATTCTTTGGATTTCGTTACATATGTTTGATATAAATCTTTACATATAACCGCCATGCTAAATGAAATAATAGTATTCAATGTTGAAATAATGATAAATAAAATAATACTTACATGATGATTTTTCAGTATAAAATATAAGAAAAATAATTTTTCCGTACGAAAATGATTTATACTGTACACTAGCAAATGATTTGTGCCTTATACTGGTATATTTGATATATGATATTTGTTTCACGGGTAACTACGATTCTCTCGTTTTAAACCTAGCTGCCATGCAGGCTGACAGACTTGTCTCAGCATTCTAATCTTTTTTTTTTTTTACTTTATGGGATTAAGGATGCCCGTCTCAATGAACTACAAATTTCATGGTAAAGTTATTATACCCTCTGCAAGGGTACATTTATATCATATTCTGCTTTTCATATATAATATAACCCCATTTATTGTAGATCTTATCTGTTTAGCAAAAAAAAAATGTATGCCATCAAATTAAAGGCTGCATAATTATTTTGTATCTATGCATCTGTAAGCCAACAAACAATTTTTGATTTATTAACCATGAAGCCCACATGCTTAGACATGAAATGCAAATTTAGCTAGAACAAGAAATCATGTAATATGCAGCTCATACAAATATAGACTCGTTTTTGAAAGGCAGCGCAAATGGTTCAACATTTTTGGCATTTATGGGCAGCTTAGATTCCTCTTAACGTCTTGGCATTCATTTACCTTTAGCGGAAGCATCAGCAGCCTCAATGTTAAATTTTATTTCTGGGGCAGCAACTGTGACAGCAACTTCTTCCTGTGCTTGCAAGCAAAGTGGTTTTGCTTTTGGTTTCGTGAGTGAACTAGAATAATAAAAACAAACAAATGCAATTGACTTTGCGACCTGTCGAGCGATCAGCTGTTTGCTCAACAGAGAAAGAGAGAGCGAGACTTAGCCTCTCTGCTTGATAACAGAGACTTTGTCTTAACTGTTAAATTAGTAACAGTAAATTAAAGGGCCAAAATCAGATCTAAATAAAACCATAATAAACTTAGTGGCAAGCTAGTAAATTGTTGGCAGGAAAAATATATTTAACAATCTAAAAGTGATATAATAAGTAATAAAAGAGTTCAAATAACAAAAACAAAATAATAATAACCTAAAATTGATAATAAAAATAGAAAAAAAATGTTTCTCTTCTAAAAACTATTACAAAACAATAGTTATTCCAAACAAGTGGTTATAGTCCAATAAAATAATCAATTCTGGATATACTACACCTAAAATATTAGTTATAAAATCAATTTACTCTAACTTACTAAATATAATCATAATATTCAAATAATATTGGACTATATTTATATTTATTTAACTTTAAGCAGTTATAATCTTTAAATTCTGAATAAAAAATGATAATTAAAAAGTTGGAAACTAAATATTTTAATTAAAAAAAAGATACATAAAAAGAAAGAGATTTTTTTATTATTCATTAGATTAATTAGGATTAAAATAAATAATTGCATATTATCGAATGTGCAGTAGTATATTAGAAAAAAATAGATTCAAAAGTCTACGACTTTAGCGGCCTTGGCTCTTATTTCTAAATATTTCCCTGCTATTAATTTTTATTAGTTTTACCATAAAAAAAGCTTTAAATCATAATATCATATTAAAATTATTGAATTATACTTGGACAAAGAGTAAAATTTAGAAATGATGATAAAAATAAATTAGGCAAAGAAAACGAAGAACTAAACCCCGAATTTCTACAATTTATTCTATTCTTTGATCATCAGTTTCAAGTACTGAACGTAAACAAATATTTTCAGTATTCAGCTTTGATCATTAGTTAATAATTTATTAATATATCAATGGTCTTATGCTTGAATAGGTTGCAATGAATATGACTATTTTTAAATATATGCTTTCTATTAAAATACTAGAGACCTAAGTTTCAAGAAGGCTACCAAAACAACATTTTATGGGTTGATCATTACACGAAAACACTCGAATGACGCATTCGTTCAATGGATGATGAGATAAGGAAGCTAGCATATCATTAATGGGCGAGCTTAAAGAGCCCTTCGACAGATGGTGGAGTGAGGTAAATTAAATTTGAAATTATTGATTCGAAACGCTGGCAGTGACGACTTTTGACTTGGGTTGTTTCTGTTTATGGACCCATAGCTAGACCAAAGACCACAAAAAGAGAGAAGACAGCTGAAGAGTTGACAGTGGAAAGCTTTTATTATGATTTGCTAGCTTCTTGACGATGACGAGCGCAGTGATTTTGACTGCGACTCAAAGCCCTGACAAGCGCCTTCATTGCATAACTTATTGTTTGAATTTGGCTTTGGCTTGGATGCTGCTGCTGCTGATGCTGCTTCTACTACTTCTTCTTCCACAGCTACTTCTGCTTCCTTCTCCAAGCCGAACTCCACCTCCATATCCACGCGATGCAGCATTACACGGCGCATTCATTGCGCCTTCGATTATGTTTTTGGTATATGAAATGCTTAAATAATCGCATATTCCCACGAATTTGCCAGCCAGCAGTAGGAGCTATCTAAGTACTCGTAGTACATGAATAAATTCTATTAAAAACGCGCCGGTAATCGTCACAAGCGACGGCGGTAATCACCCAAAGCTCAAAACGAAAGACTGCAGCAACAAACTTGCTGTGCTTAACGTGATTTTAATAGCAAGTCGGTTCTAAATTTCATATTGGGGTTCACTTCTTTTTCATAGAAATGGACAGACGGTGGTTCGCTTTGATTCTGCCAATTGACATTGAACAGTTACCCTTGAACTCAATAAATTAATAAAAAACAAAGTCACCTCAAATATTGTAATAAAAGAGCTACAAACATTACCCGAATTTCTACAGCAGAATGGATTAATTTGCCAAAGAATAGAATATTTAATATTTGTACAATTATTTTGTTATTTGTATAATTTAAACCATATTATAGGGTGCCCTTTTAGTCAAATACTCGCCATTACTATAAGAATGGCATGCAATTGTAATTAATTGTTTTATTGTTAGCTTTAAATAACTGCAAACAAAAATAAATTTATTTATTTTATTGATTATAAAAGCAATTTAATGATAATTATGTTTGTACACGCGCTGCGCTAGAACTTTTGTGGATGTTTTTGACATTGAGAACTAAAAACAAATACAGCCGCAAGCTAACCAGCATTTTCTTTTTTAAATTTAAGTGGAATTTTAAGCATCTCCCAGCAGCTCAAGGATATGCAAACACATGCCGACAACATTGAGGATCTGTGTTTAAATACCAAGAAAATTGTTAGACAATTTGGCAGAGAGCTCATTGCCACAATTCATTCAATTCGCACACACATTTCAACTGAAAAGAAATAGAAGAAACCACACTTCAGCTGCATACCTCAAAGGCGAGCCAGATACTTGCAAACTTACATAGATATTGAGCAAGAACCTTAAAAGGTCGTTTGCCATTTTGCTGTAAGTATTTCAATAAAAAGTGTCAAATCATCGCACCAGCAGCCTAAGAAGAAGCCATAATCTAACCTATATTTAACCCCAAACTATCCATCAGAGTAAATAAAACTAGGGCTTCTGTTTTCTTATATTTTTTTTATATTTTTTGTTGTATTTTCCCCGTTTAGCTCTTGCAATCGAATGGAAGACAACGATGGCTTTTGTAAAATTGAAAAACCATTTAAGTCCCGTTAATTTTAACACCCATTTTCTATGCCAGCAGCTTAGTAAGATTGCTACATAGTCAAGAAAAAAAAAAAAAAAAGAGAAAAGGCACAACGCTGGCATCGTAAACAAAAGCGAGAAGCAACTGAAATACGTAATGCAAGCGATAATTATTACCTACAGGCCCCCAAGAGCCAGCAGACAGACCCAACAGATCCGCAGACATCCCCGAAAAATAACAGAAGCTGCTGTTGTTGCCCTATTGATTGAAAAGCAACAAAGATTTGCATAGAAACGTGCGATTTTCAGTGTGGCTAGAGGCACATGGCCTCCATGGAGAGTATGACTATACGAGCATCTAGTGCTATCTGGCAGATACCTTTTATATCTGCCACTGACATGTTGCACCCACACACAGTTTGTCGCGCCTGCTGTCAACATGTTCAGACCTCAGTCACAGCATGAGAATAATAAAAAACGCTTTTGTACTAGTTGTATTCCACTCTTTTAGTTGTTGCCTTCAATTACTCATTTATTCATGCCTTCAATTTTTCAGCAATAGTGGAAGAAGCCCTCAGTGGGTTTCTAGCTCAGTAGTAGTCGGCTGTAGAGGCAATTTGTTGATTTTTGATTTTATTTTCAATGTTCGGTAGCTTCTTGAGCTAATTGCAAATAACTGCAATTAATTCAATTAATATTAGGAGTTAGTTTAACCCATGGGCTTTATTATAGCTCGAACTGCTACCCTTTACTTGAACTAATTCTGTTTGAACTAATTGCAAAATAACTGCTCTACCAATAATATAATTAATATTTGGGTCGGAAGAATTTCTGGACCTAATTAAATTGCTCTTGCCCTTTGATTCTAATTAAATTTGGTCTTCTCTTTCAACTCCTTTAAAACGGAAAGAAGAACGGAATTCCTGAGCCCAAAGAGTATGTATAATTATAGTATATATTCGACTCAATTTTGGCTAAGTATCTTTGGCCTAAACAGTCTACCTGTTTTTATATAAAATATAGTGACATATTTTAAAGCAAAGGCAAGAATTCAAATTATTTGGAAATCATGTATTACGCTGTAGACCCAAAAACGTCGGAATTAAGCCTTTGTTCAGAATATAAAACCGAAAATTGTCAAGATCAAAGTTGCAGATTAGAAGGAATACTTGTGATTAATGGAGTTCTGGAAAGCGGCCAACACTTTTATGCGTTAAATTTAAATACATTTATTTGACAAAAAGCTGAATTATATCCATTAATTATACTTACGAAATTAAAACTTTGCACCTATCAAATTTATTTGAAAATAATTTAAAGTTCAAATGCAATTTATCTTCATAAATTATTTTAAATCGAAACAAATCCAAATTCTTAAATTTATTTATTAAATTATTCGCTTGAGAACTACATATAGCATATAGTAAATTGATCTTAAAATATCTGAAGAGACAAAGAAATTGTTTCATAAAACAACTTTTGTACCGATTGTTGTATAAACAGACAGACAGACGGAAATGGCTATATTAACTCGATTTGTCCACTTGACCAATAAAACGTTTGGAAATGTTTTGATTAATAGACAGATTTAATGCAATTTCAAAATTAGTTCCAAATAATATAAACAAAAATGAAAAAATTTAATTTTAATTTACTTTCAAAATAGGGCGTGGAATTTTTGAAGGCTTGGGACTAGTTTTGTCAATATTTTGACCACTACACCCAGGCTTTTCGTCATCATCAGCCTCAACGTTAACATTGTCATCGTCAATGACTACATCATCATCATTTTCCAGGGCTACTTCAATCTCCGCCTCCTCCTGAAGAGCTTCCTCCAAGATATTTGGGGTCTCCTTAGCTGTTTTCTATTAAAGGTAATTAATATTAATTGATCTTCAAAGGATTATTTCATAGTATATACTAACAATGTATTTCTTATATCCCCAATAGATAGACATGAAAACGGTTAAGATCAACACACCGAATAATGTCAGCAATGCATTCCACATATAAACATCGGATTTTTTTCATTGTTTATGATTTCTACCGTTTTCCCATAGGTTGGAATTAAATATCGAACAAACTTAAAAGTTATGTTTGCAGCTAAGGTTTGAGGATATTCTTTGGATTTCGTTACATATGTTTGATATAAATCTTTACATATAACCGCCATGCTAAATGAAATAATAGTATTCAATATTGAAATAATGATAAATAAAATAATACTTACATGATGATTTTTCAGTATAAAATATAAGAAAAATAATTTTTCCGTACGAAAATGATTTATACTGTACACTAGCAAATGATTTGTGCCTTATACTGGTATATTTGATATATGATATTTGTTTCACGGGTAACTACGATTCTCTCGTTTTAAACCTAGCTGCCATGCAGGCTGACAGACTTGTCTCAGCATTCTAATCTTTTTTTTTACTTTATGGGATTAAGGATGCCCGTCTCAATGAACTACAAATTTCATGGTAAAGTTATTATACCCTCTGCAAGGGTACATTTATATCATATTCTGCTTTTCATATATAATATAACCCCATTTATTGTAGATCTTATCTGTTTAGCAAAAAAAAAATGTATGCCATCAAATTAAAGGCTGCATAATTATTTTGTATCTATGCATCTGTAAGCCAACAAACAATTTTTGATTTATTAACCATGAAGCCCACATGCTTAGACATGAAATGCAAATTTAGCTAGAACAAGAAATCATGTAATATGCAGCTCATACAAATATAGACTCGTTTTTGAAAGGCAGCGCAAATGGTTCAACATTTTTGGCATTTATGGGCAGCTTAGATTCCTCTTAACGTCTTGGCATTCATTTACCTTTAGCGGAAGCATCAGCAGCCTCAATGTTAAATTTTATTTCTGGGGCAGCAACTGTGACAGCAACTTCTTCCTGTGCTTGCAAGCAAAGTGGTTTTGCTTTTGGTTTCGTGAGTGAACTAGAATAATAAAAACAAACAAATGCAATTGACTTTGCGACCTGTCGAGCGATCAGCTGTTTGCTCAACAGAGAAAGAGAGAGCGAGACTTAGCCTCTCTGCTTGATAACAGAGACTTTGTCTTAACTGTTAAATTAGTAACAGTAAATTAAAGGGCCAAAATCAGATCTAAATAAAACCATAATAAACTTAGTGGCAAGCTAGTAAATTGTTGGCAGGAAAAATATATTTAACAATCTAAAAGTGATATAATAAGTAATAAAAGAGTTCAAATAACAAAAACAAAATAATAATAACCTAAAATTGATAATAAAAATAGAAAAAAAAATGTTTCTCTTCTAAAAACTATTACAAAACAATAGTTATTCCAAACAAGTGGTTATAGTCCAATAAAATAATCAATTCTGGATATACTACACCTAAAATATTAGTTATAAAATCAATTTACTCTAACTTACTAAATATAATCATAATATTCAAATAATATTGGACTATATTTATATTTATTTAACTTTAAGCAGTTATAATCTTTAAATTCTGAATAAAAAATGATAATTAAAAAAGTTGGAAACTAAATATTTTAATTAAAAAAAAAAGATACATAAAAAGAAAGAGATTTTTTATTATTCATTAGATTAATTAGGATTAAAATAAATAATTGCATATTATCGAATGTGCAGTAGTATATTAGAAAAAATAGATTCAAAAGTCTACGACTTTAGCGGCCTTGGCTCTTATTTCTAAATATTTCCCTGCTATTAATTTTTATTAGTTTTACCATAAAAAAGCTTTAAATCATAATATCATATTAAAATTATTGAATTATACTTGGACAAAGAGTAAAATTTAGAAATGATGATAAAAATAAATTAGGCAAAGAAAACGAAGAACTAAACCCCGAATTTCTACAATTTATTCTATTCTTTGATCATCAGTTTCAAGTACTGAACGTAAACAAATATTTTCAGTATTCAGCTTTGATCATTAGTTAATAATTTATTAATATATCAATGGTCTTATGCTTGAATAGGTTGCAATGAATATGACTATTTTTAAATATATGCTTTCTATTAAAATACTAGAGACCTAAGTTTCAAGAAGGCTACCAAAACAACATTTTATGGGTTGATCATTACACGAAAACACTCGAATGACGCATTCGTTCAATGGATGATGAGATAAGGAAGCTAGCATATCATTAATGGGCGAGCTTAAAGAGCCCTTCGACAGATGGTGGAGTGAGGTAAATTAAATTTGAAATTATTGATTCGAAACGCTGGCAGTGACGACTTTTGACTTGGGTTGTTTCTGTTTATGGACCCATAGCTAGACCAAAGACCACAAAAAGAGAGAAGACAGCTGAAGAGTTGACAGTGGAAAGCTTTTATTATGATTTGCTAGCTTCTTGACGATGACGAGCGCAGTGATTTTGACTGCGACTCAACGCCCTGACAAGCGCCTTCATTGCATAACTTATTGTTTGAATTTGGCTTTGGCTTGGATGCTGCTGCTGCTGATGCTGCTTCTACTACTTCTTCTTCCACAGCTACTTCTGCTTCCTTCTCCAAGCCGAACTCCACCTCCATATCCACGCGATGCAGCATTACACGGCGCATTCATTGCGCCTTCGATTATGTTTTTGGTATATGAAATGCTTAAATAATCGCATATTCCCACGAATTTGCCAGCCAGCAGTAGGAGCTATCTAAGTACTCGTAGTACATGAATAAATTCTATTAAAAACGCGCCGGTAATCGTCACAAGCGACGGCGGTAATCACCCAAAGCTCAAAACGAAAGACTGCAGCAACAAACTTGCTGTGCTTAACGTGATTTTAATAGCAAGTCGGTTCTAAATTTCATATTGCGGTTCACTTCTTTTTTATAGAAATGGACAGACGGTGGTTCGCTTTGATTCTGCCAATTGACATTGAACAGTTACCCTTGAACTCAATAAATTAATAAAAAACAAAGTCACCTCAAATATTGTAATAAAAGAGCTACAAACATTACCCGAATTTCTACAGCAGAATGGATTAATTTGCCAAAGAATAGAATATTTAATATTTGTACAATTATTTTGTTATTTGTATAATTTAAACCATATTATAGGGTGCCCTTTTAGTCAAATACTCGCCATTACTATAAGAATGGCATGCAATTGTAATTAATTGTTTTATTGTTAGCTTTAAATAACTGCAAACAAAAATAAATTTATTTATTTTATTGATTATAAAAGCAATTTAATGATAATTATGTTTGTACACGCGCTGCGCTAGAACTTTTGTGGATGTTTTTGACATTGAGAACTAAAAACAAATACAGCCGCAAGCTAACCAGCATTTTCTTTTTAAATTTAAGTGGAATTTTAAGCATCTCCCAGCAGCTCAAGGATATGCAAACACATGCCGACAACATTGAGGATCTGTGTTTAAATACCAAGAAAATTGTTAGACAATTTGGCAGAGAGCTCATTGCCACAATTCATTCAATTCGCACACACATTTCAACTGAAAAGAAATAGAAGAAACCACACTTCAGCTGCATACCTCAAAGGCGAGCCAGATACTTGCAAACTTACATAGATATTGAGCAAGAACCTTAAAAGGTCGTTTGCCATTTTGCTGTAAGTATTTCAATAAAAAGTGTCAAATCATCGCACCAGCAGCCTAAGAAGAAGCCATAATCTAACCTATATTTAACCCCAAACTATCCATCAGAGTAAATAAAACTAGGGCTTCTGTTTTCTTATATTTTTTTATATTTTTTTGTTGTATTTTCCCCGTTTAGCTCTTGCAATCGAATGGAAGACAACGATGGCTTTTGTAAAATTGAAAAACCATTTAAGTCCCGTTAATTTTAACACCCATTTTCTATGCCAGCAGCTTAGTAAGATTGCTACATAGTCAAGAAAAAAAAAAAAAAAAAGAGAGAAAAGGCACAACGCTGGCATCGTAAACAAAAGCGAGAAGCAACTGAAATACGTAATGCAAGCGATAATTATTACCTACAGGCCCCCAAGAGCCAGCAGACAGACCCAACAGATCCGCAGACATCCCCGAAAAATAACAGAAGCTGCTGTTGTTGCCCTATTGATTGAAAAGCAACAAAGATTTGCATAGAAACGTGCGATTTTCAGTGTGGCTAGAGGCACATGGCCTCCATGGAGAGTATGACTATACGAGCATCTAGTGCTATCTGGCAGATACCTTTTGTATCTGCCACTGACATGTTGCACCCACACACAGTTTGTCGCGCCTGCTGTCAACATGTTCAGACCTCAGTCACAGCATGAGAATAATAAAAAACGCTTTTGTACTAGTTGTATTCCACTCTTTTAGTTGTTGCCTTCAATTACTCATTTATTCATGCCTTCAATTTTTCAGCAATAGTGGAAGAAGCCCTCAGTGGGTTTCTAGCTCAGTAGTAGTCGGCTGTAGAGGCAATTTGTTGATTTTTGATTTTATTTTCAATGTTCGGTAGCTTCTTGAGCTAATTGCAAATAACTGCAATTAATTCAATTAATATTAGGAGTTAGTTTAACCCATGGGCTTTATTATAGCTCGAACTGCTACCCTTTACTTGAACTAATTCTGTTTGAACTAATTGCAAAATAACTGCTCTACCAATAATATAATTAATATTTGGGTCGGAAGAATTTCTGGACCTAATTAAATTGCTCTTGCCCTTTGATTCTAATTAAATTTGGTCTTCTCTTTCAACTCCTTTAAAACGGAAAGAAGAACGGAATTCCTGAGCCCAAAGAGTATGTATAATTATAGTATATATTCGACTCAATTTTGGCTAAGTATCTTTGGCCTAAACAGTCTACCTGTTTTTATATAAAATATAGTGACATATTTTAAAGCAAAGGCAAGAATTCAAATTATTTGGAAATCATGTATTACGCTGTAGACCCAAAAACGTCGGAATTAAGCCTTTGTTCAGAATATAAAACCGAAAATTGTCAAGATCAAAGTTGCAGATTAGAAGGAATACTTGTGATTAATGGAGTTCTGGAAAGCGGCCAACACTTTTATGCGTTAAATTTAAATACATTTATTTGACAAAAAGCTGAATTATATCCATTAATTATACTTACGAAATTAAAACTTTGCACCTCTCAAATTTATTTGAAAATAATTTAAAGTTCAAATGCAATTTATCTTCATAAATTATTTTAAATCGAAACAAATCCAAATTCTTAAATTTATTTATTAAATTATTCGCTTGAGAACTACATATAGCATATAGTAAATTGATCTTAAAATATCTGAAGAGACAAAGAAATTGTTTCATACAACAACTTTTGAACCGATTGTTGTATAAACAGACAGACAGACGGAAATGGCTATATTAACTCGATTTGTCCACTTGACCAATAAAACGTTTGGAAATGTTTTGATTAATAGACAGATTTAATGCAATTTCAAAATTAGTTCCAAATAATATAAACAAAAATGAAAAAATTTAATTTTAATTTACTTTCAAAATAGGGCGTGGAATTTTTTAAGGCTTGGGACTAGTTTTGTCAATATTTTGACCACTAGACCCAGGCTTTTCGTCATCATCAGCCTCAACGTTAACATTGTCATCGTCAATGACTACATCATCATCATTTTCCAGGGCTACTTCAATCTCCGCCTCCTCCTGAAGAGCTTCCTCCAAGATATTTGGGGTCTCCTTAGCTGTTTTCTATTAAAGGTAATTAATATTAATTGATCTTCAAAGGATTATTTCACAGTATATACTAACAATGTATTTCTTATATCCCCAATAGATAGACATGAAAACGGTTAAGATCAACACACCGAATAATGTCAGCAATGCATTCCACATATAAACATCGGATTTTTTTTCATTGTTTATGATTTCTACCGTTTTCCCATAGGTTGGAATTAAATATCGAACAAACTTAAAAGTTATGTTTGCAGCTAAGGTTTGAGGATATTCTTTGGGTTTCCTTACATATGTTTGATATAAATCTTTACATATAACCGCCATGCTAAATGAAATAATAGTATTCAATGTTGAAATAATGATAAATAAAATAATACTTACATGATGATTTTTCAGTATAAAATATAAGAAAAATAATTTTTCCGTACGAAAATGATTTATACTGTACACTAGCAAATGATTTGTGCCTTATACTGGTATATTTGATATATGATATTTGTTTCACGGGTAACTACGATTCTCTCGTTTTAAACCTAGCTGCCATGCAGGCTGACAGACTTGTCTCAGCATTCTAATCTTTTTTTTTTTACTTTATGGGATTAAGGATGCCCGTCTCAATGAACTACAAATTTCATGGTAAAGTTATTATACCCTCTGCAAGGGTACATTTATATCATATTCTGCTTTTCATATATAATATAACCCCATTTATTGTAGATCTTATCTGTCTAGAAAAAAAAAATGTATGCCATCAAATTAAAGGCTGCATAATTATTTTGTATCTATGCATCTGTAAGCCAACAAACAATTTTTGATTTATTAATCATGAAGCCCACATGCTTAGACATGAAATGCAAATTTAGCTAGAACAAGAAATCATGTAATATGCAGCTCATACAAATATAGACTCGTTTTTGAAAGGCAGCGCAAATGGTTCAACATTTTTGGCATTTATGGGCAGCTTAGATTCCTCTTAACGTCTTGGCATTCATTTACCTTTAAGCGGAAGCATCAGCAGCCTCAATGTTAAATTTTATTTCTGGGGCAGCAACTGTGACAGCAACTTCTTCCTGTGCTTGCAAGCAAAGTGGTTTTGCTTTTGGTTTCGTGAGTGAACTAATATGTTTTGCTTTGAGCTTATTTATTATTATAGAGTTTTCCGCTGATTTCGTAGTTTTTTGTTTTTTTTTTTTTTAATATTAATATTAATGTTGAATTTTTGTTTCTTTTAGTTTTTCTTCTTTTTTATGTCTCCTTGTCTAATGCACAAATATCACGATTAAGTTGTAGTTTATTCGACGAAAAAAACAAAATCAGTTCAAAATTGTAATGTCAGCGGCACCAAAAAACTCCTATAATAAAATAAATGTTGGTTTAATGGAGCAAAGACTTTGTGCAAATAAAAAGTATATTAATTTCTTTAGTTCCAAAATATGAAATATTTTAAAAGATTTGCTGATAAAATTTTAAATTATAGAAATAACTTTAAAGTCCTGTAACATTTCAGCAAATTCTTTATTTTTGGCCTGTAAAGCATTTGAAGTGATTTTGTTAGACATTGTTTTTGACAGTGCTACTGCAATTTCATTGTTTTATAAGCAATAAATAACACTGAGGTTTTCAAGCCAGATCACTCTTTGAAATATGCTTGAAATAATTCACAATTTGTATTTGACACACAACAGTTTCGATTGAGCCAATCCGAACAGAAGACGTCTTCATTGAATGTTTCAATTGGCAAATGCGGCGTAAAGGTTAGTAGTTGAGCTCTCCCACAAAGAGACTCCAGCTAAGCACAGCAAGAAAAGCAGTCGGCAAATTGCCGAAGCAACCGGAAATCTTCGCCTAAGCCCGAGTGAGCGAGCATCTTCCTCGAAGTCAACAACATTTCCATCTTAGCCAGGCCAAAAAGCAAAAAAAAAAGAGACAAAATCAAACAAAGAAAATAAAACAAACAAACAAATGCAATTGACTTTGCGACCTGTCGAGCGATCAGCTGTTTGCTCAACAGAGAAAGAGAGAGCGAGACTTAGCCTCTCTGCTTGATAACAGAGACTTTGTCTTAACTGTTAAATTAGTAACAGTAAATTAAAGGGCCAAAATCAGATCTAAATAAAACCATAATAAACTTAGTGGCAAGCTAGTAAATTGTTGGCAGGAAAAATATATTTAACAATCTAAAAGTGATATAATAAGTAATAAAAGAGTTCAAATAACAAAAACAAAATAATAATAACCTAAAATTGATAATAAAAATAGAAAAAAAATGTTTCTCTTCTAAAAACTATTACAAAACAATAGTTATTCCAAACAAGTGGTTATAGTCCAATAAAATAATCAATTCTGGATATACTACACCTAAAATATTAGTTATAAAATCAATTTATTCTAACTTACTAAATATAATCATAATATTCAAATAATATTGGACTATATTTATATTTATATAACTTTAAGCAGTTATAATCTTTAAATTCTGAATAAAAAATGATAATTAAAAAAGTTGGAAACTAAATGATATTTTAATAAAAAAAAAAAGAAACATAAAAAGAAAGAGATTTTTTATTATTCATTAGATTAATTAGGATTAAAATAAATAATTGCATATTATCGAATGTGCAGTAGTATATTAGAAAAAATAGATTCAAAAGTCTACGACTTTAGCGGCCTTGGCTCTTATTTCTAAACATTTCCCTGCTATTAATTTTTATTAGTTTTACCATAAAAAAAGCTTTAAATCATAATATCATATTAAAATTATTGAATTATACTTGAACAAAGAGTAAAATTTAGAAATGATGATAAAAATAAATTAGGCAAAGAAAACGAAGAACTAAACCCCGAATTTCTACAATTTATTCCATTCTTTGATCATCAGTTTCAAGTACTGAACGTAAACAAATATTTTCAGTATTCAGCTTTGATCATTAGTTAATAATTTATTAATATATCAATGGTCTTATGCTTGAATAGGTTGCAATGAATATGACTATTTTTAAATATATGCTTTCTATTAAAATACTAGAGACCTAAGTTTCAAGAAGGCTACCAAAACAACATTTTATGGGTTGATCATTACACGAAAACACTCGAATGACGCATTCGTTCAATGGATGATGAGATAAGGAAGCTAGCATATCATTAATGGGCGAGCTTAAAGAGCCCCTTCGACAGATGGTGGAGTGAGGTAAATTAAATTTGAAATTATTGATTCGAAACGCTGGCAGTGACGACTTTTGACTTGGGTTGTTTCTGTTTATGGACCCATAGCTAGACCAAAGACCACAAAAGAGAGAAGACAGCTGAAGAGTTGACAGTGGAAAGCTTTTATTATGATTTGCTAGCTTCTTGACGATGACGAGCGCAGTGATTTTGACTGCGACTCAAAGCCCTGACAAGCGCCTTCATTGCATAACTTATTGTTTGAATTTGGCTTTGGCTTGGATGCTGCTGCTGCTGATGCTGCTTCTACTACTTCTTCTTCCACAGCTACTTCTGCTTCCTTCTCCAAGCCGAACTCCACCTCCATATCCACGCGATGCAGCATTACACGGCGCATTCATTGCGCCTTCGATTATGTTTTTGGTATATGAAATGCTTAAATAATCGCAGTCACAAATATTCCCACGAATTTGCCAGCCAGCAGTAGGAGCTATCTACTTCCAGCCATCAGTGTTGTCTGTCTGTCTGACTGTCTGGAAGTCAAAGTACTCGTAGTACATGAATAAATTCTATTAAAAACGCGCCGGTAATCGTCACAAGCGACGGCGGTAATCACCCAAAGCTCAAAACGAAAGACTGCAGCAACAAACTTGCTGTGCTTAACGTGATTTTAATAGCAAGTCGGTTCTAAATTTCATATTGGGGTTCACTTCTTTTTCATAGAAATGGACAGACGGTGGTTCGCTTTGATTCTGCCAATTGACATTGAACAGTTACCCTTGAACTCAATAAATTAATAAAAAACAAAGTCACCTCAAATATTGTAATAAAAGAGCTACAAACATTACCCGAATTTCTACAGCAGAATGGATTAATTTGCCAAAGAATAGAATATTTAATATTTGTACAATTATTTTGTTATTTGTATAATTTAAACCATATTATAGGGTGCCCTTTTAGTCAAATACTCGCCATTACTATAAGAATGGCATGCAATTGTAATTAATTGTTTTATTGTTAGCTTTAAATAACTGCAAACAAAAATAAATTTATTTATTTTATTGATTATAAAAGCAATTTAATGATAATTATGTTTGTACACGCGCTGCGCTAGAACTTTTGTGGATGTTTTTGACATTGAGAACTAAAAACAAATACAGCCGCAAGCTAACCAGCATTTTCTTTTTAAATTTAAGTGGAATTTTAAGCATCTCCCAGCAGCTCAAGGATATGCAAACACATGCCGACAACATTGAGGATCTGTGTTTAAATACCAAGAAAATTGTTAGACAATTTGGCAGAGAGCTCATTGCCACAATTCATTCAATTCGCACACATATTTCAACTGAAAAGAAATAGAAGAAACCACACTTCAGCTGCATACCTCAAAGGCGAGCCAGATACTTGCAAACTTACATAGATACTTAGGTAGCTGGCAATTGTGCATATTGAGCAAGAGCCTTAAAAGGTCGTTTGCCATTTTGCTGTAAGTATTTCAATGAAAAGTGTCAAATCATCGCACCAGCAGCCTAAGAAGAAGCCATAATCTAACCTATATTTAACCCCAAACTATCCATCAGAGTAAATAAAACTAGGGCTTCTGTTTTCTTATATTTTTTATATTTTTTGTTGTATTTTCCCCGTTTAGCTCTTGCAATCGAATGGAAGACAACGATGGCTTTTGTAAAATTGAAAAACCATTTAAGTCCCGTTAATTTTAACACCCATTTTCTATGCCAGCAGCTTAGTAAGATTGCTACATAGTCAAAAAAAAAAAAAAATAATAGAGAAAAGGCCCCAAGGACGCTTAAGGGATAATTATTACCTACAGGCCCCCAAGAGCCAGCAGACAGACCCAACAGATCCGCAGACATCCCCGAAAAATAACAGAAGCTGCTGTTGTTGTTGCCCTATTGATTGAAAAGCAACAAAGATTTGCATAGAAACGTGCGATTTATCAGTGTGGCTAGAGGCACATGGCCTCCATGGAGAGTATGACTATACGAGCATCTAGTGCTATCTGGCAGATACCTTTTTGTATCTGCCACTGACATGTTGCACCCACCACACAGTTTGTCGCGCCTGCTGTCAACATGTTCAGACCTCAGTCACAGCATGAGAATAATAAAAAACGCTTTTGTACTAGTTGTATTCCACTCTTTTAGTTGTTGCCTTCAATTACTCATTTATTCATGCCTTCAATTTTTCAGCAATGGTGGAAGAAGCCCCTCAGTGGGTTTCTAGCTCAGTAGTAGTCGGCTGTAGTGGCAATTTGTTGATTTTTGATTTTATTTTCAATGTTCGGTAGCTTCTTGAGCTAATTGCAAATAACTGCAATTAATTCAATTAATATTAGAAGTTAGTTTAACCAATGGGCTTTATTATAGCTCGAACTGCTACCCTTTACTTGAACTAATTCTGTTTGAACTAATTGCAAAATAATTGCTCTACCAATAATATAATTAATATTTGGGTCGGAAGAATTTCTGGACCTAATTAAATTGCTCTTGCCCTTTGATTCTAATTAAATTTGGTCTTCTCTTTCAACTCCTTTAAAACGGAAAGAAGAACGGAATTCCTGAGCCCAAAGAGTATGTATAATTATAGTATATATTCGACTCAATTTTGGCTAAGTATCTTTGGCCTAAACAGTCTACCTGTTTTTATATAAAATATAGTGACATATTTTAAAGCAAAGGCAAGAATTCAAATTATTTGGAAATCATGTATTACGCTGTAGACCCAAAAACGTCGGAATTAAGCCTTTGTTCAGAATATAAAACCGAAAATTGTCAAGATCAAAGTTGCAGATTAGAAGGAATACTTGTGATTAATGGAGTTCTGGAAAGCGGCCAACACTTTTATGCGTTAAATTTAAATACATTTATTTGACAAAAAGCTGAATTATATCCATTAATTATACTTACGAAATTAAAACTTTGCACCTATCAAATTTATTTGAAAATAATTTAAAGTTCAAATGCAATTTATCTTCATAAATTATTTTAAATCGAAACAAATCCAAATTCTTAAATTTATTTATTAAATTATTCGCTTGAGAACTACATATAGCATATAGTAAATTGATCTTAAAATATCTGAAGAGACAAAGAAATTGTTTCATACAACAACTTTTGTACCGATTGTTGTATAAACAGACAGACAGACGGAATTGGCTATATTAACTCGATTTGTCCACTTGACCAATAAAACGTTTGGAAATGTTTTGATTAATAGACAGATTTAATGCAATTTCAAAATTAGTTCCAAATAATATAAACAAAAATGAAAAAATTTAATTTTAATTTACTTTCAAAATAGGGCGTGGAATTTTTGAAGGCTTGGGACTAGTTTTGTCAATATTTTGACCACTAGCCCCAGGCTTTTCGTCATCATCAGCCTCAACGTTAACATTGTCATCGTCAATGACTACATCATCATCATTTTCCAGGGCTACTTCAATCTCCGCCTCCTCCTGAAGAGCTTCCTCCAAGATATTTGGGGTCTCCTTAGCTGTTTTCTATTTAAGGTAATTAATATTAATTGATCTTCAAAGGATTATTTCACAGTATATACTAACAATGTATTTCTTATATCCCCAATAGATAGACATGAAAACGGTTAAGATCAACACACCGAATAATGTCAGCAATGCATTCCACATATAAACATCGGATTTTTTTTCATTGTTTATGATTTCTACCGTTTTCCCATAGGTTGGAATTAAATAACGAACAAACTTAAAAGTTATGTTTGCAGCTAAGGTTTGAGGATATTCTTTGGGTTTCGTTACATATGTTTGATATAAATCTTTACATATAACCGCCATGCTAAATGAAATAATAGTATTCAATGTTGAAATAATGATAAATAAAATAATACTTACATGATGATTTTTCAGTATAAAATATAAGAAAAATAATTTTTCCGTACGAAAATGATTTATACTGTACACTAGCAAATGATTTGTGCCTTATACTGGTATATTTGATATATGATATTTGTTTCACGGGTAACTACGATTTTCTCGTTTTAAACCTAGCTGCCATGCAGGCTGACAGACTTGTCTCAGCATTCTAATCTTTTTTTTTTACTTTATGGGATTAAGGATGCCCGTCTCAATGAACTACAAATTTCATGGTAAAGTTATTATACCCTCTGCAAGGGTACATTTATATCATATTCTGCTTTTCATATATAATATAACCCCATTTATTGTAGATCTTATCTGTTTAGCAAAAAAAAATGTATGCCATCAAATTAAAGGCTGCATAATTATTTTGTATCTATGCATCTGTAAGCCAACAAACAATTTTTGATTTATTAATCATGAAGCCCACATGCTTAGACATGAAATGCAAATTTAGCTAGAACAAGAAATCATGTAATATGCAGCTCATACAAATATAGACTCGTTTTTGAAAGGCAGCGCAAATGGTTCAACATTTTTGGCATTTATGGGCAGCTTAGATTCCTCTTAACGTCTTGGCATTCATTTACCTTTAAGCGGAAGCATCAGCAGCATCAATGTTAAATTTTATTTCTGGGGCAGCAACTGTGACAGCAACTTCTTCCTGTGCTTGCAAGCAAAGTGGTTTTGCTTTTGGTTTCGTGAGTGAACTAATATGTTTTGCTTTGAGCTTATTTATTATTATAGAGTTTTCCGCTGATTTCGTAGTTTTTTGTTTTTTTTTTTTTAATATTAATATTAATGTTGAATTTTTGTTTCTTTTAGTTTTTCTTCTTTTTATGTCTCCTTGTCTAATGCACAAATATCACGATTAAGTTGTAGTTTATTCGACGAAAAAAACAAAATCAGTTCAAAATTGTAATGTCAGCGGCACCAAAAAACTCCTATAATAAAATAAATGTTGGTTTAATGGAGCAAAGACTTTGTGGAAATAAAAAGTATATTAATTTCTTTAGTCCCAAAATATGAAATATTTTAAAAGATTTGCTGATAAAATTTTAAATTATAGAAATAACTTTAAAGTAAAGCCGTAAAGCATTTGAAGTGATTTTGTTAGACATTGTTTTTGACAGTGCTACTGCAATTTCATTGTTTTATAAGCAATAAATAACACTGAGGTTTTCAAGCCAGATCACTCTTTGAAATATGCTTGAAATAATTCACAATTTGTATTTGACACACAACAGTTTCGATTGAGCCAATCCGAACAGAAGACGTCTTCATTGAATGTTTCAATTGGCAAATGCGGCGTAAAGGTTAGTAGTTGAGCTCTCCCACAAAGAGACTCCAGCTAAGCACAGCAAGAAAAGCAGTCGGCAAATTGCCGAAGCAACCGGAAATCTTCGCCTAAGCCCGAGTGAGCGAGCATCTTCCTCGAAGTCAACAACATTTCCATCTTAGCCAGGCCAAAAAGCAAAAAAAAAGAGACAAAATCAAACAAAGAAAATAAAACAAACAAACAAATGCAATTGACTTTGCGACCTGTCGAGCGATCAGCTGTTTGCTCAACAGAGAAAGAGAGAGCGAGACTTAGCCTCTCTGCTTGATAACAGAGACTTTGTCTTAACTGTTAAATTAGTAACAGTAAATTAAAGGGCCAAAATCAGATCTAAATAAAACCATAATAAACTTAGTGGCAAGCTAGTAAATTGTTGGCAGGAAAAATATATTTAACAATCTAAAAGTGATATAATAAGTAATAAAAGAGTTCAAATAACAAAAACAAAATAATAATAACCTAAAATTGATAATAAAAATAGAAAAAAAATGTTTCTCTTCTAAAAACTATTACAAAACAATAGTTATTCCAAACAAGTGGTTATAGTCCAATAAAATAATCAATTCTGGATATACTACACCTAAAATATTAGTTATAAAATCAATTTATTCTAACTTACTAAATATAATCATAATATTCAAATAATATTGGACTATATTTATATTTATATAACTTTAAGCAGTTATAATCTTTAAATTCTGAATAAAAAATGATAATTAAAAAAGTTGGAAACTAAATGATATTTTAATTAAAAAAAAAGAAACATAAAAAGAAAGAGATTTTTTATTATTCATTAGATTAATTAGGATTAAAATAAATAATTGCATATTATCGAATGTGCAGTAGTATATTAGAAAAAAAATAGATTCAAAAGTCTACGACTTTAGCGGCCTTGGCTCTTATTTCTAAACATTTCCCTGCTATTAATTTTTATTAGTTTTACCATAAAAAAAGCTTTAAATCATAATATCATATTAAAATTATTGAATTATACTTGAACAAAGAGTAAAATTTAGAAATGATGATAAAAATAAATTAGGCAAAGAAAACGAAGAACTAAACCCCCGAATTTCTACAATTTATTCCATTCTTTGATCATCAGTTTCAAGTACTGAACGTAAACAAATATTTTCAGTATTCAGCTTTGATCATTAGTTAATAATTTATTAATATATCAATGGTCTTATGCTTGAATAGGTTGCAATGAATATGACTATTTTTAAATATATGCTTTCTATTAAAATACTAGAGACCTAAGTTTCAAGAAGGCTACCAAAACAACATTTTATGGGTTGATCATTACACGAAAACACTCGAATGACGCATTCGTTCAATGGATGATGAGATAAGGAAGCTAGCATATCATTAATGGGCGAGCTTAAAGAGCCCTTCGACAGATGGTGGAGTGAGGTAAATTAAATTTGAAATTATTGATTCGAAACGCTGGCAGTGACGACTTTTGACTTGGGTTGTTTCTGTTTATGGACCCATAGCTAGACCAAAGACCACAAAAAGAGAGAAGACAGTTGAAGAGTTGACAGTGGAAAGCTTTTATTATGATTTGCTAGCTTCTTGACGATGACGAGCGCAGTGATTTTGACTGCGACTCAAAGCCCTGACAAGCGCCTTCATTGCATAACTTATTGTTTGAATTTGGCTTTGGCTTGGATGCTGCTGCTGCTGATGCTGCTTCTACTACTTCTTCTTCCACAGCTAATTCTGCTTCCTTCTCCAAGCCGAACTGCACCTCCATATCCACACTATGCAGCATTACACGGCGCATTCATTGCGCCTTCGATTATGTTTTTGGTATATGAAATGCTTAAATAATCGCAGTCACAAATATTCCCACGAATTTGCCAGCCAGCAGTAGGAGCTATCTACTTCCAGCCATCAGTGTTGTCTGTCTGTCTGACTGTCTGGTAGTCAAAGTACTCGTAGTACATGAATAGATTCTATTAAAAGCGCGCCGGTAATCGTCAGAAGCGACGGCGGTAATCACCCAAAGCTCAAAACGAAAGACTGCAGCAACAAACTTGCTGTGCTTAACGTGATTTTAATAGCAAGTCGGTTCTAAATTTCATATTGGGGTTCACTTCTTTTTCATAGAAATGGACAGACGGTGGTTCGCTTTGTTTCTGCCAATTGACATTGAACAGTTACCCTCGAACTCAATAAATTAATAAAAAACAAAGTCACCTCAAATATTGTAATAAAAGAGCTACAAACACTACCCGAATTTCTACAACAGAATGGATTAATTTGCCAAAGAATAGAATATTTAATATTTGTACAATTATTTTGTTATTTGTATAATTTAAACCATATTATAGGCTGCCCTTTTAGTCAAGTACTCGCCATTACTATAAGAATGGCATGCAATTGTAATTAATTGTTTTATTGTTAGCTTTAAATAACTGCAAACAAAAATAAATTTATTTATTTTATTGATTATAAAAGCAATTTAATGATAATTATGTTTGTACACGCGCTGCGCTAGAACTTTTGTGGATGTTTTTGACATTGAGAACTAAAAACAAATACAGCCGCAAGCTAACCAGCATTTTCTTTTTTAAATTTAAGTGGAATTTTAAGCATCTCCCAGCAGCTCAAGGATATGCAAACACATGCCGACAACATTGAGGATCTGTGTTTAAATACCAAGAAAATTGTTAGACAATTTGGCAGAGAGCTCATTGCCACAATTCATTCAATTCGCACACACATTTCAACTGAAAAGAAATAGAAGAAACCACACTTCAGCTGCATACCTCAAAGGCGAGCCAGATACTTGCAAACTTACATAGATATTGAGCAAGAACCTTAAAAGGTCGTTTGCCATTTTGCTGTAAGTATTTCAATGAAAAGTGTCAAATCATCGCACCAGCCTAAGAAGAAGCCATAATCTAACCTATATTTAACCCCAAACTATCCATCAGAGTAAATAAAACTAGGGCTTCTGTTTTCTTATATTTTTTTTATATTTTTTTGTTGTATTTTCCCCGTTTAGCTCTTGCAATCGAATGGAAGACAACGATGGCTTTTGTAAAATTGAAAAACCATTTAAGTCCCGTTAATTTTAACACCCATTTTCTATGCCAGCAGCTTAGTAAGATTGCTACATAGCCAAAAAAAAAAAAATCTGCCACTGACATGTTGCACCCACACACAGTTTGTCGCGCCTGCTGTCAACATGTTCAGACCTCAGTCACAGCATGAGAATAATAAAAAACGCTTTTGTACTAGTTGTATTCCACTCTTTTAGTTGTTGCCTTCAATTACTCATTTATTCATGCCTTCAATTTTTCAGCAATAGTGGAAGAAGCCCTCAGTGGGTTTCTAGCTCAGTAGTAGTCGGCTGTAGTGGCAATTTGCAAAATAACTGCTCTACCAATAATATAATTAATATTTGGGTCGGAAGAATTTCTGGACCTAATTAAATTGCTCTTGCCCTTTGATTCTAATTAAATTTGGTCTTCTCTTTCAACTCCTTTAAAACGGAAAGAAGAACGGAATTCCTGAGCCCAAAGAGTATGTATAATTATAGTATATATTCGACTCAATTTTGGCTAAGTATCTTTGGCCTAAACAGTCTACCTGTTTTTATATAAAATATAGTGACATATTTTAAAGCAAAGGCAAGAATTCAAATTATTTGGAAATCATGTATTACGCTGTAGACCCAAAAACGTCGGAATTAAGCCTTTGTTCAGAATATAAAACCGAAAATTGTCAAGATCAAAGTTGCAGATTAGAAGGAATACTTGTGATTAATGGAGTTCTGGAAAGCGGCCAACACTTTTATGCGTTAAATTTAAATACATTTATTTGACAAAAAGCTGAATTAAATCCATTAATTATACTTACGAAATTAAAACTTTGCACCTCTCAAATTTATTTGAAAATAATTTAAAGTTCAAATGCAATTTATCTTCATAAATTATTTTAAATCGAAACAAATTAAAATTCTTAAATTTATTTATTAAATTATTCGCTTGAGAACTACATATAGCATATAGTAAATTGATCTTAAAATATCTGAAGAGACAAAGAAATTGTTTCATACAACAACTTTTGTACCGATTGTTGTATAAACAGACAGACAGACGGAATTGGCTATATTAACTCGATTTGTCCACTTGACCAATAAAACGTTTGGAAATGTTTTGATTAATAGACAGATTTAATGCAATTTCAAAATTAGTTCCAAATAATATAAACAAAAATGAAAAAATTTAATTTTAATTTACTTTCAAAATAGGGCGTGGAATTTTTGAAGGCTTGGGACTAGTTTTGTCAATATTTTGACCACTAGCCCCAGGCTTTTCGTCATCATCAGCCTCAACGTTAACATTGTCATCGTCAATGACTACATCATCATCATTTTCCAGGGCTACTTCAATCTCCGCCTCCTCCTGAAGAGCTTCCTCCAAGATATTTGGGGTCTCCTTAGCTGTTTTCTATTTAAGGTAATTAATATTAATTGATCTTCAAAGGATTATTTCACAGTATATACTAACAATGTATTTCTTATATCCCCAATAGATAGACATGAAAACGGTTAAGATCAACACACCGAATAATGTCAGCAATGCATTCCACATATAAACATCGGATTTTTTTCATTGTTTATGATTTCTACCGTTTTCCCATAGGTTGGAATTAAATATCGAACAAACTTAAAAGTTATGTTTGCAGCTAAGGTTTGAGGATATTCTTTGGATTTCGTTACATATGTTTGATAGAAATCTTTACATATAACCGCCATGCTAAATGAAATAATAGTATTCAATGTTGAAATAATGATAAATAAAATAATACTTACATGATGATTTTTCAGTATAAAATATAAGAAAAATAATTTTTCCGTACGAAAATGATTTATACTGTACACTAGCAAATGATTTGTGCCTTATACTGGTATATTTGATATATGATATTTGTTTCACGGGTAACTACGATTCTCTCGTTTTAAACCTAGCTGCCATGCAGGCTGACAGACTTGTCTCAGCATTCTAATCTTTTTTTTTTACTTTATGGGATTATGGATGCCCGTCTCAATGAACTACAAATTTCATGGTAAAGTTATTATACCCTCTGCAAGGGTACATTTATATCATATTCTGCTTTTCATATATAATATAACCCCATTTATTGTAGATCTTATCTGTTTAGCAAAAAAAAAAAAATGTATGCCATCAAATTAAAGGCTGCATAATTATTTTGTATCTATGCATCTGTAAGCCAACAAACAATTTTTGATTTATTAATCATGAAGCCCACATGCTTAGACATGAAATGCAAATTTAGCTAGAACAAGAAATCATGTAATATGCAGCTCATACAAATATACACTCGTTTTTGAAAGGCAGCGCAAATGGTTCAACATTTTTGGCATTTATGGGCAGCTTAGATTCCTCTTAACGTCTTGGCATTCATTTACCTTTAAGCGGAAGCATCAGCAGCATCAATGTTAAATTTTATTTCTGGGGCAGCAACTGTGACAGCAACTTCTTCCTGTGCTTGCAAGCAAAGTGGTTTTGCTTTTGGTTTCGTGAGTGAACTAATATGTTTTGCTTTGAGCTTATTTATTATTATAGAGTTTTCCGCTGATTTCGTAGTTTTTTTTTTTTTTTTTTTTTTAATATTAATATTAATGTTGAATTTTTGTTTCTTTTAGTTTTTCTTCTTTTTATGTCTCCTTGTCTAATGCACAAATATCACGATTAAGTTGTAGTTTATTCGACGAAAAAAAACAAAATCAGTTCAAAATTGTAATGTCAGCGGCACCAAAAAACTCCTATAATAAAATAAATGTTGGTTTAATGGAGCAAAGACTTTGTGGAAATAAAAAGTATATTAATTTCTTTAGTCCCAAAATATGAAATATTTTAAAAGATTTGCTGATAAAATTTTAAATTATAGAAATAACTTTAAAGTAAAGCCGTAAAGCATTTGAAGTGATTTTGTTAGACATTGTTTTTGACAGTGCTACTGCAATTTCATTGTTTTATAAGCAATAAATAACACTGAGGTTTTCAAGCCAGATCACTCTTTGAAATATGCTTGAAATAATTCACAATTTGTATTTGACACACAACAGTTTCGATTGAGCCAATCCGAACAGAAGACGTCTTCATTGAATGTTTCAATTGGCAAATGCGGCGTAAAGGTTAGTAGTTGAGCTCTCCCACAAAGAGACTCCAGCTAAGCACAGCAAGAAAAGCAGTCGGCAAATTGCCGAAGCAACCGGAAATCTTCGCCTAAGCCCGAGTGAGCGAGCATCTTCCTCGAAGTCAACAACATTTCCATCTTAGCCAGGCCGAAAAGCAAAAAAAAAGAGACAAAATCAAACAAAGAAAATAAAACAAACAAACAAATGCAATTGACTTTGCGACCTGTCGAGCGATCAGCTGTTTGCTCAACAGAGAAAGAGAGAGCGAGACTTAGCCTCTCTGCTTGATAACAGAGACTTTGTCTTAACTGTTAAATTAGTAACAGTAAATTAAAGGGCCAAAATCAGATCTAAATAAAACCATAATAAACTTAGTGGCAAGCTAGTAAATTGTTGGCAGGAAAAATATATTTAACAATCTAAAAGTGATATAATAAGTAATAAAAGAGTTCAAATAACAAAAACAAAATAATAATAACCTAAAATTGATAATAAAAATAGAAAAAAAATGTTTCTCTTCTAAAAACTATTACAAAACAATAGTTATTCCAAACAAGTGGTTATAGTCCAATAAAATAATCAATTCTGGATATACTACACCTAAAATATTAGTTATAAAATCAATTTATTCTAACTTACTAAATATAATCATAATATTCAAATAATATTGGACTATATTTATATTTATATAACTTTAAGCAGTTATAATCTTTAAATTCTGAATAAAAAATGATAATTAAAAAAGTTGGAAACTAAATGATATTTTAATTAAAAAAAAAGAAACATAAAAAGAAAGAGATTTTTTATTATTCATTAGATTAATTAGGATTAAAATAAATAATTGCATATTATCGAATGTGCAGTAGTATATTAGAAAAAAATAGATTCAAAAGTCTACGACTTTAGCGGCCTTGGCTCTTATTTCTAAATATTTCCCTGCTATTAATTTTTATTAGTTTTACCATAAAAAAGCTTTAAATCATAATATCATATTCAAATTATTGAATTATACTTGGACAAAGAGTAAAATTTAGAAATGATGATAAAAATAAATTAGGCAAAGAAAACGAAGAACTAAACCCCCGAATTTCTACAATTTATTCCATTCTTTGATCATCAGTTTCAAGTACTGAACGTAAACAAATATTTTCAGTATTCAGCTTTGATCATTAGTTAATAATTTATTAATATATCAATGGTCTTATGCTTGAATAGGTTGCAATGAATATGACTATTTTTAAATATATGCTTTCTATTAAAATACTAGAGACCTAAGTTTCAAGAAGGCTACCAAAACAACATTTTATGGGTTGATCATTACACGAAAACACTCGAATGACGCATTCGTTCAATGGATGATGAGAAAAGGAAGCTAGCATATCATTAATGGGCGAGCTTAAAGAGCCCTTCGACAGATGGTGGAGTGAGGTAAATTAAATTTGAAATTATTGATTCGAAACGCTGGCAGTGACGACTTTTGACTTGGGTTGTTTCTGTTTATGGACCCATAGCTAGACCAAAGACCACAAAAAGAGAGAAGACAGTTGAAGAGTTGACAGTGGAAAGCTTTTATTATGATTTGCTAGCGTCTTGACGATGACGAGCGCAGTGATTTTGACTGCGACTCAAAGCCCTGACAAGCGCCTTCATTGCATAACTTATTGTTTGAATTTGGCTTTGGCTTGGATGCTGCTGCTGCTGATGCTGCTTCTACTACTTCTTCTTCCACAGCTAATTCTGCTTCCTTCTCCAAGCCGAACTGCACCTCCATATCCACACTATGCAGCATTACACGGCGCATTCATTGCGCCTTCGATTATGTTTTTGGTATATGAAATGCTTAAATAATCGCAGTCACAAATATTCCCACGAATTTGCCAGCCAGCAGTAGGAGCTATCTACTTCCAGCCATCAGTGTTGTCTGTCTGTCTGACTGTCTGGTAGTCAAAGTACTCGTAGTACATGAATAGATTCTATTAAAAGCGCGCCGGTAATCGTCAGAAGCGACGGCGGTAATCACCCAAAGCTCAAAACGAAAGACTGCAGCAACAAACTTGCTGTGCTTAACGTGATTTTAATAGCAAGTCGGTTCTAAATTTCATATTGGGGTTCACTTCTTTTTCATAGAAATGGACAGACGGTGGTTCGCTTTGTTTCTGCCAATTGACATTGAACAGTTACCCTCGAACTCAATAAATTAATAAAAAACAAAGTCACCTCAAATATTGTAATAAAAGAGCTACAAACACTACCCGAATTTCTACAACAGAATGGATTAATTTGCCAAAGAATAGAATATTTAATATTTGTACAATTATTTTGTTATTTGTATAATTTAAACCATATTATAGGCTGCCCTTTTAGTCAAGTACTCGCCATTACTATAAGAATGGCATGCAATTGTAATTAATTGTTTTATTGTTAGCTTTAAATAACTGCAAACAAAAATAAATTTATTTATTTTATTGATTATAAAAGCAATTTAATGATAATTATGTTTGTACACGCGCTGCGCTAGAACTTTTGTGGATGTTTTTGACATTGAGAACTAAAAACAAATACAGCCGCAAGCTAACCAGCATTTTCTTTTTAAATTTAAGTGGAATTTTAAGCATCTCCCAGCAGCTCAAGGATATGCAAACACATGCCGACAACATTGAGGATCTGTGTTTAAATACCAAGAAAATTGTTAGACAATTTGGCAGAGAGCTCATTGCCACAATTCATTCAATTCGCACACACATTTCAACTGAAAAGAAATAGAAGAAACCACACTTCAGCTGCATACCTCAAAGGCGAGCCAGATACTTGCAAACTTACATAGATATTGAGCAAGAACCTTAAAAGGTCGTTTGCCATTTTGCTGTAAGTATTTCAATGAAAAGTGTCAAATCATCGCACCAGCCTAAGAAGAAGCCATAATCTAACCTATATTTAACCCCAAACTATCCATCAGAGTAAATAAAACTAGGGCTTCTGTTTTCTTATATTTTTTTATATTTTTTTGTTGTATTTTCCCCGTTTAGCTCTTGCAATCGAATGGAAGACAACGATGGCTTTTGTAAAATTGAAAAACCATTTAAGTCCCGTTAATTTTAACACCCATTTTCTATGCCAGCAGCTTAGTAAGATTGCTACATAGCCAAAAAAAAAAAAATCTGCCACTGACATGTTGCACCCACACACAGTTTGTCGCGCCTGCTGTCAACATGTTCAGACCTCAGTCACAGCATGAGAATAATAAAAAACGCTTTTGTACTAGTTGTATTCCACTCTTTTAGTTGTTGCCTTCAATTACTCATTTATTCATGCCTTCAATTTTTCAGCAATAGTGGAAGAAGCCCTCAGTGGGTTTCTAGCTCAGTAGTAGTCGGCTGTAGTGGCAATTTGCAAAATAACTGCTCTACCAATAATATAATTAATATTTGGGTCGGAAGAATTTCTGGACCTAATTAAATTGCTCTTGCCCTTTGATTCTAATTAAATTTGGTCTTCTCTTTCAACTCCTTTAAAACGGAAAGAAGAACGGAATTCCTGAGCCCAAAGAGTATGTATAATTATAGTATATATTCGACTCAATTTTGGCTAAGTATCTTTGGCCTAAACAGTCTACCTGTTTTTATATAAAATATAGTGACATATTTTAAAGCAAAGGCAAGAATTCAAATTATTTGGAAATCATGTATTACGCTGTAGACCCATAAACGTCGGAATTAAGCCTTTGTTCAGAATATAAAACCGAAAATTGTCAAGATCAAAGTTGCAGATTAGAAGGAATACTTGTGATTAATGGAGTTCTGGAAAGCGGCCAACACTTTTATGCGTTAAATTTAAATACATTTATTTGACAAAAAGCTGAATTAAATCCATTAATTATACTTACGAAATTAAAACTTTGCACCTCTCAAATTTATTTGAAAATAATTTAAAGTTCAAATGCAATTTATCTTCATAAATTATTTTAAATCGAAACAAATTAAAATTCTTAAATTTATTTATTAAATTATTCGCTTGAGAACTACATATAGCATATAGTAAATTGATCTTAAAATATCTGAAGAGACAAAGAAATTGTTTCATACAACAACTTTTGTACCGATTGTTGTATAAACAGACAGACAGACGGAATTGGCTATATTAACTCGATTTGTCCACTTGACCAATAAAACGTTTGGAAATGTTTTGATTAATAGACAGATTTAATGCAATTTCAAAATTAGTTCCAAATAATATAAACAAAAATGAAAAAATTTAATTTTAATTTACTTTCAAAATAGGGCGTGGAATTTTTGAAGGCTTGGGACTAGTTTTGTCAATATTTTGACCACTAGCCCCAGGCTTTTCGTCATCATCAGCCTCAACGTTAACATTGTCATCGTCAATGACTACATCATCATCATTTTCCAGGGCTACTTCAATCTCCGCCTCCTCCTGAAGAGCTTCCTCCAAGATATTTGGGGTCTCCTTAGCTGTTTTCTATTAAAGGTAATTAATATTAATTGATCTTCAAAGGATTATTTCACAGTATATACTAACAATGTATTTCTTATATCCCCAATAGATAGACATGAAAACGGTTAAGATCAACACACCGAATAATGTCAGCAATGCATTCCACATATAAACATCGGATTTTTTTCATTGTTTATGATTTCTACCGTTTTCCCATAGGTTGGAATTAAATATCGAACAAACTTAAAAGTTATGTTTGCAGCTAAGGTTTGAGGATATTCTTTGGATTTCGTTACATATGTTTGATATAAATCTTTACATATAACCGCCATGCTAAATGAAATAATAGTATTCAATGTTGAAATAATGATAAATAAAATAATACTTACATGATGATTTTTCAGTATAAAATATAAGAAAAATAATTTTTCCGTACGAAAATGATTTATACTGTACACTAGCAAATGATTTGTGCCTTATACTGGTATATTTGATATATGATATTTGTTTCACGGGTAACTACGATTCTCTCGTTTTAAACCTAGCTGCCATGCAGGCTGACAGACTTGTCTCAGCATTCTAATCTTTTTTTTTTTACTTTATGGGATTAAGGATGCCCGTCTCAATGAACTACAAATTTCATGGTAAAGTTATTATACCCTCTGCAAGGGTACATTTATATCATATTCTGCTTTTCATATATAATATAACCCCATTTATTGTAGATCTTATCTGTTTAGCAAAAAAAAAAAATGTATGCCATCAAATTAAAGGCTGCATAATTATTTTGTATCTATGCATCTGTAAGCCAACAAACAATTTTTGATTTATTAATCATGAAGCCCACATGCTTAGACATGAAATGCAAATTTAGCTAGAACAAGAAATCATGTAATATGCAGCTCATACAAATATACACTCGTTTTTGAAAGGCAGCGCAAATGGTTCAACATTTTTGGCATTTATGGGCAGCTTAGATTCCTCTTAACGTCTTGGCATTCATTTACCTTTAAGCGGAAGCATCAGCAGCATCAATGTTAAATTTTATTTCTGGGGCAGCAACTGTGACAGCAACTTCTTCCTGTGCTTGCAAGCAAAGTGGTTTTGCTTTTGGTTTCGTGAGTGAACTAATATGTTTTGCTTTGAGCTTATTTATTATTATAGAGTTTTCCGCTGATTTCGTAGTTTTTTGTTTTTTTTTTTTTTTAATATTAATATTAATGTTGAATTTTTGTTTCTTTTAGTTTTTCTTCTTTTTTATGTCTCCTTGTCTAATGCACAAATATCACGATTAAGTTGTAGTTTATTCGACGAAAAAAACAAAATCAGTTCAAAATTGTAATGTCAGCGGCACCAAAAAACTCCTATAATAAAATAAATGTTGGTTTAATGGAGCAAAGACTTTGTGGAAATAAAAAGTATATTAATTTCTTTAGTCCCAAAATATGAAATATTTTAAAAGATTTGCTGATAAAATTTTAAATTATAGAAATAACTTTAAAGTAAAGCCGTAAAGCATTTGAAGTGATTTTGTTAGACATTGTTTTTGACAGTGCTACTGCAATTTCATTGTTTTATAAGCAATAAATAACACTGAGGTTTTCAAGCCAGATCACTCTTTGAAATATGCTTGAAATAATTCACAATTTGTATTTGACACACAACAGTTTCGATTGAGCCAATCCGAACAGAAGACGTCTTCATTGAATGTTTCAATTGGCAAATGCGGCGTAAAGGTTAGTAGTTGAGCTCTCCCACAAAGAGACTCCAGCTAAGCACAGCAAGAAAAGCAGTCGGCAAATTGCCGAAGCAACCGGAAATCTTCGCCTAAGCCCGAGTGAGCGAGCATCTTCCTCGAAGTCAACAACATTTCCATCTTAGCCAGGCCGAAAAGCAAAAAAAAGAGACAAAATCAAACAAAGAAAATAAAACAAACAAACAAATGCAATTGACTTTGCGACCTGTCGAGCGATCAGCTGTTTGCTCAACAGAGAAAGAGAGAGCGAGACTTAGCCTCTCTGCTTGATAACAGAGACTTTGTCTTAACTGTTAAATTAGTAACAGTAAATTAAAGGGCCAAAATCAGATCTAAATAAAACCATAATAAACTTAGTGGCAAGCTAGTAAATTGTTGGCAGGAAAAATATATTTAACAATCTAAAAGTGATATAATAAGTAATAAAAGAGTTCAAATAACAAAAACAAAATAATAATAACCTAAAATTGATAATAAAAATAGAAAAAAAATGTTTCTCTTCTAAAAACTATTACAAAACAATAGTTATTCCAAACAAGTGGTTATAGTCCAATAAAATAATCAATTCTGGATATACTACACCTAAAATATTAGTTATAAAATCAATTTATTCTAACTTACTAAATATAATCATAATATTCAAATAATATTGGACTATATTTATATTTATATAACTTTAAGCAGTTATAATCTTTAAATTCTGAATAAAAAATGATAATTAAAAAAGTTGGAAACTAAATGATATTTTAATTAAAAAAAAAAAGAAACATAAAAAGAAAGAGATTTTTTATTATTCATTAGATTAATTAGGATTAAAATAAATAATTGCATATTATCGAATGTGCAGTAGTATATTAGAAAAAAAATAGATTCAAAAGTCTACGACTTTAGCGGCCTTGGCTCTTATTTCTAAATATTTCCCTGCTATTAATTTTTATTAGTTTTACCATAAAAAAAAGCTTTAAATCATAATATCATATTCAAATTATTGAATTATACTTGGACAAAGAGTAAAATTTAGAAATGATGATAAAAATAAATTAGGCAAAGAAAACGAAGAACTAAACCCCCGAATTTCTACAATTTATTCCATTCTTTGATCATCAGTTTCAAGTACTGAACGTAAACAAATATTTTCAGTATTCAGCTTTGATCATTAGTTAATAATTTATTAATATATCAATGGTCTTATGCTTGAATAGGTTGCAATGAATATGACTATTTTTAAATATATGCTTTCTATTAAAATACTAGAGACCTAAGTTTCAAGAAGGCTACCAAAACAACATTTTATGGGTTGATCATTACACGAAAACACTCGAATGACGCATTCGTTCAATGGATGATGAGAAAAGGAAGCTAGCATATCATTAATGGGCGAGCTTAAAGAGCCCTTCGACAGATGGTGGAGTGAGGTAAATTAAATTTGAAATTATTGATTCGAAACGCTGGCAGTGACGACTTTTGACTTGGGTTGTTTCTGTTTATGGACCCATAGCTAGACCAAAGACCACAAAAAAGAGAGAAGACAGTTGAAGAGTTGACAGTGGAAAGCTTTTATTATGATTTGCTAGCGTCTTGACGATGACGAGCGCAGTGATTTTGACTGCGACTCAAAGCCCTGACAAGCGCCTTCATTGCATAACTTATTGTTTGAATTTGGCTTTGGCTTGGATGCTGCTGCTGCTGATGCTGCTTCTACTACTTCTTCTTCCACAGCTAATTCTGCTTCCTTCTCCAAGCCGAACTGCACCTCCATATCCACACTATGCAGCATTACACGGCGCATTCATTGCGCCTTCGATTATGTTTTTGGTATATGAAATGCTTAAATAATCGCAGTCACAAATATTCCCACGAATTTGCCAGCCAGCAGTAGGAGCTATCTACTTCCAGCCATCAGTGTTGTCTGTCTGTCTGACTGTCTGGTAGTCAAAGTACTCGTAGTACATGAATAGATTCTATTAAAAGCGCGCCGGTAATCGTCAGAAGCGACGGCGGTAATCACCCAAAGCTCAAAACGAAAGACTGCAGCAACAAACTTGCTGTGCTTAACGTGATTTTAATAGCAAGTCGGTTCTAAATTTCATATTGGGGTTCACTTCTTTTTCATAGAAATGGACAGACGGTGGTTCGCTTTGTTTCTGCCAATTGACATTGAACAGTTACCCTCGAACTCAATAAATTAATAAAAAACAAAGTCACCTCAAATATTGTAATAAAAGAGCTACAAACACTACCCGAATTTCTACAACAGAATGGATTAATTTGCCAAAGAATAGAATATTTAATATTTGTACAATTATTTTGTTATTTGTATAATTTAAACCATATTATAGGCTGCCCTTTTAGTCAAGTACTCGCCATTACTATAAGAATGGCATGCAATTGTAATTAATTGTTTTATTGTTAGCTTTAAATAACTGCAAACAAAAATAAATTTATTTATTTTATTGATTATAAAAGCAATTTAATGATAATTATGTTTGTACACGCGCTGCGCTAGAACTTTTGTGGATGTTTTTGACATTGAGAACTAAAAACAAATACAGCCGCAAGCTAACCAGCATTTTCTTTTTAAATTTAAGTGGAATTTTAAGCATCTCCCAGCAGCTCAAGGATATGCAAACACATGCCGACAACATTGAGGATCTGTGTTTAAATACCAAGAAAATTGTTAGACAATTTGGCAGAGAGCTCATTGCCACAATTCATTCAATTCGCACACACATTTCAACTGAAAAGAAATAGAAGAAACCACACTTCAGCTGCATACCTCAAAAGGCGAGCCAGATACTTGCAAACTTACATAGATATTGAGCAAGAACCTTAAAAGGTCGTTTGCCATTTTGCTGTAAGTATTTCAATGAAAAGTGTCAAATCATCGCACCAGCCTAAGAAGAAGCCATAATCTAACCTATATTTAACCCCAAACTATCCATCAGAGTAAATAAAACTAGGGCTTCTGTTTTCTTATATTTTTTTATATTTTTTTGTTGTATTTTCCCCGTTTAGCTCTTGCAATCGAATGGAAGACAACGATGGCTTTTGTAAAATTGAAAAACCATTTAAGTCCCGTTAATTTTAACACCCATTTTCTATGCCAGCAGCTTAGTAAGATTGCTACATAGCCAAAAAAAAAAAAATCTGCCACTGACATGTTGCACCCACACACAGTTTGTCGCGCCTGCTGTCAACATGTTCAGACCTCAGTCACAGCATGAGAATAATAAAAAACGCTTTTGTACTAGTTGTATTCCACTCTTTTAGTTGTTGCCTTCAATTACTCATTTATTCATGCCTTCAATTTTTCAGCAATAGTGGAAGAAGCCCTCAGTGGGTTTCTAGCTCAGTAGTAGTCGGCTGTAGTGGCAATTTGCAAAATAACTGCTCTACCAATAATATAATTAATATTTGGGTCGGAAGAATTTCTGGACCTAATTAAATTGCTCTTGCCCTTTGATTCTAATTAAATTTGGTCTTCTCTTTCAACTCCTTTAAAACGGAAAGAAGAACGGAATTCCTGAGCCCAAAGAGTATGTATAATTATAGTATATATTCGACTCAATTTTGGCTAAGTATCTTTGGCCTAAACAGTCTACCTGTTTTTATATAAAATATAGTGACATATTTTAAAGCAAAGGCAAGAATTCAAATTATTTGGAAATCATGTATTACGCTGTAGACCCATAAACGTCGGAATTAAGCCTTTGTTCAGAATATAAAACCGAAAATTGTCAAGATCAAAGTTGCAGATTAGAAGGAATACTTGTGATTAATGGAGTTCTGGAAAGCGGCCAACACTTTTATGCGTTAAATTTAAATACATTTATTTGACAAAAAGCTGAATTAAATCCATTAATTATACTTACGAAATTAAAACTTTGCACCTCTCAAATTTATTTGAAAATAATTTAAAGTTCAAATGCAATTTATCTTCATAAATTATTTTAAATCGAAACAAATTAAAATTCTTAAATTTATTTATTAAATTATTCGCTTGAGAACTACATATAGCATATAGTAAATTGATCTTAAAATATCTGAAGAGACAAAGAAATTGTTTCATACAACAACTTTTGTACCGATTGTTGTATAAACAGACAGACAGACGGAATTGGCTATATTAACTCGATTTGTCCACTTGACCAATAAAACGTTTGGAAATGTTTTGATTAATAGACAGATTTAATGCAATTTCAAAATTAGTTCCAAATAATATAAACAAAAATGAAAAAATTTAATTTTAATTTACTTTCAAAATAGGGCGTGGAATTTTTGAAGGCTTGGGACTAGTTTTGTCAATATTTTGACCACTAGCCCCAGGCTTTTCGTCATCATCAGCCTCAACGTTAACATTGTCATCGTCAATGACTACATCATCATCATTTTCCAGGGCTACTTCAATCTCCGCCTCCTCCTGAAGAGCTTCCTCCAAGATATTTGGGGTCTCCTTAGCTGTTTTCTATTAAAGGTAATTAATATTAATTGATCTTCAAAGGATTATTTCACAGTATATACTAACAATGTATTTCTTATATCCCCAATAGATAGACATGAAAACGGTTAAGATCAACACACCGAATAATGTCAGCAATGCATTCCACATATAAACATCGGATTTTTTTCATTGTTTATGATTTCTACCGTTTTCCCATAGGTTGGAATTAAATATCGAACAAACTTAAAAGTTATGTTTGCAGCTAAGGTTTGAGGATATTCTTTGGATTTCGTTACATATGTTTGATATAAATCTTTACATATAACCGCCATGCTAAATGAAATAATAGTATTCAATGTTGAAATAATGATAAATAAAATAATACTTACATGATGATTTTTCAGTATAAAATATAAGAAAAATAATTTTTCCGTACGAAAATGATTTATACTGTACACTAGCAAATGATTTGTGCCTTATACTGGTATATTTGATATATGATATTTGTTTCACGGGTAACTACGATTCTCTCGTTTTAAACCTAGCTGCCATGCAGGCTGACAGACTTGTCTCAGCATTCTAATCTTTTTTTTTTTACTTTATGGGATTAAGGATGCCCGTCTCAATGAACTACAAATTTCATGGTAAAGTTATTATACCCTCTGCAAGGGTACATTTATATCATATTCTGCTTTTCATATAATATAACCCCATTTATTGTAGATCTTATCTGTTTAGCAAAAAAAAAAAAAATGTATGCCATCAAATTAAAGGCTGCATAATTATTTTGTATCTATGCATCTGTAAGCCAACAAACAATTTTTGATTTATTAATCATGAAGCCCACATGCTTAGACATGAAATGCAAATTTAGCTAGAACAAGAAATCATGTAATATGCAGCTCATACAAATATACACTCGTTTTTGAAAGGCAGCGCAAATGGTTCAACATTTTTGGCATTTATGGGCAGCTTAGATTCCTCTTAACGTCTTGGCATTCATTTACCTTTAAGCGGAAGCATCAGCAGCATCAATGTTAAATTTTATTTCTGGGGCAGCAACTGTGACAGCAACTTCTTCCTGTGCTTGCAAGCAAAGTGGTTTTGCTTTTGGTTTCGTGAGTGAACTAATATGTTTTGCTTTGAGCTTATTTATTATTATAGAGTTTTCCGCTGATTTCGTAGTTTTTTGTTTTTTTTTTTTTTTAATATTAATATTAATGTTGAATTTTTGTTTCTTTTAGTTTTTCTTCTTTTTTATGTCTCCTTGTCTAATGCACAAATATCACGATTAAGTTGTAGTTTATTCGACGAAAAAAAACAAAATCAGTTCAAAATTGTAATGTCAGCGGCACCAAAAAACTCCTATAATAAAATAAATGTTGGTTTAATGGAGCAAAGACTTTGTGCAAATAAAAAGTATATTAATTTCTTTAGTCCCAAAATATGAAATATTTTTAAAAGATTTGCTGATAAAATTTTAAATTATAGAAATAACTTTAAAGTAAAGCCGTAAAGCATTTGAAGTGATTTTGTTAGACATTGTTTTTGACAGTGCTACTGCAATTTCATTGTTTTATAAGCAATAAATAACACTGAGGTTTTCAAGCCAGATCACTCTTTGAAATATGCTTGAAATAATTCACAATTTGTATTTGACACACAACAGTTTCGATTGAGCCAATCCGAACAGAAGACGTCTTCATTGAATGTTTCAATTGGCAAATGCGGCGTAAAGGTTAGTAGTTGAGCTCTCCCACAAAGAGACTCCAGCTAAGCACAGCAAGAAAAGCAGTCGGCAAATTGCCGAAGCAACCGCAAATCTTCGCCTAAGCCCGAGTGAGCGAGCATCTTCCTCGAAGTCAACAACATTTCCATCTTAGCCAGGCCGAAAAGCAAAAAAAAGAGACAAAATCAAACAAAGAAAATAAAACAAACAAACAAATGCAATTGACTTTGCGACCTGTCGAGCGATCAGCTGTTTGCTCAACAGAGAAAGAGAGAGCGAGACTTAGCCTCTCTGCTTGATAACAGAGACTTTGTCTTAACTGTTAAATTAGTAACAGTAAATTAAAGGGCCAAAATCAGATCTAAATAAAACCATAATAAACTTAGTGGCAAGCTAGTAAATTGTTGGCAGGAAAAATATATTTAACAATCTAAAAGTGATATAATAAGTAATAAAAGAGTTCAAATAACAAAAACAAAATAATAATAACCTAAAATTGATAATAAAAATAGAAAAAAAATGTTTCTCTTCTAAAAACTATTACAAAACAATAGTTATTCCAAACAAGTGGTTATAGTCCAATAAAATAATCAATTCTGGATATACTACACCTAAAATATTAGTTATAAAATCAATTTATTCTAACTTACTAAATATAATCATAATATTCAAATAATATTGGACTATATTTATATTTATATAACTTTAAGCAGTTATAATCTTTAAATTCTGAATAAAAAATGATAATTAAAAAGTTGGAAACTAAATGATATTTTAATTAAAAAAAAAGAAACATAAAAAGAAAGAGATTTTTTATTATTCATTAGATTAATTAGGATTAAAATAAATAATTGCATATTATCGAATGTGCAGTAGTATATTAGAAAAAAATAGATTCAAAAGTCTACGACTTTAGCGGCCTTGGCTCTTATTTCTAAATATTTCCCTGCTATTAATTTTTATTAGTTTTACCATAAAAAAAGCTTTAAATCATAATATCATATTCAAATTATTGAATTATACTTGGACAAAGAGTAAAATTTAGAAATGATGATAAAAATAAATTAGGCAAAGAAAACGAAGAACTAAACCCCGAATTTCTACAATTTATTCCATTCTTTGATCATCAGTTTCAAGTACTGAACGTAAACAAATATTTTCAGTATTCAGCTTTGATCATTAGTTAATAATTTATTAATATATCAATGGTCTTATGCTTGAATAGGTTGCAATGAATATGACTATTTTTAAATATATGCTTTCTATTAAAATACTAGAGACCTAAGTTTCAAGAAGGCTACCAAAACAACATTTTATGGGTTGATCATTACACGAAAACACTCGAATGACGCATTCGTTCAATGGATGATGAGAAAAGGAAGCTAGCATATCATTAATGGGCGAGCTTAAAGAGCCCTTCGACAGATGGTGGAGTGAGGTAAATTAAATTTGAAATTATTGATTCGAAACGCTGGCAGTGACGACTTTTGACTTGGGTTGTTTCTGTTTATGGACCCATAGCTAGACCAAAGACCACAAAAAGAGAGAAGACAGTTGAAGAGTTGACAGTGGAAAGCTTTTATTATGATTTGCTAGCTTCTTGACGATGACGAGCGCAGTGATTTTGACTGCGACTCAAAGCCCTGACAAGCGCCTTCATTGCATAACTTATTGTTTGAATTTGGCTTTGGCTTGGATGCTGCTGCTGCTGATGCTGCTTCTACTACTTCTTCTTCCACAGCTAATTCTGCTTCCTTCTCCAAGCCGAACTGCACCTCCATATCCACACTATGCAGCATTACACGGCGCATTCATTGCGCCTTCGATTATGTTTTTGGTATATGAAATGCTTAAATAATCGCAGTCACAAATATTCCCACGAATTTGCCAGCCAGCAGTAGGAGCTATCTACTTCCAGCCATCAGTGTTGTCTGTCTGTCTGACTGTCTGGTAGTCAAAGTACTCGTAGTACATGAATAGATTCTATTAAAAGCGCGCCGGTAATCGTCAGAAGCGACGGCGGTAATCACGCAAAGCTCAAAACGAAAGACTGCAGCAACAAACTTGCTGTGCTTAACGTGATTTTAATAGCAAGTCGGTTCTAAATTTCATATTGGGGTTCACTTCTTTTTCATAGAAATGGACAGACGGTGGTTCGCTTTGTTTCTGCCAATTGACATTGAACAGTTACCCTCGAACTCAATAAATTAATAAAAAACAAAGTCACCTCAAATATTGTAATAAAAGAGCTACAAACACTACCCGAATTTCTACAACAGAATGGATTAATTTGCCAAAGAATAGAATATTTAATATTTGTACAATTATTTTGTTATTTGTATAATTTAAACCATATTATAGGCTGCCCTTTTAGTCAAGTACTCGCCATTACTATAAGAATGGCATGCAATTGTAATTAATTGTTTTATTGTTAGCTTTAAATAACTGCAAACAAAATAAATTTATTTGTTTTATTGATTATAAAAGCAATTTAATGATAATTATGTTTGTACACGCGCTGCGCTAGAACTTTTGTGGATGTTTTTGACATTGAGAACTAAAAACAAATACAGCCGCAAGCTAACCAGCATTTTCTTTTTAAATTTAAGTGGAATTTTAAGCATCTCCCAGCAGCTCAAGGATATGCAAACACATGCCGACAACATTGAGGATCTGTGTTTAAATACCAAGAAAATTGTTAGACAATTTGGCAGAGAGCTCATTGCCACAATTCATTCAATTCGCACACACATTTCAACTGAAAAGAAATAGAAGAAACCACACTTCAGCTGCATACCTCAAAGGCGAGCCAGATACTTGCAAACTTACATAGATATTGAGCAAGAACCTTAAAAGGTCGTTTGCCATTTTGCTGTAAGTATTTCAATGAAAAGTGTCAAATCATCGCACCAGCCTAAGAAGAAGCCATAATCTAACCTATATTTAACCCCAAACTATCCATCAGAGTAAATAAAACTAGGGCTTCTGTTTTCTTATATTTTTTTTATTTTTTTGTTGTATTTTCCCCGTTTAGCTCTTGCAATCGAATGGAAGACAACGATGGCTTTTGTAAAATTGAAAAACCATTTAAGTCCCGTTAATTTTAACACCCATTTTCTATGCCAGCAGCTTAGTAAGATTGCTACATAGCCAAAAAAAAAAAAATCTGCCACTGACATGTTGCACCCCACACACAGTTTGTCGCGCCTGCTGTCAACATGTTCAGACCTCAGTCACAGCATGAGAATAATAAAAAACGCTTTTGTACTAGTTGTATTCCACTCTTTTAGTTGTTGCCTTCAATTACTCATTTATTCATGCCTTCAATTTTTCAGCAATAGTGGAAGAAGCCCTCAGTGGGTTTCTAGCTCAGTAGTAGTCGGCTGTAGTGGCAATTTGCAAAATAACTGCTCTACCAATAATATAATTAATATTTGGGTCGGAAGAATTTCTGGACCTAATTAAATTGCTCTTGCCCTTTGATTCTAATTAAATTTGGTCTTCTCTTTCAACTCCTTTAAAACGGAAAGAAGAACGGAATTCCTGAGCCCAAAGAGTATGTATAATTATAGTATATATTCGACTCAATTTTGGCTAAGTATCTTTGGCCTAAACAGTCTACCTGTTTTTATATAAAATATAGTGACATATTTTAAAGCAAAGGCAAGAATTCAAATTATTTGGAAATCATGTATTACGCTGTAGACCCATAAACGTCGGAATTAAGCCTTTGTTCAGAATATAAAACCGAAAATTGTCAAGATCAAAGTTGCAGATTAGAAGGAATACTTGTGATTAATGGAGTTCTGGAAAGCGGCCAACACTTTTATGCGTTAAATTTAAATACATTTATTTGACAAAAGCTGAATTAAATCCATTAATTATACTTACGAAATTAAAACTTTGCACCTCTCAAATTTATTTGAAAATAATTTAAAGTTCAAATGCAATTTATCTTCATAAATTATTTTAAATCGAAACAAATTAAAATTCTTAAATTTATTTATTAAATTATTCGCTTGAGAACTACATATAGCATATAGTAAATTGATCTTAAAATATCTGAAGAGACAAAGAAATTGTTTCATACAACAACTTTTGTACCGATTGTTGTATAAACAGATAGACAGACGGAATTGGCTATATTAACTCGATTTGTCCACTTGACCAATAAAACGTTTGGAAATGTTTTGATTAATAGACAGATTTAATGCAATTTCAAAATTAGTTCCAAATAATATAAACAAAAATGAAAAATTTAATTTTAATTTACTTTCAAAATAGGGCGTGGAATTTTTGAAGGCTTGGGACTAGTTTTGTCAATATTTTGACCACTAGCCCCAGGCTTTTCGTCATCATCAGCCTCAACGTTAACATTGTCATCGTCAATGACTACATCATCATCATTTTCCAGGGCTACTTCAATCTCCGCCTCCTCCTGAAGAGCTTCCTCCAAGATATTTGGGGTCTCCTTAGCTGTTTTCTATTAAAGGTAATTAATATTAATTGATCTTCAAAGGATTATTTCACAGTATATACTAACAATGTATTTCTTATATCCCCAATAGATAGACATGAAAACGGTTAAGATCAACACACCGAATAATGTCAGCAATGCATTCCACATATAAACATCGGATTTTTTTTCATTGTTTATGATTTCTACCGTTTTCCCATAGGTTGGAATTAAATATCGAACAAACTTAAAAGTTATGTTTGCAGCTAAGGTTTGAGGATATTCTTTGGATTTCGTTACATATGTTTGATAGAAATCTTTACATATAACCGCCATGCTAAATGAAATAATAGTATTCAATGTTGAAATAATGATAAATAAAATAATACTTACATGATGATTTTTCAGTATAAAATATAAGAAAAATAATTTTTCCGTACGAAAATGATTTATACTGTACACTAGCAAATGATTTGTGCCTTATACTGGTATATTTGATATATGATATTTGTTTCACGGGTAACTACGATTCTCTCGTTTTAAACCTAGCTGCCATGCAGGCTGACAGACTTGTCTCAGCATTCTAATCTTTTTTTTTTTTTACTTTATGGGATTAAGGATGCCCGTCTCAATGAACTACAAATTTCATGGTAAAGTTATTATACCCTCTGCAAGGGTACATTTATATCATATTCTGCTTTTCATATATAATATAACCTCATTTATTGTAGATCTTATCTGTTTAGCAAAAAAAAAAAATGTATGCCATCAAATTAAAGGCTGCATAATTATTTTGTATCTATGCATCTGTAAGCCAACAAACAATTTTTGATTTATTAATCATGAAGCCCACATGCTTAGACATGAAATGCAAATTTAGCTAGAACAAGAAATCATGTAATATGCAGCTCATACAAATATACACTCGTTTTTGAAAGGCAGCGCAAATGGTTCAACATTTTTGGCATTTATGGGCAGCTTAGATTCCTCTTAACGTCTTGGCATTCATTTACCTTTAAGCGGAAGCATCAGCAGCATCAATGTTAAATTTTATTTCTGGGGCAGCAACTGTGACAGCAACTTCTTCCTGTGCTTGCAAGCAAAGTGGTTTTGCTTTTTGGTTTCGTGAGTGAACTAATATGTTTTGCTTTGAGCTTATTTATTATTATAGAGTTTTCCGCTGATTTCGTAGTTTTTTTTTTTTTTTTTTAATATTAATATTAATGTTGAATTTTTGTTTCTTTTAGTTTTTCTTCTTTTTATGTCTCCTTGTCTAATGCACAAATATCACGATTAAGTTGTAGTTTATTCGACGAAAAAAACAAAATCAGTTCAAAATTGTAATGTCAGCGGCACCAAAAAACTCCTATAATAAAATAAATGTTGGTTTAATGGAGCAAAGACTTTGTGCAAATAAAAAGTATATTAATTTCTTTAGTCCCAAAATATGAAATATTTTAAAAGATTTGCTGATAAAATTTTAAATTATAGAAATAACTTTAAAGTAAAGCCGTAAAGCATTTGAAGTGATTTTGTTAGACATTGTTTTTGACAGTGCTACTGCAATTTCATTGTTTTATAAGCAATAAATAACACTGAGGTTTTCAAGCCAGATCACTCTTTGAAATATGCTTGAAATAATTCACAATTTGTATTTGACACACAACAGTTTCGATTGAGCCAATCCGAACAGAAGACGTCTTCATTGAATGTTTCAATTGGCAAATGCGGCGTAAAGGTTAGTAGTTGAGCTCTCCCACAAAGAGACTCCAGCTAAGCACAGCAAGAAAAGCAGTCGGCAAATTGCCGAAGCAACCGGAAATCTTCGCCTAAGCCCGAGTGAGCGAGCATCTTCCTCGAAGTCAACAACATTTCCATCTTAGCCAGGCCGAAAAGCAAAAAAAAGAGACAAAATCAAACAAAGAAAATAAAACAAACAAACAAATGCAATTGACTTTGCGACCTGTCGAGCGATCAGCTGTTTGCTCAACAGAGAAGAGAGAGCGAGACTTAGCCTCTCTGCTTGATAACAGAGACTTTGTCTTAACTGTTAAATTAGTAACAGTAAATTAAAGGGCCAAAATCAGATCTAAATAAAACCATAATAAACTTAGTGGCAAGCTAGTAAATTGTTGGCAGGAAAAATATATTTAACAATCTAAAAGTGATATAATAAGTAATAAAAGAGTTCAAATAACAAAAACAAAATAATAATAACCTAAAATTGATAATAAAAATAGAAAAAAAAATGTTTCTCTTCTAAAAACTATTACAAAACAATAGTTATTCCAAACAAGTGGTTATAGTCCAATAAAATAATCAATTCTGGATATACTACACCTAAAATATTAGTTATAAAATCAATTTATTCTAACTTACTAAATATAATCATAATATTCAAATAATATTGGACTATATTTATATTTATATAACTTTAAGCAGTTATAATCTTTAAATTCTGAATAAAAAATGATAATTAAAAAGTTGGAAACTAAATGATATTTTAATTAAAAAAAAAAGAAACATAAAAAGAAAGAGATTTTTTATTATTCATTAGATTAATTAGGATTAAAATAAATAATTGCATATTATCGAATGTGCAGTAGTATATTAGAAAAAAAATAGATTCAAAAGTCTACGACTTTAGCGGCCTTGGCTCTTATTTCTAAATATTTCCCTGCTATTAATTTTTATTAGTTTTACCATAAAAAAAGCTTTAAATCATAATATCATATTCAAATTATTGAATTATACTTGGACAAAGAGTAAAATTTAGAAATGATGATAAAAATAAATTAGGCAAAGAAAACGAAGAACTAAACCCCCGAATTTCTACAATTTATTCCATTCTTTGATCATCAGTTTCCAAGTACTGAACGTAAACAAATATTTTCAGTATTCAGCTTTGATCATTAGTTAATAATTTATTAATATATCAATGGTCTTATGCTTGAATAGGTTGCAATGAATATGACTATTTTTAAATATATGCTTTCTATTAAAATACTAGAGACCTAAGTTTCAAGAAGGCTACCAAAACAACATTTTATGGGTTGATCATTACACGAAAACACTCGAATGACGCATTCGTTCAATGGATGATGAGAAAAGGAAGCTAGCATATCATTAATGGGCGAGCTTAAAGAGCCCTTCGACAGATGGTGGAGTGAGGTAAATTAAATTTGAAATTATTGATTCGAAACGCTGGCAGTGACGACTTTTGACTTGGGTTGTTTCTGTTTATGGACCCATAGCTAGACCAAAGACCACAAAAAGAGAGAAGACAGTTGAAGAGTTGACAGTGGAAAGCTTTTATTATGATTTGCTAGCTTCTTGACGATGACGAGCGCAGTGATTTTGACTGCGACTCAAAGCCCCTGACAAGCGCCTTCATTGCATAACTTATTGTTTGAATTTGGCTTTGGCTTGGATGCTGCTGCTGCTGATGCTGCTTCTACTACTTCTTCTTCCACAGCTAATTCTGCTTCCTTCTCCAAGCCGAACTGCACCTCCATATCCACACTATGCAGCATTACACGGCGCATTCATTGCGCCTTCGATTATGTTTTTGGTATATGAAATGCTTAAATAATCGCAGTCACAAATATTCCCACGAATTTGCCAGCCAGCAGTAGGAGCTATCTACTTCCAGCCATCAGTGTTGTCTGTCTGTCTGACTGTCTGGTAGTCAAAGTACTCGTAGTACATGAATAGATTCTATTAAAAGCGCGCCGGTAATCGTCAGAAGCGACGGCGGTAATCACGCAAAGCTCAAAACGAAAGACTGCAGCAACAAACTTGCTGTGCTTAACGTGATTTTAATAGCAAGTCGGTTCTAAATTTCATATTGGGGTTCACTTCTTTTTCATAGAAATGGACAGACGGTGGTTCGCTTTGTTTCTGCCAATTGACATTGAACAGTTACCCTCGAACTCAATAAATTAATAAAAAACAAAGTCACCTCAAATATTGTAATAAAAGAGCTACAAACACTACCCGAATTTCTACAACAGAATGGATTAATTTGCCAAAGAATAGAATATTTAATATTTGTACAATTATTTTGTTATTTGTATAATTTAAACCATATTATAGGCTGCCCTTTTAGTCAAGTACTCGCCATTACTATAAGAATGGCATGCAATTGTAATTAATTGTTTTATTGTTAGCTTTAAATAACTGCAAACAAAAATAAATTTATTTGTTTTATTGATTATAAAAGCAATTTAATGATAATTATGTTTGTACACGCGCTGCGCTAGAACTTTGTGGATGTTTTTGACATTGAGAACTAAAAACAAATACAGCCGCAAGCTAACCAGCATTTTCTTTTTAAATTTAAGTGGAATTTTAAGCATCTCCCAGCAGCTCAAGGATATGCAAACACATGCCGACAACATTGAGGATCTGTGTTTAAATACCAAGAAAATTGTTAGACAATTTGGCAGAGAGCTCATTGCCACAATTCATTCAATTCGCACACACATTTCAACTGAAAAGAAATAGAAGAAACCACACTTCAGCTGCATACCTCAAAGGCGAGCCAGATACTTGCAAACTTACATAGATATTGAGCAAGAACCTTAAAAGGTCGTTTGCCATTTTGCTGTAAGTATTTCAATGAAAAGTGTCAAATCATCGCACCAGCCTAAGAAGAAGCCATAATCTAACCTATATTTAACCCCAAACTATCCATCAGAGTAAATAAAACTAGGGCTTCTGTTTTCTTATTTTTTTTATATTTTTTTGTTGTATTTTCCCCGTTTAGCTCTTGCAATCGAATGGAAGACAACGATGGCTTTTGTAAAATTGAAAAACCATTTAAGTCCCGTTAATTTTAACACCCATTTTCTATGCCAGCAGCTTAGTAAGATTGCTACATAGCCAAAAAAAAAAAAATCTGCCACTGACATGTTGCACCCACACACAGTTTGTCGCGCCTGCTGTCAACATGTTCAGACCTCAGTCACAGCATGAGAATAATAAAAAACGCTTTTGTACTAGTTGTATTCCACTCTTTTAGTTGTTGCCTTCAATTACTCATTTATTCATGCCTTCAATTTTTCAGCAATAGTGGAAGAAGCCCTCAGTGGGTTTCTAGCTCAGTAGTAGTCGGCTGTAGTGGCAATTTGCAAAATAACTGCTCTACCAATAATATAATTAATATTTGGGTCGGAAGAATTTCTGGACCTAATTAAATTGCTCTTGCCCTTTGATTCTAATTAAATTTGGTCTTCTCTTTCAACTCCTTTAAAACGGAAAGAAGAACGGAATTCCTGAGCCCAAAGAGTATGTATAATTATAGTATATATTCGACTCAATTTTGGCTAAGTATCTTTGGCCTAAACAGTCTACCTGTTTTTATATAAAATATAGTGACATATTTTAAAGCAAAGGCAAGAATTCAAATTATTTGGAAATCATGTATTACGCTGTAGACCCATAAACGTCGGAATTAAGCCTTTGTTCAGAATATAAAACCGAAAATTGTCAAGATCAAAGTTGCAGATTAGAAGGAATACTTGTGATTAATGGAGTTCTGGAAAGCGGCCAACACTTTTATGCGTTAAATTTAAATACATTTATTTGACAAAAAGCTGAATTAAATCCATTAATTATACTTACGAAATTAAAACTTTGCACCTCTCAAATTTATTTGAAAATAATTTAAAGTTCAAATGCAATTTATCTTCATAAATTATTTTAAATCGAAACAAATTAAAATTCTTAAATTTATTTATTAAATTATTCGCTTGAGAACTACATATAGCATATAGTAAATTGATCTTAAAATATCTGAAGAGACAAAGAAATTGTTTCATACAACAACTTTTGTACCGATTGTTGTATAAACAGATAGACAGACGGAATTGGCTATATTAACTCGATTTGTCCACTTGACCAATAAAACGTTTGGAAATGTTTTGATTAATAGACAGATTTAATGCAATTTCAAAATTAGTTCCAAATAATATAAACAAAAATGAAAAAATTTAATTTTAATTTACTTTCAAAATAGGGCGTGGAATTTTTGAAGGCTTGGGACTAGTTTTGTCAATATTTTGACCACTAGCCCCAGGCTTTTCGTCATCATCAGCCTCAACGTTAACATTGTCATCGTCAATGACTACATCATCATCATTTTCCAGGGCTACTTCAATCTCCGCCTCCTCCTGAAGAGCTTCCTCCAAGATATTTGGGGTCTCCTTAGCTGTTTTCTATTAAAGGTAATTAATATTAATTGATCTTCAAAGGATTATTTCACAGTATATACTAACAATGTATTTCTTATATCCCCAATAGATAGACATGAAAACGGTTAAGATCAACACACCGAATAATGTCAGCAATGCATTCCACATATAAACATCGGATTTTTTTCATTGTTTATGATTTCTACCGTTTTCCCATAGGTTGGAATTAAATATCGAACAAACTTAAAAGTTATGTTTGCAGCTAAGGTTTGAGGATATTCTTTGGATTTCGTTACATATGTTTGATAGAAATCTTTACATATAACCGCCATGCTAAATGAAATAATAGTATTCAATGTTGAAATAATGATAAATAAAATAATACTTACATGATGATTTTTCAGTATAAAATATAAGAAAAATAATTTTTCCGTACGAAAATGATTTATACTGTACACTAGCAAATGATTTGTGCCTTATACTGGTATATTTGATATATGATATTTGTTTCACGGGTAACTACGATTCTCTCGTTTTAAACCTAGCTGCCATGCAGGCTGACAGACTTGTCTCAGCATTCTAATCTTTTTTTTTTACTTTATGGGATTAAGGATGCCCGTCTCAATGAACTACAAATTTCATGGTAAAGTTATTATACCCTCTGCAAGGGTACATTTATATCATATTCTGCTTTTCATATATAATATAACCTCATTTATTGTAGATCTTATCTGTTTAGCAAAAAAAAAAAAATGTATGCCATCAAATTAAAGGCTGCATAATTATTTTGTATCTATGCATCTGTAAGCCAACAAACAATTTTTGATTTATTAATCATGAAGCCCACATGCTTAGACATGAAATGCAAATTTAGCTAGAACAAGAAATCATGTAATATGCAGCTCATACAAATATACACTCGTTTTTGAAAGGCAGCGCAAATGGTTCAACATTTTTGGCATTTATGGGCAGCTTAGATTCCTCTTAACGTCTTGGCATTCATTTACCTTTAAGCGGAAGCATCAGCAGCATCAATGTTAAATTTTATTTCTGGGGCAGCAACTGTGACAGCAACTTCTTCCTGTGCTTGCAAGCAAAGTGGTTTTGCTTTTGGTTTCGTGAGTGAACTAATATGTTTTGCTTTGAGCTTATTTATTATTATAGAGTTTTCCGCTGATTTCGTAGTTTTTTTTTTTTTTTTTTTTAATATTAATATTAATGTTGAATTTTTGTTTCTTTTAGTTTTTCTTCTTTTTTATGTCTCCTTGTCTAATGCACAAATATCACGATTAAGTTGTAGTTTATTCGACGAAAAAAACAAAATCAGTTCAAAATTGTAATGTCAGCGGCACCAAAAAACTCCTATAATAAAATAAATGTTGGTTTAATGGAGCAAAGACTTTGTGCAAATAAAAAGTATATTAATTTCTTTAGTCCCAAAATATGAAATATTTTAAAAGATTTGCTGATAAAATTTTAAATTATAGAAATAACTTTAAAGTAAAGCCGTAAAGCATTTGAAGTGATTTTGTTAGACATTGTTTTTGACAGTGCTACTGCAATTTCATTGTTTTATAAGCAATAAATAACACTGAGGTTTTCAAGCCAGATCACTCTTTGAAATATGCTTGAAATAATTCACAATTTGTATTTGACACACAACAGTTTCGATTGAGCCAATCCGAACAGAAGACGTCTTCATTGAATGTTTCAATTGGCAAATGCGGCGTAAAGGTTAGTAGTTGAGCTCTCCCACAAAGAGACTCCAGCTAAGCACAGCAAGAAAAGCAGTCGGCAAATTGCCGAAGCAACCGGAAATCTTCGCCTAAGCCCGAGTGAGCGAGCATCTTCCTCGAAGTCAACAACATTTCCATCTTAGCCAGGCCGAAAAGCAAAAAAAAGAGACAAAATCAAACAAAGAAAATAAAACAAACAAACAAATGCAATTGACTTTGCGACCTGTCGAGCGATCAGCTGTTTGCTCAACAGAGAAAGAGAGAGCGAGACTTAGCCTCTCTGCTTGATAACAGAGACTTTGTCTTAACTGTTAAATTAGTAACAGTAAATTAAAGGGCCAAAATCAGATCAGAGAGAGATTTCTATCTAAGTGAACAGTCGAGTTTTTTTGGTGCTCTGTAATAAAATTCGTTTTGTATTATATTGTGAGATTTGTCTTTTAAATTTAAATTGGAAATAAACCTTTTTGGTAAGCCAGTATCACATTGTTGCACACATAGTCATCAGCTGTGCAATTTTTATCAAAAGCTTTAATTTTTCTATTAATAATACGTTTACCTATCTTCCTTTTGTGCGGTCGTTCGCTTGTGCGCCGCTCGCCGGCTCAAATTTTTGTTGTTGTGTTTCGCATTGCTCAAGCATTGTTTGTGTTATTTATTGCAACTAACAGCTATTTCTTTTCGCTCTCAATTTGCGCGCTCTTCATACTAATCATAATAATACCCAGTAGGAAACTTTTAGCATCTTTTTTTCTTCTTACTAATATTGTATACTATTAAAATGTCTTGCTGCAAGTTGAACTGCACTTATGGCCCAGCACGTGATGGTGACCAACCAAGGTTTGTTAACTGCTGGTTGTGTGACAACATGATGCATGGCAAATGTGCAGTTCTAACTGGGCGAGATATTGACAAGTTGGAAAAAGACAATTCCAAGAAAGGCTGTGGAGGCCTGAAATGGTCTTGTCCGAGGTGCAATGACTTGCAATTGAATTTCTCCAAAATGTATAATTCTGTGAGAGGTCAATTTCTTAAGTTGCATAAAATGTCCAAGCTTTTGTCGAGTGATTTTGACTCGAGCATTGAGATGCTTAGTGAGTTTAATTTCGAATCCCCACCTATCCGTCGGTTAGAGGATCAATTTTTAAATGTTCCTCTTCCATCTTCCTCTGCAATAGCTATTCCCCCTTCAGAAAATTTATCAACTCCTCGCCGTTTAGAATTATCTCCGGTTCGATTTTTCTCGCCCTCGCCTTCACCGTCAGTCGGCCACTCTTCCTTTGAACACTCCGATAATTCTTCAAATACCAATGTATGTGCTGTTCATGTTCAACCAACTTCTCCAAATCAAGTTCAGGCTTGTGCTCCAACTACAACACGAGCTACAAGTCCAGCTGTCCCTCCAGCTCCGGCTGCCGTTGCAGCTCCACTTCAATTGGTGTCTGCGATTTCATCTCCGGTAACTGGCTCAATTGCAGCCCATCCTGGTACTGCACCCATAACTGTACTTCCAGCTTCGGTAACTGTTCAGGGTTCTGACCCTGCCCCGACTCCTTTGCTTACTGTTGTTGCACCGCGTAAGCAAATTTTCGTATCTAGACTTTCAGCTGATACTACATGTGAAGCTATTGCTGCCTATATTGCCAGCAAATCTTCAAGCAATGTATCAGTATCTAAATTTAATTTCTCTGAACCTAGGGAAATAGCCTCCTTCAAAATTAACGTTCCATCAGACACATTCTCACTTATTTGTGATCCAAATTTCTGGCCTCCACAAATAATTGTTCATGAGTTTATTATAAAAACGCACTCGTCCGGTGCCTGTCAGTCTTCAAGCTAGTGGTTCTCTTTCGCAAGCAACCATTAGTAATAATCCTCCAAAAAACTAGATCGATCTTCTGTGTTACTATATATCAGTTATCAGAATGTTAGAGGTCTAGTGTCTAAGCTTAAAAATGTATTTTTACAAAGTTCTTCCTACGAGTCTCAAATTATTGTTTTTCTGAGACATGGCTTAATTCCTCAATTTCAAATTCTGAAATTTTTTCTACAGCCTTTACATCCTACAGAAAAGATAGAATAACTCGTCGTGGTGGTGGGGTACTCATTGCAGTTAATTCTTCCCTTCGGTCCGAGTCAATTACTTTATCCGTTTCACCTCCTGATGTGGAAATAGTTGCCGTTAAGGTATCGTTTCCATCATGTTCCATTTTCATAACGTGCTCTTATATCCCTCCGTGTTCTGATATTTCTATTTATATGCAGCATTTAAGCCGTATTGAATATATATCAACACTAGTACGTGATAAAGACATGATTGTCGTTTTAGGCGATTTCAATTTGCCTAATATCCAGTGGTCTCTCTTTAGGAAATCTAATTATCTTGTGCCTTCTGCACAACATGACTTTTTAGATTCCTTGTATGACCTTTCGTTTTTTCAAATAAACTCGATTCCTAATAATCTTGACAGAATGCTTGATCTTATTTTTGTCAACGATTGCACTTCTACCAGTGTGTCAAGATCTTGTCCTTTAGTATTTCCTGAAGACTCCTTTCATCCTACCGTAGAAGTTTCTCTATCAATTGCCACGTCGACTAAACCAATGTCTAAACCTATTAGAAAAACCCGCCGTTGTTTTCGCAAGGGAAATTTTTCCTTGCTTAATCAACTTCTTTCCTCAGCTGATTGGTCTACTCTATACAATTCGGTTGATGTAAATTTTGCTCTAACCCACTTCTATGACACTATTAACTCACTTCTTGATATCTGCATTCCAAGTAGTGTTGTATTGCCTGTTTCATCCAAGCCTCCCTGGTTTACACGTCGACTTTCAAATTTAAAAAATCTATTTAAAAAATTTAAACTCTCTGGATCTAATATTGATTTTTCTAAATATTCTATTGCTAAATCTAACTTCCTTCTCCTTAACTCTCAATGCTATAATGAGTATCTTATGCGCTGCAGGAATCAGTTTGAGCAGGATCCTAAACTGTGTTATAAATTTGTAAATTCGAAGCGCAACAGCTCGTCTATGCCTCCTACATTTTTCCTGAAGAATGAGGGATCCATTACTGACTTAACTAGTGCTAACCTTTCTGCAAATTTCTTTCAATCTACTTACACTTCTTCAATTAACAATATCGATTACCCTTATCCTTATCCTATTTCTTCCTCTAACTCTTTATTTTCTCCTATCATTACTGATAACGATCTAGTTACAGCAATGAAAACTTTCAAATCTTCATATTCTCCTGGGCCCGACAATATCCCAAGTTGCGTACTCAGAGAATGCTGGAGCTCTCTACATCTTCCCCTACTCAAACTTTTTAACTTATCTCTTGATTCCGCTGTTTTTCCATGTCTTTGGAAGGAATCATATATTATCCCAATTCACAAAAAGGGAGCTAAATCCGATATATCGAATTACAGAGGAATTGCAAAGTTGTCTGCAATCCCAAAATTATTGAAAAAATTGTAACATCAACTTTGCAGCACCTCTGTAAGTCGATAATTTCCCCTTTTCAACATGGCTTTATTAAGAGTCGGTCTACCACGACTAATCTGCTTGAATTCACATCATTGGTGAATGATGCATTCCTAAGTAGAATGCAAACAGATGTCATTTATACTGATTTCAGTAAAGCATTTGACTCTGGAAATCATGATCTCTTAATCTTCAAGCTAGATCGAATTGGATTCCCCCCACACTTCTGACTTGGATTTCCTCTTATTTAAAAAAACAGAACCCAAAGAGTTCTGTTGAGATCCGAAAATTTCTAAACCCGTATTTGTTACTTCGGGTGTGCCGCAAGGTAGTCATCTTGGTCCATTATTTTTCACATTATTTATTAATGACCTGCCTTCTATTTTGTCCCACTCACGCATCCTTATGTATGCTGATGATGTGAAACTTATTCTTTCTTACAACGATCCTTCTAAATATATTTGTCTGCAAGATGACTGTAACTCCATGCATCTTTGGTGTCAGGCTAATAAGTTGCATTTAAATATTTCTAAATGCTTGTTTATGACTTTTAGTCGAATTACTCCACACTTAGTCACGTATACGCTTGACAATGTACCCTTGCAACGTATAACGACTGTGGAAGACCTTGGTGTACTTTTTGATGCCAAACTTAGTTTCATTCTGCATATCTTCTCTATAACTAACAAAGCCAAGGGTGTTCTTGGATTCATTAAACGTTGGTCCAAGGAGTTTAATGATCCCTTTGTTACCAAAATCCTTTATACTTCTCTAGTTCGTCCCATACTAGAATATTGTTCATGTGTTTGGAGTCCTCAATATGGAATCCATCAAGTTCGTATTGAATCCATTCAGAAGCAATTCCTCCTCTTTGCTCTTCGTGGCTTAAACTGGTATCCCGATCGCCGTCTTCCACCGTACTCTGATAGGCTCTTACCCATTGATCTCCCTTCATTAACTAACCGTAGAACTATCCTTGGTATTATTTTTCTTCATAAATTAATTATCGGTGACATTAGCTCTCCTTTTCTATTATCTCGTCTTAACTTTCATGTTCCACGTAGACTAACAAGAAATTATTATCACTTATTTTTATCTAATTGCACAACTGACTATGCGTTGCACAATCGAATTTTATCACGTTATCTCTTTAGAACTCTCTCTCTTACACCTAAAATCTGCTCTTCTATTCTATCTTCGGGAGAACCCCAATCATTGATTGGTTGACGTGGTTGCTGCCTTGGCAACACTGCTTCTTTTTTGGTTGGTGTTTTCCTGAATTGTCCTCTTTCTCTCTGTTTTTCTTTTTCTTTTTATAATTTAATACATCACTAAAAAGTCCGGATACCTACCGAGAATCCGCTCAAAATCTCGAGATTCTGATTTTTCAATACTCGATTGATTTTTGATATTTTTTAATGTAGATATGGATGTAGTTCTATGTCGGATATCTGCATTATAATTATTAATTATTTTCGCCACAGCAATGGCTTGGCTTGAAGCGCGATACATTGACGCATCTGCTCCATCTACTATGGATCCTCGGTTCCATCAAATTGGGGCACACGGTCACATTGTTTATTATGTATGTCCATGTGATGTGTTATCTTACTTTATTACTCTCTTTCTTTCTATCCTTTTGTCTATTATGTTCTTTTTCATTCTATTTTCAACAATCTTTATATTTCTTTTTCGCCTTTTTCCTGGTCTGATTGGGTTTTTTGCCTGGGTTTTCCCCAATCCTGTGCAACAAATGTTGGACCATAAAAATTGATTGATTTTAATACCCCAGAATTCAATTTTAATCTTACTTGTAAATTTTAATTTAATTAATTTCTAGATTTTAATTTAATTTATATAATAATTATATTAATTCTCTTGTAATCC